>JAPEIP010000006.1:228208234-228222413 GCA_026120095.1 Capsicum chinense | reverse complement strand
GATGCTTTAGAAATTGTTTCCCTTCTTTCAGTATTTATGTTGTACGAGTAATCATGAGCTCCAGTCAAACTCTCAGTTTAATCCCTTCTTTTTTTTTTTGCAGAACAAGCCTCCCAAAAAGGCTAACGAAAGAGGAACAGCGAATCAGTCAGCACCTCAGCCCATTCAGGCAGGTCCTCTGGATGAGCATGTCTCTCATGTAGAATTCAGAACTGCATTCACTACTCTAGCCAATTCAGTCATAGCTCAGAATGACCGGCCAACTTCTATTCCAGCCAACCAAGTGGCCAATTTTGCTGCAGCCAGGATTCGGGACTTCACCCGAATGAATCCTCCCCTATTCTTCAGTTCTAAGTCTAAAGAGGATCTATAGGAGTTCCTCGATCAAGTTTTAGAAAGTCATAGGTATCATGGGAGTTGCTTCCAGTGAGAGTGCAGAGTTAGCCACCTATCAGCTGTAAGATGTAGCCTATACGTGGTTTAAGAAGTGGAAGGTAGACAGGGATCAGATGTAGTACACATAGAAAGGGAAGAGTTTTCTATGGCTTTCTTAGGTAGATTCTTTCCCCTAGAGTAGAAAGAAGCCAAAGTGTTAGAATTCATCAACCTCAGACAAGGTAGTTTGAGCGTAAAAGAATACTCCCTCAAGTTCAATCAGTTAGCCAGGTACGCTCCTCATGTAGTAGCAGACAGTAGATCAAGAATGAATAAGTTTATGTCTGGGATAGTTAAGGAGTACAGGACTGTGATGTTGATTAAGGAGATGGACATATCTAGGCTTATGGTCTACGCTCAATAGATTGAGGAGTAGAAACTTAAGAAGAAGGAGAGGGAAAATAAGAGGGCTCGGACTGTTAGTTATAGTTTTTCTTATCTAGGGTCGCAGAGTGGTAATCATTCTCAGTATAGACAGAAGTTATCAGCCCCAGTTCCATCTTCAGCTGGAGCACCGGTACCAAAGTTCAGAAATGACCGTAGAGATGGAGCACCAGGCTCCCAAGGCCCAGGGTAGTGAGAGCAGGTTTTTTACTCATTCACTTTGTGAAGCGTATGGTAAGCATCATAAGGATAAATGTAGAGCCGGTAGTGATATGTGTTTTAGATGTGGCGAGACAGGTCACAAGGTTTGAGATTATTCTAGGCCTTGCCCTAGAAGTAGCACGGTCGTCCTTCAACTTAGTTCGGTCACTAGAATCAGTAGGGTGCCAATTCCAGTGCTATCAGAGGGCAGCACCCAAACAGAATCTATGCACTTCAGTCACAACAGGATCAGGAAAGTCATCCTGATGCAGCCAATGGTATGTTACAGATCCCTTATTTATATATTCATGTTTCTTCAGATTTAGGAGCTTCTTTGTTCTTTTGTAACACTTTCCATAGCAGTAAATTTTAAGGCCAGACCAAATGTTAACAGGACTTTTTCCAGTCCCTAACCTAGTGAGTCAGTTTAACACAAGCCGACAGGTATACAAGAACTGTCCGATTTTGAAATCTCTGAAAGTAAGGCCTTCAGGTCCCAGTAGTAATACCAGTATGTGTAGGAATCCACAAGGGAAGATGATTCTCGACCCATTCCTATCTCAGTGCAAAGTTTTATACTTCAATCATGACGATACTTATGCATGCTTTTTGTTTCAGTCCCTCGAATACAACTTATATTCATGCGCTTTTCATAGAATAATGTGTGTTTCAAGTTCCTCGTATGAGGAGTCCAAGTTCATCCAATGTTATGGATCATGTTCCACGAATTTAGAAATTCCAAACCTAGTTTGTGCAGCTCATGACTCATGCACTTATGTCATGCTTTACAGTATACTTAGCCCACACGATTCATGACTTCACTCCTAGTGTTCAGAAAAACTCAGATTATGCCATGTATACCCTTAATTTAGATCTCTCAGTGAATCTATAGTGTTAATGTTCCATCCCGCAGGCCTCAGTTACAGTGTCTGTTCAGTAATCAATATTCAGTAAATGACTCAGATAGTCCTACAGAACCTTGGCTTTCAGCTATCAATTACTTAGCCATTAATATTCAGTGCTCTCACACCAGTCTAACCCTCAGTTTTAGAAAACCATCATTCAGTCTAAGTTATGATCTTAGTTACGGTTATAGTCTCAATTACCGTCTTAGCTACAATCTCAGTCCTAGTCCTAGTCTAGTAGTCAAATCAGAAACTCATTCCAATTTTAAGATTTGCCGACTATAGCATAAGGCCATCAATTACTCAGTTATTAGTATTACAGTACCTTATTTTATAAAATGTTTCTGAATAATGATTAGACGCCTGGTCTTGCATTACTAAGGTAATACAGTTTTTCCTCACTTATGCTCAATTACCTCATGTTGCCCAGCTATTCATTACCTTCTATGTATAATATCCTATAGTCTCAGTCTAGCTATCCAGACTAAGTACAATTTCATCTTACACGCCAGTATTCAGATAAAAGTTATTTAGTTAATCAGATAAAGTTAGTATATATTTATGCATTCATGCTCAGTACCCACACAAAAATTTTCAATAGTCTTAGTTTCAGTGTGTAAGGTCTAATCACTTTTTCTTAGCTTAAAATCCCAGATATCCAGCCGCAATTCAGTTTGTAGGTGCCTTGTGCATCGCCCTAGTTTTCCTCAACATCTCAACAAAATCAGTATTCTTTGAGGGACCTAGTGTCCTAACGGGGATATACACGATAATTTCCCAAACTATCATGACATAAAACATGCCATTATCTCTTCTCGTAATGAATCTAATTTGGAGTAAGTGGTAATTATAAGTTGACCCTCAAACTTTGACCTCAATCGTAAGCCATGTATTTAAGGCACTCAGTTCAGATCATGATATCCATTTCATGTATTACGTTCCATACTCAGTTACGTTCATGTGTTTCCGTTCATGAATATCTAGTAATTAATTTTAGGCTCATTAGAATTTTCAATTCAAGGAAATAGTCTCCCTTGAACTTATCTAGTTTAATGCTCAGATTTTCATGATAAACTTGGTATTAATTACCATTGCATATATTCAGTCATGTATTTATGAACCAATTAACTATTCATTAGATATGTATGTTCAGTATGATACATTCAGTTTATCGGTCATATCTGTCATGGAATCATGTTTCGGTTGTTCATGTTCAGTATGTACGTCAGTTTATCTTTTCTTCCTTCTTAGTCAGTCTCATTCGAGGATGAATGTTCTCAAGGGGGAGATATTGTAAGACCCCAATCTTAAAGCTTGATTCAGTCCTTTAAGTTTTTGTTCCCAGACTTAGCCTATTATTGTACTTTGAAAGTTGGTAATCTCATTTCTCCACCTTAACATCCTTTAATGGTCCGTATTTTTATTAGTTCATGATCAGGAAGGTCAATAGGTGTTTTCGAAAAAGTTTTGGATTTTTTGGAACATGTTTAGATCATGTTTGGAGTCCCAAAATAGTGGACCAATGTGATCATGGCGCGCCGCAACTCCAATCACGTTGGTCAACATTTGTGCAGGCAGCCAGAGTCAAAACTTCTGAGGCTCGACGCGATCATGGAGCGATGCGTCGAGTATTGCATCACAACCATCAACGTGCCGGGTCGCTTGTTGCGTCGGCACCCAATTTTTTGTCATTAAATGTCCATGTTTTTATGGGAAAAAGGGTCAATTTACCATCCTTAGATAAACCCAATAACACATGATTCAACCATATTTCACCCAAAATATAGAGTTTCTGTCAAGTTTCTGACAAGAACAAGCTAGAGTTTTCAATTAAGGATTCAAATTCAATACTGAAATTCAAGAATCTCTATGTCAATCTTTGTAAAATCAGGAACTAAATTATGTCAATTGTTAATTTATGGATTCCTTTCATCCATGAATTCCAAGAACCCTCTTTCAATTAAGGATTCAAATTCGATACTCAAATTTAAGAATATCTTTGTCAATCTTGGTAAAATCAGGAGCTAAGGTATGTCAAGTGTTGATTTATGAATTTCTTTCATCCATGAAGTCCAGGAACCCTCTTTCAAATTATAAAACATGATATTTATGTTGTGGGTTGTTTGTAAGTATGTTTATCTTGTTGTATGATTCCCAACTTTGAATATTTATGTGTTTTCACGAAACTACATTAGCATGCAAGATGAATCCATGAATTGAGTTGTTTATGATGTGTAATTTGATGATTTCACCTATGCCCTAAGTTGTACATGTAGGGTGTTTGACAAAATGGCTAGGAGGATATAAATTGGGTATTTTAGCTCAATTGTGACTCAAATAATAAATGCATGCTTTACCCTTATGACTAAAATTGGCTTCCATGATATTGTGTGCATTATGAGTATTTGATGGAATGTTCATGAGATTAGGTTGATGAAAGTATGACATGTGTATATTCAATTCCATCCATGTACAACATTATGACAACCATGTGTTTCATGAAATCCCCAACTTATTGTATTATCAATTATTGATATTAGTTATGTGTTCGCGAAGTGTCAAGTCTTGCCAGTTTTATGATATCGAGCCCTGGGGGTACTTATACCCGACAATTTAGCTGTGTGCCTAGAGCCAGTGTCAGTTTTCACTATACTCCCATTCAATCCATGATCATTAAAATTCAGCTAGTTATATGACTTACGAAAACTCAGTAATCTCAGTCAGTTATCCGATCTCAGTAGTATTTTGTCAGTCAATGTTATTTAGTGAACTATGTTCAAATCATCTAAAAGATACTATTAGTAATAGTTCATTTCAGTTTAAATTAGTTCAGTGTCTCTTCGGTTGGGAGTAGGATTTAGCACCGAGTGAACCCAAGGATGGGTACTGACCTACTAGTCAGTAGAGGGTGTGATACTTAGAAGTAATCCTTGCATTCCAGAAATACATAGCCAGTGTAGGTTGAGATGTACCCTACGAGTTTAGGAATTAGACACCATATTTGAGTTTTTCCTACTAGAAGGGGTTCATGGAAGAGCTCCCTATCAGAGAGGGTTTACTCATAGCTTGTCTTTACCCGTGGCATAATACTGGCACCCTTTCAGCTAGGGTTACAGGTTAGAACCCACCAGTTCAGTTTTGGGGCATGTTGGTTAGATGATTACCTTCCACAGTCTTAGTTTTGGATTCAGTCTCACTATTAAAACTCAGTTCAGTTCTACAGTTTCAGGACTATCAGATACAGTCGCTCAGCTCAATACAGAACTCAGCTAGTTCTATTAGAATTATGACTGTTAGACACTGTCACCCAGTTAATATTATATTACTTATACGATACTCATATAATCAGTATTCATATTTCAGGACTGTCAGATACAGTCAATCAGACCAGTTCTTCATAATTAGAACTGTTGAAACAATCATTCCTTTATCAGTAATATGACATCAGTTCCTCAGTACTTAATAGACTTAGGCTTTCTGTATCCCAGTATTAGTACCCAGATATCAGTAAATCCACATTATCAAAATTAATGAGTCAGTGTTATCATGATCATAGATACAGTTACGTATTCGTACATGTATTCTCACGTTTATGTTATTCAGTCAGTTATTGTTCATGCATATGAACCATTGCATTCAGCCTACCTTACATGTATACCAGTATATTTAATCGTACTGATGCAATTGCGCTATGTTATTTTATATCATAGGTTCAGAAGCACGCGCTCCAGAGTATCAGTAGCATTCCAGTTTTAGCAGTTAGAGTTAGTAGTGATTCCTCATCATTCAAGGATGTTATTATTTAATTATTTTATTCTTTTAGTACTTAGTTTATTTTAGCAGTAGGGTTAATTGGGGATTGTCCCATCAACTCCTTATTCAGATAGTTCAGTTTTAGAGACTTTTAGACTACAACATGTTTAGACAGTTATTTAAGTTTTTTTGGTATTGTTATACCATATTTTCAATTATGTATCAGTATTGAATCTTATGGCCTTTCAGTTCATGTTTCTGCATTTATGATATTAACATTATTATTTAGGGCTCAGTTACAGATATGAGTCATGGGTTAGAATGTGGTCCTTCAGTATTGTGAGAACCGTGTAGCATTTTGGGTACCATCCCGTCCAGGTAGATCCTTTGGATAAGCATGTCTCTTATACAGAATTCAGAACTGCATTCATTACTCTAGCCAATTTAGTCACAACTCAGAATGACCGGCCAGCTGCTGTTCCGTCTAACCTAGTGGCCAATTCTGCTACAGCCAGGATTTGGGACTTCACTTGAATGAATCCTCCTTTATTCTCCCATTCTAATTTCAAAGAGGATCCACAAGAGTTCCTTGATCAAGTTCAGAAAGTCATAGATATCATGGGTGTGACTTCCAATGAAAGTGCAAAGTTAGCTGCCTATCAGCTATAAGATGTAGCCCATACATGGTTTAAGAAGTGGAAGGTAGAAAAAGGGGTAGATGCAGAGCCGATAGAATGAAAATAGTTTGCTATGGCTTTCTTAGGTATTTCTTTCCCTTAGAGAAGAAAGAAGCCAAAGTGTAAGAATTTATCAACCTTAGACAAGGTTGCATGAGCGTAAAAGAAACTCCCTCAAGTTCACTCAGTTAGCCAGGTATGTTCCTCATGTAGTAGCAGACAGTAGATCTAGAATGAATAAGTTTGTGTCTTGGATATCATGTAGAGTAGTTATGGAGTGTAGGACTTCGATGTTGATTAAGGAGATGGACAAATCTAGGCTTATGGTCCATGCTCAACAGATTGAGGAGGAGAAACTTAAGAAGAAGGAGAGGGAAAATAAGAGGGTCAGAACTTGTAATTGTAGTTTTTCTCAGCTAGGGTCGCAGGGTGGTAACCGTTCTCAGCATAGATAGAAGTTTTTAGCTCCAGTTCCATTTTCAGCTAGTGCACCAGTACCAAAGTTTAGAAATGACCGTAGAGAAAGGGCACCTGGATCCAAGGCCCAGGGTAGTGAGAGTAGGATTGTTACTTATCCTCATTGTGATGAGTGTGGTAAGCATCATAAGGGTATATGTAGAGTCGGTAGTGATGTGTTTTAATGATGTGGGAAGACAGGTCACAAGGTTTGAGATTATCCTAGGCCTGGCCATAGAAGTAAGCACGGTCGTACTTCAACTTAGTCTGGTCCCTTAAATCAGCAGGATGCCAATTCCAACGCTATTTGTGGGAAATTCCCAAACAAACTCTATGCATTTCAGTTCCGACAAGATTAGGAAAGTCCTCCTGATGCAGCCACTAGTATGTTACAAATCGCTCATTTATATGTTCACACTTCTTCAGATTTAGGAGCTTGTTTTTTCTTTTGAAACTCTTTGCATAGTAGTCTACTTTAAGGTCAGACCAAATATTAATAGTACCTTTTTCCAGTCCCCACCCAGTGAGTAGTCTAACACAACCTGATAGGTATACAGGAACTATCTGATTATGAAATCTCTGAACGTCAGGCCTTTAGGTTCCAGTAGTAATACCAGTTTGTATAGGAAATCCATAATGAAAGATGATTTCCGACCCATTCATATCTTAGTGCAAAGTTTTATACTTCAACCATCATGATACTTACGCTTGCTTTTTGTTTTAGTCCCTCGAATACAGCTTATATCCATGCGCTTTTCATAGAATAGTATGTGTTTCAAGTTCCTTATATGAGGAGTCCAAGTTCATCTAATGTTGAAGATCATGTTCCATAAATTTAGAAATTCCAAACCCAGTTCCTGCAGCTCATGACTCATGCACTTATGTCATGCTTTACAGTATGCTTAGCCCACACGATTCATGACTTCACTCCTAGTGTTTAATCAAACTCAGATTATGTAACGTGTACCCTCAGTTTAGATCCCTCAGTGAATCTGTAGTGTTAATGTTCCATCTCGCAGGCCTCAGTTACAGTGTCCGTTCAGTAATCAATATTTAGTAAAAGACTCAGATAGTCCTATAGAACCATGGCTTTCAGCTATCAGTTACTTAGCCATCAAAATTTAGTACTCCCATACCAGTATAACCCTCAGTTATAGATAATTAGAATTCAGTCTCAGTTACAGTCTTAGTTACGATTATAGTCTTAATTATCGTCTTAGCTACAAGCGCAGTCCCAGTCCTAGTCTAGTAGTCAGATCAGAAACTCAGTCCAGTGTTAAGATTACTGGACCATAGCATATGGCTATCAGTTACTCAGTTATTAGTATTACAGTACCTTAGTTTACAGAATGTTTCTGAATTATGATAAAACACCTGGTCTTACATTCCAGAGGTAATACAATTTTCCCTTACTCATGTTCAATTACCTCATGTTTCCCAGTTAGTCATTACCTCCTATGTATAATACCCTAAAGTCTCAGTCCAGCTATCTATACTAAGTACAATTCAGTCTTATATGCCCAGTATTCAGATATAAGTTATTAAGTTAATAAGATAAAGTTAGAATATATTTATGTATTTATGCTCAGCACCCATGTAAAACTTTTCAGTAGTCTCAGTTATAGTGTATAAGGTCTAATCACTTTGTCTTAGCTTCAAATCTCGGATATCCAGCCGCTATTCAGTTCGCAGGTGCCTTGTACATCACCCTAGTTTTCCTCAGTATCTCAGCAAAATTAGTATTCTTCGAGGGACCTAGTGTCCCAAGGGTGAGATACATGATAATTTCCCGAACTTTTATGACATAAAACATGCCATTATCTCTTCTCATAATAAATCTAATTTGGACTAAGGGGGTACTTATAAGTTGACTCTCGAACTTCGACCTCAGCCGTAAGCCATGTATTTAAGGTAATTAGTTCAGATCATGATATCCAACTCATGTATCATGTTCCAGACTCAATTACATTCACGTGTTTCCACTCGTGCATATCTATGTAACGACCCAATTTTCAGGAACCGAAACGTCACATAGTGGTCATGACCTCGAAGGGCCACAAGCTAACCCTCAACTGATATATTTACCTAGAAACTGCATAATATATATAATAAATGCAAAAACTGCCCATAAGGTTCAAAACATCTAAAAATACTCAAAATTTAAAACTAAATACTGATACATCTATCCGAAAAGCCTCTAAACTATCTGAGCTATAAAGTTGATGGGACATGTCCTCAACAAACTCCGTATACTGAAAATAAACAAAATTTGATACAATAATGATAAAAGGATCATCCTCGAATAAAGAGGACTCATTTCTATGTCTACTGCTGCTGACGAGGATTGAGCTGCTAAGGGTACTCTGGATCTCGTGCCTCTGAACCTATGGTGTCAAATAAAAAACCATAGCACAAATGCATTAGTACGGGAATGTAACGAGTATGCAGATGAGGTAAGGATAAATGTAAAGGCTCATGCATGAACAATTACTTAACTAAATAATCACGAGAGTACTGAATGAGAACACATGCATGAATGCACAAACCATAACTGAAATCATCGTGACTCAAAATACTAAAACTCGGATACTGCATTACTATCATCTACATCACTACTAATACTGAGATACTAAACAACTGAATCATCTGATATCGATAACTAAGTACTTAGTTGAGATTAGTCTTATCTAGTGAGTGATCTTAAAATCTGAGGATACTAAAGCTGATTAACAAAATATACTTATATAATGACTAAATTCTGAGATCACTACTCTCGACTAACTGAATCAAAGATCAACCTCGCTAATGGATGATTCCAGAATGTACTATCAATGATGAGAAATGATTATGTCCAAATCTGACAACAAGAACACTCAACTGAATGTGAGACTGAGATCAAGCATATCTGACGGGTGATCTCTAGATCTGATAACAAGAATACTCAACTTAATCTGAGACTGAGATCAAGCCTATCTGATGGGTGATCTCTAGATCTAATAACAAGAATACTCAACTGAATCTGAGACTAAGATAAGCCTATCTGATGGGGTGTTCTCTAGATCTGATAACAAGAATACTCAACTGAATTTAAGATGGAGATCAAGCCTATCTGACGGGTGATCTCAGGATCTAATAATGAGATTACTCAACTGAATATGAGACTGAAATCAATCCTATCTAACGGGTGATCTCTAGATCTGATACTAAATAACTTTATATGGGACCAAGCCTATCTGATGGGTGGTCCATGAATCAATGGAACTATTTAAGTTCCTCACTGAGATAGATGACTGTATCTGACAGTCCTGATTTCTAAAGATTGATACTGAAACTACAACTGTGG
Organism: Capsicum chinense; assembly: GCA_026120095.1. Taxonomy (NCBI): domain Eukaryota; kingdom Viridiplantae; phylum Streptophyta; class Magnoliopsida; order Solanales; family Solanaceae; genus Capsicum; species Capsicum chinense. The sequence goes on along the minus strand of JAPEIP010000006.1, from coordinate 228,212,259 downwards.
GAAGTAGTCACTTAACTGATATGCCTCGAATCTCAACTAGTGGGGTCCAATCTATAACCCTAGCTGGAAGGGTATCAATATCGTGCCATGGGTAAATACCTCTTTGGTTAATCCTATCTGACGGGTGAACCTCGCAAGAAGTTAAGCCTAACGCATATAATAGTCAAGCCTATCTGACGGGTGACCAGTCTTTCCTAATGGGTGACTCCTGCATCCTACGCTGGCTACACAGTAATAGAGTTTAGGGATTTCTCCTAACGACTCTGCCACTCTGATGAGGAGCCTCAATCCCTGCCCTCGCTCGATGTTGGCTCCTACTCCCAACTGAAAGACTCTGAACTAATTCTTAACTGAATACAAACTAAGCTGAATCTGATACTGATCATGTTTCTTGAATGGTCTGACTGAGTTAAGCTGAATTCACTTGGTTTCGTATCTGACGGAATACTACTGAATCTCATTATCTGACTGAATGACATTGATCTTTGAATAGAGTACTTGATTACTACAGAGGTTAGAACTGAACACTTGAATACTACTAGATCTGAGTTGGGTATAGAACTGAGGCTAGTTTACTAGTGATACTAAGATTACGATAATTACTGAGATTTCTTAAGTTCTATATCTTTCTGAGAATATAGAGTTCTATAACTCGCTGAGTTCTAAGAATCATGGCTCGATAGGAATTATCATAAAAAATAACACGGGCTTTAGACAACAGCTAAATTGTTGGGTGTAAATACCCCTAGGACTCGATAACATAAAAGTAAAACTTAACCATTCTTGAATAATCAAGACCATGGACAATCATTCACCATCACAATCACTAAGGCATTACTTCAAGCATTTAGGAATCCTAAACATGTAATAACATAGGGGGACATGCTATTGGATCATGCTCCATTCAACAAGGTCTTGTATCAAACATTCGACATGTATTAAAGTCTTAACATGTATCAAAGAGCACATAATTAGGGAATTTTATGCTATCATGTCACAATTCATTCACTAAGCCTTTTCAACAAACACTTGACATGCATGGTCCTGCATACAATTGGGGATTTCTAGTCAACATGCTATAATGGCTTTAATTCCTTCACATAAGCATTTTATCAAACATATGGGGAGCATGCTTTGCTTATTCAATAATTTTCTTTACTTAATTAACATGAACACATCACTGAACAAGAAACTTGAAGAGGTTTTATCATGAACATCACATGAATATCACATACTAGGGTCAAAGCTTGAAAACCTTACAAACAAACATGAATCAAAACTCAATAATAGCATGAACATCAATTTCAACTCACATAAATCATGAAAACCCACAAACATAAGATCTTTGAATTTTAGAAAAGGGTTATTGAGATTCTTGGATGAAAGGTACCAAAGAATCAACATCTACATACCTTAGAGAAACTTTTTCTTGAAAGCTCTTGGATAGATTCTTGATTTCTCTTGATTTTTCTTGAAGAAGAAGAAAGGGTTTTGATTTTGTAGAAACACTAGTTTTTGATATTAAAGATGAGAAATAAAGTTGTCTGCCTTGATCGGATACAAATAGGGGCTGAAAAGAGTGGGAAAAAGACCAAAAAGCCCTTTTAAAAATGAGTAAAAAAATGATGAACAGGGTCTACAATAGTCAAAGTGATAGTCCGTCGCTCAGTCTGACGGTCCATCGAATCATCCATCACACAGCGGTCATAAAAAGAACACACTGCCTCGATGTAATGGTCTCAGCGATGGTCCGTTGGATCATCCATCGCACGTGGACCAGGATGAGGCCACACTGCCTCAGCGCGATGGTCCCAGCGATGATTCGTTGCAACCTCGTTGGTCCGTCATCTGGCCATTGCACTTGGGCCTGAAAAGAGAGTCACTGCCTTAGTTGCGACGAGCTGGGTGACGGTCTGTGGGCCCGGCCATCGCACTTGGGCGGTTTCGATTGCTTTCTGTAAAATGGCCATAACTTCCTCGTTCGATGCCGGATATTGACAAAATTAATATCGATGGAAATCTTATTCAATTCTATACATGATAAAAAGTCTATATTAGAGAAAATTTACATGGTTCAAAAATATTTATCACTTGGGAAGACACTTCTTGACCTTTTTGGACCAGATTTATGCTTTACTTGACATGCTCTAAGGCTCAGACTACGATACAAATTTGAGGGGTATTATATTATCTCACCCTTGGAAATATTTGTCCTCTAATGTCACTTGATAGGCTAAGAATACTGATCAACTGAACTGACTCAAGGAATAAGAACATCTGAAACATGACTAACTATCCTGAATCTCTTACTCTCTCTCTCTTTCTTTTATCTTATCTGCCTCAATATGCTGTGTATGTATCATCAGCCTAGCAAGGTCCATATCTCTATGAAGCATAGCAGTTCTACACTCTTTCAACACTAACTCAGATACACCAGTCACAAACTTATTCATACTCGCTCTAGGGTCAGCTATCAAGTCAAGAGCATTCTTAGCTAACTGGTTAAACTTAAGAAAATACTCTTTCACTATCATGGATCCTTGCCTTAGGTTCATAAACTCCTCTACCTTATCCTCTCTCATCTCTAGCAGGAAAAACTTATCGAAGAAGGCACCCTGAAACTCTTGCCAAGTCATGAGAGTTGCATCCTCCCCTCTACCCTTCTTCCACATCACTACCTAATCATGAGCAATATCCTTCAACCTATAGGATGCTAACTCTACACTTTCCTCCTCAGAAACATGCATAATTTGGGTAATCTTCCCTACATCCTCTAGATAAAGTTGTGGGTCCTCACTTGCTACTGACCCAAAGAATTCTGGCGGCCTCATTGTCATGAAATCTCTAATTTTGGCTGCAACTGAATCCCCATTTTGCTGAGGTGGGGCCACTGCTTAACGGTTACCCTGAACATTAGTCACATCTTGGGCTAGTGCCTAAAAAGTTTCCCAAAACTCGGCATGTGACACACTCTCGTTCTCCAGATCTACTGGCAGAGGGGGCAGGTTTTCAACCCTACGGACATAATCTCTGCAAGGATGCATACTCTATAAATAGATAAAAGAGGTGTATTAGACTAAGGATCAACTCGAGCTCAGGCTCACTCACTCGACATGAATACTGAAAGAAGGAAAACTGCTCCTAAGAACATCTTATAGCCTCATATACATAAATGTAGTGCGTAACACACCCAAGATCAAGACTCTACTAGATGTGGCTTTTCAGACTCCTTAGGACACTCTTGAACCTTAGGCTTTGATACCAAGTTTGTAACGACCCAATTTTTAAGAACCAGAATGTCACATGGTGGTCATGACCTTGAAGGGACACAAGCTAACCCTCAACTGATATATGTTCCTAGACACTGCATGATATAAATAATAAATGCGAAAACTGGCCATAAGGTTCAAAACATCTAAAAATACTTAAAATTTAAAACTGAATACTGATACATCTATCCAAAAAACCTCTAAATTTTCTGAGCTGTGGAGTTGATGGGACCTATTTCCAACTAACTCCTTCTACTAAAAATAAATAAAATTTGATGCAATAATAATAATAAAAGTATCATCCTCGAATAAAGAGGACTCACTGCTATGTCTACTGTAGCTGACGGCGACTGAGCTGCTAAGGGTACTTTGGATCTCGTGCCTCTAAACGTATGATGTCAAATAAAACACCATAGCATAAATGCATCAGTATGGGAATATATCGAGTATGCAGATGAGGTAAGGCTAAATACAAGGGCTTACGCATGAACAATTACTTAACTGAATAATCATGAGAGTACTGAATGAGAACACATGCATGAATGCACAAACCATAACTGAAATCATCTTGACTTAAAATACTAAAACTCGAATACTGCCTTACTATCATATAACTCACTACTAATACTGAGATACTGAACAGCTGAATCATCTGATACCTATAACTGAGTCATGCATTTATGAACCAGTTAACCATGCATCAGATATGTAAGTTTAGTATGATACATTTAGTTTATCGGTCATGTCAGTCATGGA
>JAPEIP010000006.1:228185648-228196831 GCA_026120095.1 Capsicum chinense | reverse complement strand
CTAACAAGATACTGTAAAATAATTGGACATAAATATCCAGACCACCAATGTTCGAGGTGCAATGGAGAAGATAATATTATTTCAGAGGTACATCTAGAATAAAGAAGACAAAATGCCAGCTGGAAAGATAAGATAAAGAGCAATAATGGAGCAGATACAGAGCAATAATGGAGCAGACACAGAGCAATAATGGAGCAGATACGACAACGGAAGATATTATTGTATAAATTTTCTTACGACAAGATAATGTAAAGCAATTATTACTTTCTTACACATTTAGGAACAGTGTGATATTATTTATTTTCCAATTTATACTAACATATAAAAAAAAACACTTCATTTGAATATCCTAAGATAATAGTACTGATTTTCAGCTAACACAATCTTTTGATTTTGGCTTATATTTTTTTCACTTCAATTTCTATGCAACTCATCAGATATTACTAATAATATATTTAAAGTATTTACTATTTAGCATGGGATACAACTACATTGCACATGATTTAAACTAGTGTGTACACACTCTTCCCATCTCTTTATGTGAATTAGTTTGACTTAACACGAAATTTAAGAAAAAAAGAAAGACTTTTAAATTTTGTGGTCTAGAATAAATCATTTCAATAAGGGTAAATTGAACATTTTAAAGTTAAATTACAACTAAATAGAGAAAATATGTCTTTTTTGGACTGACTAAAAAAAGTAAGTCATACGAAAATCATAAGTTATGATTAGACTTTACGAATTTGTAAATGCTACAAAATACGCATAAACTATCTTAAAATTTATAATTGAAGTGCTTAAATTTTTTTGGTACTTACATGATTTAGAAAATAAATATTTTCACTTTAAAAATTTATAACAAAAATCTTTTACTAAGCATGAGTATAAAAGAAGTACACATATTTGAACAAGAAAAATTTAGAAAAAAAATATGCAAATACAATTGGAAATATTATTTTACCTCACAAATTATTATCATTATATACATAAATTTACTAAGAGATATTCCATTTAAAAATAACACAAAAAAATAAAAAATAAAAATCCAGATACATTATTTAAATTAAGAAAAATATTACATGTGTAATTATGATATTTACAAATTAAGAATTTACAAAGAAACAAAGAAGGTAACTTAGTTAATATTTTGAGATTTATTCAAACCTTTTTGAGCGAGGAAGTTACCAATATTTTATCAACAAAACAAAGATGGTAACTTAGTTAATATTATGAGATTTGTTCAAACCCTTTTGAAAGTGGAAGTTAACAAAATTTTATTACCTTTTTTGTTATATGAATTTATTTTCATCAAATAATGTAATGATTTTATCACTAGAAATACACTATTGGTATTGAGATCTACTATTACATTTTCTTATATTCTCTAATTAAATATTTAGTCATGGCTGGTGTGAATCCTTCACCTAGCACTGAAGTTCTGACCATCAATTTTTCTTTAAATAATGTGGAAACCTAAGTTTTTCTTTAAAACCTTCCATTCACATTGCTTAAAGCTTTTTTTTAATGGACAAAAACTTTGGTGTGGATGTATGATTCACACCAATCATGGCTTAATGTCTTAACGCCAAGGGTGTTTTTATGGTAACGAAAGCATCACATTATTGTTTGATGGAACTGAACTTAAAAAAGGAAAGACCTACATGTTACTTCCTCTTTCTTGAATATTTGAATAAAACTCATAACATTAGTTGAGTTTACTTCTTTGTTTTTATATACCATTATCAACTGTAAAATTATAATAATTACAAATTTAATATTTATCTTAATTAGAATCATGTTGTTGGAATTCATTTTACTAAAAAAATGGTGTATTTCTTTTATAAAATATCTCTTAGTAAGTTCACGTGTGAAATGATAGTAGCTTATGAGACAAAAATATTTTTTATTATATTTATTTATTTATTGGATTTTCTCTTGTTCGAATTTGTATTCTTTTGTAATCCAACTGTTGCGTTTGGGAAAATTTGAGGCTGAATAGCACCATTCTTGAACTATTGCATATAAACTCTTGCCATACTTGTATGTTTTGAAAATTTGTAATTTTCCAATTAAATATTTACCTTAGCCTCAATAACATAGTGCATCCACAACTTTGTCTCACGAGACTCCATTACTTCCTCCAATATGTTCAAGCCAAGACCTCAGATTAAATATACCACCTCCAGAATAAAGTTGAACACACACAAAAAATCATGAGAATGCAGACATTAAAATAATTAAATTAAATAAGATGGATGTCCTGAACCGAGCTAATTCAGTAAGGGACCACGACTTAGAAATGTTGAATGAGATTGGGCTGAACAAAAAACATTTTATTTTGGATGAAGTTCCAAAATAAAATTCTGTGCATATCATATGTGGAAGTAACTGGACAAAATTTTTATGTAAATTATGCTTTGGAAGAAAAGAAGCATGTTGTTAAGTGGTTAAATCTGAAGTTGAGCTTTAGTCAGTACATGTTAGTATATTAAGCAGCCAAACTAGATCACATTAACAGTTAGATTAGCCAGTAAAGAGTTAGTTACAACTAACTCAGTGTGTGTATATATAATTCTAAATCAGATGTACAAAGTAATTTTTAGTTGCTCTCATTCAATCAATGAGCTTAGCTCTTTCTCTTCTCTTTCTCTTCTACTCTCTTGTGAGTACTCATATTTATTGAATCGTATCTAACAACTTCTCTCTGGTGTAACTAATTTCATGGTATCATAGCTGCAGGAGTTCTAGTAACTACGAAGTCTATCAAGGTCAATTCCAGAAGGCTTGATGGTGTAATTTTTGCTTAAGCATTCTTTAATTCAAGTAAACTCACTCTGTTCAATTCTGTAACTCTGCAAATTCCGAGAATGAGTGATCATTCTACTGAGAATCTAAGAAATATTGGAAGGGATTCAACCACTATGATCATCCTACCACTCACACACATGCAGATGGACATTTGGATCAGCTATGGATCATACTCATCCCTTGTACCTTCACTCCTTTAATGTAAGTGGTATTTTTTGAAAATTATGCTATCCAGAAATGTTCAATGCATATAGCACTGTTAGGTAGAAACAAAATGAAAATTGTTGATGGAGCATTAAAGAAAAAAAATTCAGAGAAAAATTACGGGGACAATGGGAAAGGGTAAATATTGTTGTGTTATCTTGAATCATGAATATAGTATGAAGTAATCATTTGAGTGGAGTTGTCTATTCATCTACTTCTTGGTGTATGTGGGAAGAACTGAAAGAAAGATTTGAAAAAGTTAGTGATTGTCACGGCCCAGACTAATGGATCGTGTGGGTACCTACGCTATTCTAAGTAGCTAGGAAAACCCTTATTACCCAGCTAAAAATATGCTGAAGACATTTATTTTAAGGAAATACTGGATTAAATATAATAAGATAAATTAAATATTAATAAATAAACTTTTTTAAAAACTTCTTACAAGTGTCCTTCACTATCCCAAGACTTGGTCAGACATGTACAAGAGCTATCTACTACAACATAGCTTGACAATAAAATAAATAATACAAAGACTCTAACATCTGCCAGGAAGAAAGTGCAGAAGTTAGTGTTGAATATCGTCATCTATCTAGTAACTGCAAACTAACCTGCATCTAGTCTACACCCCAAAAAGGAATGTAGAAGAGCAGGGTCAGTACAACCAAACGTACTAGTAGGCATCATCGGCCGACCGTGTTAGTCCATATAATCATAAAATAGAATTAAGGAAAATAAATCATGACATCTTGAATGGAATATAATTCAACTAAGGTTGTAATAACATTATTACTTTACCTATATAACTTACATCATTCAACTGCTCTTCCAACTCCATCAATATTATATTTTTTGCTAACATACTCCAGCCTCATTAATTCACACCATCAACAACAATCCAACACTAATACATCACTATTCCTCTTTTTCACTTTATCTCTTCCATTACCTACATCTATAGGATAAATCCAATAATCTTAGACAACTCACACTAAACTATCGGACTAATAACCAAATGCTCTATTATAGTATTAAAGAATAATAATTATCCATTCTGGTAAGCTACCATTAAAACTCGTATTAATGAAGCAAGTCAACCAACATATAAGTAAGTACAAAGTTTCACTTCTTCAAATACATATCACACAATCAAATACCCAATGAATTAACAATACAACAATAATAGATCAAAAAGTTCTCACAAAAAAGCCACATAACCATCAAGAGTATCAATCATACTGTAAACATCCATAGACTTAACACAAATATGTACACACATGCCATGGGACTTAATTTTTGCCCAAATAGTCATGACCTGTAGGGAACAATCTATGTTCATGTACTGTATCGGCGTGGTACCCGATCTAATATATATATCCGTACCAACGTGGTACCTAATCCAACATATACATATCCATAGCGACGTGGTACCCGATCCAACATATACATATTCGTATCGGCGTGGTACCCGATCCAATATATACATATCTGTATCGGTGTAGTACCAGATCCAACATATATATCTGTACCGATGTGGTACCCAATCCAATATATACATATCTGTACCAACATCCAACATATATATATCTGTACCGATATGGTACCCGATCCAACATATACATATCCATACCGACATGGTACCCAACCCAACACATACATATCCATACCGGCGTGGTACCTGATCCAACATATACATATCTGTATTTAAGACTTCATAAAATTCTAAAGTTTAATTCAGTCTTTTAAGCTTGTCAAGGGGTCCCAGACTTAGAAAATTCTAGCTAAGTTCCCAGACTTAGCCTATTATTGGCCTTCAAAAGTTGGTAATCTTACTTGGCCACCTCAACGTCCTTTAATTATCCGTATTTTAATTAGTTCATGATCAGGCTGGTCAATAGGTTTTTCTGTATAAGTTTTGGATTTTTCAAAACACGTTTAGATCATGTTCAGAGTCCCAAAATAGTGGACCAATGCAATCATGGTGCACTGCATCGCCAATCGTATTGGTCAATATTTGTGTAGGCTGCCAGAGCCAAACTTCTGACACTCGAAGCATTCATGGCTTGGCGCGTTGAGTATCACGTCGCAACCATCAACGCGTCGCGTTTCTTATAGCATTGGCACTCAGTTTTTAGTCATTAAATGTCTGTATTTTTAAAGGAAAAAGGGTCAATTTCCCATCCATAGATAAACCCAATAACATGTGATTCAACCATATTTCACCCAAAATATAGAGTTTCTCTCAAGAACAAGTTAGGATTTATAATTAACGATTCAAATTCAATACTCAAATTCAAGAATCTCTCCGTTAATCTTTGTAAAATCAGGAACTGAGGTATGTCAAGTTTTGATTTATGAATTCCTTTCATCCATGAAGTCCAAGAACCCTATTTAATACTATAAAACATGATATTTATGTTGTGGATTTTTTGTAACCATGTTTTTCTTGTTGTGTAATTCCCAAGTTGGAATCTTTACGTGTTTTCATGAAACTACGTTAGCATGCAAGATGAAATTCATGAATTGAGTTATTTATGATGTGTAATTTGATGATTTCACCTATGCCCTAAGTTGTGCATGTAGGGTTTTTGAAAAAATGGCTAGGAGGATAGAAATTGGGTATTTTAGTTCAATTGTTAATCAAATAATAAATGCATTCTTTACCCTTATGACCAAGACTGGCTTTCATGATATTCTGTGCATTATGAGTATTTGATGGAATGTTCATGAGATTAGGTTGATGAAAGTATGACATGTCTATATGAAATTCCATCCATGTACAACATTATGACAACCATGTATTTCATAAAATCCCCAACTTATTGTATTATGAATTATTGATATTGGTTATGTGTTCACGAAGTGTCAAGTCTCTTCAGTTTCATGCTATCGAGTCCTGGGGGTACTTGTACCCGAAAATTTAGTTGTGTGCCAAGAGCCAATGTCAGTTTTCATAATACTCCCATTCAAGCCATGATTATTAGAATTCAGTCAATTACATGGCTCAGGAAAACTTAGTAATCATAGTAATCTCAGTCAGTTATCCAATCTCAGTAGTATTCTGTCAATCAATGGAATTTAGTGAACTCTATTTAAATCAACTAAAAGATACTATTAGTAATAGTTTATTTTAGTTTAAATCAGTTCAGTGTCTCTTCAGTTGGGAGTAGGATTCAGCACTGAGTGAACCCAAGGATAGGGACTCACCTGTTAGTCAGTAGAGGGCGTGATCCTTAGAAGCAATCCTTGCTTCTAGAACTACATAGCCATTATAGGTTGAGATGTACCCTATGAGAACTCCTACTATAAAGGGTTGATGGAAGAGCTCCCTATCATAGAGGGTTTACTCATAGCTTATCTTTACCCGTGACACGGTACTGACACCCTTCCAGCTGGGGCTACAAGTTGGATTCCACCAGTTCAGTTTTGGGGCATGTCGGTTAGATTATTACCTCCTACAGTCTTAATTTTGGATCCCGTCTCAGTAATAAAACTCAGTTCCATCAGAATCAGGAATGTCAGACACAGTCACCCAGTTAATAGTATATTAAGTATATGAAATTTATGTTACCAGTATTTAAATTTAAGGACTGTCAGATACAATCAATCAGACCAGTTTTTCATAATTAGAACTGTCAGAAATAGTCATTCCTTTATCAGTAATATGACATCAGCTTCTTAGTACTCAATAGACTTAGACTTTCAGTATCCCAGTATTAGTACCCAGATATCAGTAAATCCACGTTATCAGAATTCATGAGTCAGTGTTATCATGATCTCAGATATAGTTATATATTTATGCATTTATTCTCACGTTCATGTTATTTAGTTAGTTAGTATTGTTCATGCATATTAACCATTGCATTCAGACTACCTCACTTGCATACCAGTACATTCAATCATAATAATGCAATTGCGCTATGTTGTTTTAAACCATAGGTTCAGAAGCACGCGCTCCAAAGTATCAATAGCATTCCAGTTTCAACAGTCAAAGTTAACAGTGAGTCCTCATAATTCAAGGATGTTATTATTTGATTATTTTATTCTTTCATTACTTAGTTTATTTTAGTAGATGGGGTTAGTTGGGGGATTGTCCTATCAACTCCTTATTCAGATAGTTCAATTTTACAAGCTTTCAGACTACAACATGTTCAAACAGTTATTTCACTTATTTTGGTATTGTTATACCATATTTTCAGTTATGTATCAGTATTGAACCTTATGGTCTTTCAGTTCATGTTTTCGTATTTATGATATTACCATTATTATTCAGGGCTCAGTTACAGATATCAATCATGGGTTAGCTTGTGGTCCTTTGAGATTATGAGCACCGTCCAGCATTTCAAGTACCAAATTTGGGGCATTACAAACTTAGTTTCAGAGCCTAAGATTCAACAACATCCTAGGAAGTCTGAAAAGCCCCATCTGGTAGAGTCTTGTACATGGGTGTATTATGTAACACACTTATATGCAGGAGGGCTATGAGATGCTTTAGGAACTATTTCCCTTCTTTTAGTATTCATGTCATGCGAGTGATCATGAGCTCTAGTCAAACTCTCAGTTTAATCCCTTCTTCTCTTTCATTTATAGAACATGCCTCTAAAAAAGGCTAGGGAAAGAGGAAAAGGGAATCAGTCAGCACCTCAGCCTATCCAGGCAGATCTTCTTGATGATCATTTCTCTCATGTAGAATTCAAAACTCCATTCACTACTCTAGCCAATTTAGTCACAGCTCAGAATGACCAGCCAGCCTTTTCCGGCTAACCCAGTGGCCAATTCTGCTACAGCCAAGAATCGGGACTTCACTCGAATGAATCCTCCCCTATTCTCTGGTTCTAAGTCCAAATAGGAGTTCCTCGATCAAGTTTTAGAAAATCATAGATATCATGGGAATGAATTCCAGTGAAAGTGAAAATTTAGCCACCTATCAATTACAAGATGTAGCCCATACGTGGTTTAAGCAGTGGAATGTAGATATGGATACAGATGTAGAGCACATAGAATGGGTTGAGTTTGCTACGACTTTCTTAGGTAGATTATTTCCCCTAGAGTAGAAAGAAGCCAAAGTGTTAGAATTTATCAACCTCAGATAAGGTAGCATGAGCGCAAAAGAATACTCCCTCAAGTTCACGTAGTTAGCCAGGTACGCTCCTCATGTAGTAGCAGACAGTAGATCTAGAATGAATAAGTTTGTGTCTGGGCTATTAGGTAGAGTAGTTAAGGGCAGGACTGCGATGTTAATTAGGGAGATGGATATATCTAGGCTTATGGTGCATCCTCAATAGATTAAGGAGTAGAAACTTAAGAAGAAGGAGAGGGAAAATAAGAGGGCCAAGACTGTTAGTTATAGTTTTTCTCAGCTAGGGTCGCATGGTGGTAATCGTTCTCAGCATAGACAGAAGTTTTTAGCCCCAGTTCCATCTTCAGCTAGAGCACCAGTACCAAAGTTCAAAAATGACCGAAGAGATAGAGCACCAGGCTTCCAAGGACCAGGGTAGTGAGAGTAGGGTTCTACTCATCCACTTTGTGAAGAGTATGGTAAGAATCATAAGGGTATATGTAGAGCTGGTAGTGATATGTGTTTTGGATGTGGCGAGACAGGTCATAAGGTTCGAGAATGTTCTAGGACTAGCCCTAGAAGTAAGCACGGTCGTCCTTCAACTAGTCCGGTCCCCAGAATCAGTAGGGTGCCAATTCCAGTGCTATCAGAGGGCAGCGTCCAAACAGGCTCTATGCACTTCAATCATGACAGGATCCGAAAAGTTATCCTGATGCTGCTACTGGTATGTTACAGATCCTTCATTTATATATTCACGTTTCTTCAGATTTAGGAGCTTCTTTTTTCTTTTGTAACTCTTTGCGTAGCAGTTAATTTTAAGGTCAGACCAAATATTAATAGGACCTTTTCTAGTCACCACCCCAGTGAGTCAGTCTAATGCAGGCCAATAGGTATATAGGAACTGTCCAGTTATGAAATCTCTAAAAGTAAGGCCTTTAGGTCCCAGTAGTAATACCATTATGTTTAGGAAATCCATAAGGGAAGATGAATCTAGACCCATTCCTATCTCAGTACAAAGTTTTGTACTTCAACCATCATGATACTTACGCATGCTTTTCATTTCAGTCCCTCGAATACAACTTATATCTATGTATTTTTCATAGAATAGTGTGTGTTTCAAGTTCCTCATATAAGGAGTCCAAGTTCAACAAATGTTGCGGTTTATGTTCCACGAATTCAGAAATTACAAACCTAGTTCATGCAACTCATGACTCATGCACTCATGTCATGCTTTACAGTATGCTTAGCCCACATGATTCATGACTTCACTCCTAGTGTTCAGTCAAACTCAGATTATGCCACATATACCCTCAGTTTAGATCTCTTAGTGAATCTATAGTGTTAATGTTCTATCCCACAGGCCTCAGTTACAGTGTCTATTCAGTAATCAATATTCAGTAAAGGACTCAGATAGTCCTACAAAACCTTGGCTTTTAGCTATCAATTACTTAGCCATCAATATTAAGTGCCCCCATACCAGTCTAACCCTCAGTTATAGAAAACCAACATTCAGTCTAAGTTACAGTCTTAGTTATGATTATAGTCTCAATTACCGTCTTAGCTACAATCTAAGTCCCAGTCCTAGTTTAGTAGTCAAATCAGAAACTCAGTCCAGTTTTAAGATTAGCCGACCATAGCATAAGTATTACAGTACCTCAGTTTATAGAATTTTTCTAAATAATGATTAGATGCCTGGTCTTGCATTACTAAGGTAATACAGTTTTCCCTCACTTATGCTCAGTTACCTCATGTTGTCCAGTTAGTCATTACTTCCTATGCATAATACCCTATAGTCTTAGTCTAGCTATCCAGAATAAGTACAGTTCCATCTTACACGCCTAGTATTCAGATATAAGTTATTCAGTTAATCAGATAAAGATAGTATATATTTATGCATTCATGCTCAATACCCACGTACAACTTTTCAATAGTCTTAGTTTTAGTGTGTAAGGTCTAATCACTTTGTCTTAGCTTTAAATATCAGATATCCAGCCACGATTCAGTTCGTAGGTGCCTTGTGCATTGCCCTAATTTTCTTCAGTATCTCAACAAAATCAGTATTCTTTGAGGGACCTAGTGTCCTAAGGGGGAGATATACGATAATTCCCTAAACTATATCTCTTCTCGTAATGAATCCAGTTTGGAGTAAGAGGGTACTTATAAGTTGACCCTCAAACTTTAACCTCAGCCATAAGCTACATATTCAAGGTACTCAGTTCAGATTACGATATCCAGTTCATTATTACGTTCCAGACTCAGTTACGTTTATGTTTTTCCACTCTTGAATATCTAGTAATTAATTTCAGGCTCATTAGCATTTTTAAGTTAAGAAAATAGTCTCCCTTGAACTTATCCAGTTTTATGCTCAGATTTCCATGATAAACTTGGTATCAATTACCATTGCATATATTCAGTCATGCATTTATGAACCAATTAACCATGCATCAGATATCTATCTTCAGTATGATATATTCAGTTTATCGGTCATGTCAGTCATGGAATTATGTTCCAGTTTTTCATATTCAGTATGTACATCAATTTATCTTTTCTTCCTTCTTAGTTAGTCTCATTCGAGGACGAATGTTATAAAGGGGGAGATATTGTAAGACCCCAATCCTAAAGCTTAATTCAGTCCTTTAAGCTTGTCAAGGGATCCCAGACTTAGAAAATTCTGGCTAGGTTCCCAGACTTAGCCTATTATTGGCCTTCAAAAGTTGGTAATCTCATTTTTCCACCTTAACGTCCTTTAATGGTCCATTTTTTTATTAGTTCATGATCAGGAAGGTCAATAGGTGTTTTCGGATAACTTTTGGATTTTTCAAAACATGTTTAGATCATGTTCAGAGTCCCAAAACAATGGACTAATGCGATCATGGTTCGTCGCGTCGCTAATCACGTTGGTCAATATTTGTGCAGGATGCAAGAGTCAAGTCTTCTGAGGCTCAATGCGATCATGGCGCAATGCGTTGAGTATCACATTATAGCCATCAAAATGTCAAGTCGTTTGTAGCATCGACACCCAGTTTTTTGTCATTAAATGTCCATATTTTTATGGATAAAAGGGTCAATTTCCCATCCTTAGATAAAACCAATAACACGTGATTCAACCATATTT
>JAPEIP010000006.1:228174698-228185548 GCA_026120095.1 Capsicum chinense | reverse complement strand
CCTAGTATTCAGATATAAGTTATTCAGTTAATCAGATAAAGATAGTATATATTTATGCATTCATGCTCAATACCCACGTACAACTTTTCAATAGTCTTAGTTTTAGTGTGTAAGGTCTAATCACTTTGTCTTAGCTTTAAATATCAGATATCCAGCCACGATTCAGTTCGTAGGTGCCTTGTGCATTGCCCTAATTTTCTTCAGTATCTCAACAAAATCAGTATTCTTTGAGGGACCTAGTGTCCTAAGGGGGAGATATACGATAATTCCCTAAACTATATCTCTTCTCGTAATGAATCCAGTTTGGAGTAAGAGGGTACTTATAAGTTGACCCTCAAACTTTAACCTCAGCCATAAGCTACATATTCAAGGTACTCAGTTCAGATTACGATATCCAGTTCATTATTACGTTCCAGACTCAGTTACGTTTATGTTTTTCCACTCTTGAATATCTAGTAATTAATTTCAGGCTCATTAGCATTTTTAAGTTAAGAAAATAGTCTCCCTTGAACTTATCCAGTTTTATGCTCAGATTTCCATGATAAACTTGGTATCAATTACCATTGCATATATTCAGTCATGCATTTATGAACCAATTAACCATGCATCAGATATCTATCTTCAGTATGATATATTCAGTTTATCGGTCATGTCAGTCATGGAATTATGTTCCAGTTTTTCATATTCAGTATGTACATCAATTTATCTTTTCTTCCTTCTTAGTTAGTCTCATTCGAGGACGAATGTTATAAAGGGGGAGATATTGTAAGACCCCAATCCTAAAGCTTAATTCAGTCCTTTAAGCTTGTCAAGGGATCCCAGACTTAGAAAATTCTGGCTAGGTTCCCAGACTTAGCCTATTATTGGCCTTCAAAAGTTGGTAATCTCATTTTTCCACCTTAACGTCCTTTAATGGTCCATTTTTTTATTAGTTCATGATCAGGAAGGTCAATAGGTGTTTTCGGATAACTTTTGGATTTTTCAAAACATGTTTAGATCATGTTCAGAGTCCCAAAACAATGGACTAATGCGATCATGGTTCGTCGCGTCGCTAATCACGTTGGTCAATATTTGTGCAGGATGCAAGAGTCAAGTCTTCTGAGGCTCAATGCGATCATGGCGCAATGCGTTGAGTATCACATTATAGCCATCAAAATGTCAAGTCGTTTGTAGCATCGACACCCAGTTTTTTGTCATTAAATGTCCATATTTTTATGGATAAAAGGGTCAATTTCCCATCCTTAGATAAAACCAATAACACGTGATTCAACCATATTTCACCCATAATATAGAGTTTCTCTCAAGTTTCTGTCAAGAACAAGCTAGGGTTTCAATTAAGGATTCAAATTCAATACTCAAATTCAAGAATCTCTCCATCAATCTTTGTAAAATCAGAAACTAAAGTATGTCAAGTGTTGATTTATGGATTCCTTTCATCCATGAAGTTCAAGAACCCTCTTTCAAACAAGGATTCAAATTCAATACTCAAATTTAAGAATCTCTCCATCAATCTTTATAAAATCAGGAACTAAGGTATGTCAAGTGTTGATTTATTAATTCCTTTCATCCATGAAGTTCAAGAACCCTCTTTCAAATTATAAAACATGATATTTATGTTGTGGGTTGTTTGTAACCATGTTTATCATGTTGTATGATTCCCAAGTTGGAATCTTTATATGTTTTCACGAAACTACATTAGCATACAAGATAAAATCCATGAATTGAGTTGTTTATGATGTGTAATTTAATGATTTCACCTACTCCCTAAGTTGTGCATGTAGGGTGTTTGACAAAATGGCTAGGAGGATAGCAATTGGGTATTTTTGCTCAATTATGACTCAAATAATAAATGCATGACTTATCCTTATGACTAAAATTGGCTTCCATGATATTGTGTGCATTATGAGTATTTGATGGAATGTTCATGAGATTAGGTTGATGAAAGTATGACACTTATATATGCAATTCCATCCATGTACAACATTATGAAAACCATATGTTTCATGAAATCCCCAACTTATTATATTATCAATTATTGATATTGGTTATGTGTTCATGAAGTGCAAGTCTTGTCAGTTTCATGCTATTGAGACCTCGGGGTACTTGTACCCAACAATTTAGTTGTGCGCCTAGAGCCAGTGTCAGTTTTCACAATACTCCTATTCAAGCCATGATCATTAGAATTCAGTCAGATATATGACTCAGGAAAACTCAGTAATCTCAGTATTCTGTCAGTCAATGAAATTTAGTGAACTCTGTTCAAATCAACTAAAAGATACTATCAATAACAGTTTAGTTCAGTTTAAATCAGTTCAATATCTCATCAGTTGGGAGTAGGATTTAGCACCGAGTAAACCCAAGGATGGGTACTTACCTATTAGTCAGTAGAGGGTGTGATGTACCCTATGAGTTTACGGATTAGACACCATATTTGAGGTTTTTCTACTAGAAGGGGTTGACAAAAGAGCTCCTTGTCAGAGAGGGTTTACTCACAGCTTGTCTTTACCTGTGGAACAATACTAACACCCTTCCAACTGGGGTTACAAATTGGACCCCACCAGTTCAGTTTTAGGGTATGTCGATTAGGTAATTACCTCCTATAGTCTTAGTTTTGAATTCAGTCTTAGTTATAGAACTCAGTTCAGTTCTACATTTTTAGGATTGTCAGATACAGTCGCTCAGCTCAATACGAAACTCATCTAGTTCCATCAGAATTACGACTGTCAGACACTGTCACCCAATTAATAGTATATTAATTATATGAAATTCATGTTACCAGTATTCAGATTTCAGGACCGTTAGATACAGTTAATCAGACCAGTTCTTCATAATCAGAACTGTCAGAAATAGTCATTTCTTTATCAGTAATATGACATCAGTTCCTCAGTACTCAATAGACTTAGGCTTACAGTATCCTAGTATTAGTACCCAAATATCAGTAAATCCATGTTATCAAAATTCATGAGTCAGTGTTATCACGATCTCAAATATAGTTATGTATTCATGCATGTATTTTCACATTTATGTTATTCAGTCAGTTAGTATTGGTCATGCATATAAACCATTGCATTCATCCTATCTTACTTGTATACCAGTATATTCAATCCTATTGACGCGATGTGCTATGCTGTTTTATACCATAGGTTCAGAAGCACGTGCTCTAGAGTATTAGTAGCATTCCAGTTTCAGCAGTCAGAGTCAGCAGTGATTCCTCATCATTCAAGGATGTTATTATTTGATTATTTTATTCTTTCAGTACTTAGTTTATTTTAGCAGATGGGGTTAGTTGGGGATTGTCTCATTAACTCCTTATTCAGACAGTTCAGTTTTAGAGGCTTTTAGACTATAGCATGTTTAGATAGTTATTTAAGTTGTTTTGGTATTGTTATACCATATTTTTAGTTATGTATCAGTATTGAACCTTATGGCCTTTCAGTTTATGTTTCCTCTTTTATGATATTACCATTATTATTCAGGGCTCTGTTACTGATATCAGTCATGGGTTACCTTGTGATCCTTCGGTCTTATGAGCACCGTATAGCATTTTGGTACCAGATTCAGGGCATTATAAACTTGGTATTAGATCCTAAAGTTTAACAGTGTCCTAGGAAGTCTGAAAACCCGCATCTACTAGAGTCTTCTAAATGGGTGTGTTGTGAACTACACTTATTTGTAGGAGGCTATGAGATGTTTTAGGAATAGTTTCCCTTCTTTCAGTATTCATATTATGCGAGTGAGAATGGACTCTAGTCAAACTCTTAGTTTAATCCCTTCTTCTCTTTCATTTACAGAACATGCCTCCCAAAAGGGCTAACAAAAGAGGTACAGAGAATCAGTCAGCACCTCAGCCCGTCCAGGCAGATCCTTTAGATAAGAACGTCTTTCATGCAGAATTCAAAACTACATTCACTACTCTAGCCAATTCAGTCACAGCTCAGAATTATTGGCCAGTTACTATTCCAGCCAACCTAGTGTCCAATTCTGCTCCATCCAGGATTTGGGACTTCACCCAAATAAATTCTCCCCTATTCTCCAGTTTTAAGTTCAAAGAGGATCCATAGGAGTTCCTTGATCAAGTTCAGAAATTCACAGATACCATGGGGGTGACTTCTACTGAGAGTACAGAGTTAGCCACTTATCAGCTACAAGATGTAGCCCATACATGGTTTAAGTAGTGGATGGTAGAAACGGGTGTAGATGTAGAACCGATAGAATGGAAGGAGTTTGCTATGGCTTTCTTAGGTATATTATTTCCCTAGAGCAGAAAGAAGCCAAAGTTTTAGAATTCATCAACCTCAGACAATTTAGAATGAGCGTAAAAGAAACTTCCTCAAGTTCACTCAATTAGCTAGGTACGCTCCTCATGTAGTAGCAGACAGTAGATGTAGAATGAATAAGTTTGTGTCTGGGATATCATGTAAAGTAGTTAAGGAGTGCAGGACTGTGATGTTGATTAAGGAGATGGACATATCTAGGCTTATGGTATATGCTCAACAGATTGAGGAGCAGAAACTTAAGAAGAAGAAGAGGGAAAATAAGAGGGCCAGAACTGGTAGTTGTATTTTTTCTCAGCTAAGGTCACAGGGTGGTAATCGCTCTCAGCATAGACAAAATTTTTCAGCCCCAGTTCCATCTTTAGCTAGTGCACCAGTACCAAAGTTCAGAAATAACCGTAGATATGGGGCACCGGGCTCCAAGGCCTGGGGTAGTGAGAGCAGGATTTTTACTTATCCTCTTTTTGATGAGTGTGGTAATCATCATAAGGGTGTATGTAGAGTCGGTACTGATTTGTATTTCAAATATGGAGAGATAGGTCACAAGGTCCGAGATTCTCCTAGGCCTAGCCATAGAAGTAAGCACGGTCGTCCTTCAACTCAGTCCGGTCCCTCGAATTAGCAGGATGCCAATTCCAGCGCTATCTGTGTGAAATCCCCAAACAGAATCTATGCATTTTAGACCCAAAAGGATTAGGAAAGTCCTCCTAATGGAGCCACTGGTATGTTACAAATTCCTTATTTACATATTTATATTTCTTCAGATTCTGGAGCTTTTTTTTGTAACTCTTTGCATAGTAGTCTACTTTAAGGTTAGACCAAATGTTAACAGGACCTTTTTCCAGTCCCCACCCCAGTGAGTCAGTCTAACACAGCCCGACAGGTATCCAGGAACTGTCTGGCTATGAAATCTCTGAGCGTCAGGCCTCCAGGTTCCAGTAGTAATACCAGTATATGTAGGAAATCCATACGGGAAAATGATTCCCAACCCATTCCTATCTTAGTGCAAAGTTTTGTACTTCAACCATCATGATACTAACGTATGCTTTTCATTTCAGTCCCTCGAATACAACTTAAATCCATGCTCTTTTCATGGAATAGTGTGTGTTTCAAGTTTCTCATATGAGAAGTCCAAGTTCATCCAATATTGAGGATCATGTTCCAGAAATTCAAAAATTCCAAACCTAGTTCCTGCAGCTCATGACTCATGCACTCATGTCATGCTTTACAGTATGCTTAGCTCATATGATTCATGGCTTCACTCCTAGTGTTTAGTCAAACTCAGATTATGCCACGTATAGCCTCAATTTAGATCCCTCGGTGAATCTATAGTGTTAATGTTCCATCCCATAGGCCTCAGTTACAGTGTCAGTTCAGTAATCAATATTCAGTAAAGGACTCAAATAGTCCTACAGAACCATGACTTTCAGCTATCAGTTACTTAGCCATCAGAATTCACTACTCCCATACCAGTCTAACCCTCAGTTTTAAAAAATTAGAATTCAGTCTCATTTACAGTTTTAGTGAGATAGTCTCAATTACCATCTTTGCTACAATCTAAGTCCTTGCCTAGTCTAGTAGTCAGATCAGAAACTCAGTCCAGTTTTAAGATTACTCGACCATAGCATATGGCCATCAGTTAATCAGTTATTAGTATTATAATACCTTAGTTTACAGAATGTTTTCGAATAATGATTAAATGCCTGGTCTTGCATTCCTGAGGTAATACAGTTTTCCCTCACTCCTGCTCAGTTACCTCATGTTTCCCAGTTAGTCATTACCTCTTATGTATAATACCCTATAGTCTCAGTCCAGCTATCTAGACTAAGTAAAGTTTAGTCTTACATGCCCAGTATTCAGATATAAGTTATTAAGTTAATCAGATAAAGTTAGTATATATTTATGCATTCATGCTCAGCACCCATGTAAAAGTTTTTACTAGTCTCAGTTGCAGTGCGTAAGGTCTAATCACTTTGTCTTAGCTTCAGATCGCAGATATCCAGCCGCGATTCAGTTCGTAGGTGCCTTGTGCATCACCCTAGTTTTCCTCAGTATCTCAAAAAAATTAGTATTCTTTAAGGGACCTAGTGTCCCAAAAGGGGAGATACATGATAATTCCCTGAAATCTCATGACATACAACATGCCATTATCTCTTCTCATAATAAATCTAGTTTGGAGTAAGGGGGTACTTATTAGTTGACTCTCAAACTCTGACCTCAGCCGTAAGCCATGTATTTAAGGTAATTAGTTCAGATCACGATATCCAACTCATTTATCACATTCTAGACTCAATTACGCTCACGTGTTTCTGCTCGTGCATATCTATGTAACGACCTAATTTTTAGGAACCAAAATGTCGCACGGTGCTCATGAGCTCGAAGGGCCAAAAACTAACCCACAACTAATATCTATACCTGGAAACTGCATAATATATATAATAAATATGGAAAGTGGCAATAAGGTTTAAAACATCTAAAAATACTTAAAAGTTAAAACTGAATATTGATACAGCTATCCAAAAAGCCTCTAAACTGTCTGAGCTGTAGAGTTAATGGGACATATCCCCAACAAACTCTGTCTACTAAAAATAAACAAAATTTGATGCAATAATGATAAAAGGATCATCCTCGAATAAAGAGGACTCACTGCTATGTCTACTACTGCTAACGAAAATTGAGCTACTAAGGGTACTTTGGATTTCGTGCCTCTGAACCTATGGAGTCAAATAAAACACCATAGTGCAAATGCATCAGTACGGGAATATACCGAGTATGCAGATGAGGTAAGGCTAAATGCAAGGGCTTATGCATGAATAATTACTTAACTAAATAATCATGAGAGTACCGAATGAGAACGTATGCATGAATACATAAACCATAACTGAAATCATCGTGACTCAAACTACTGAAACTTGGATACTATCTTACTATCATCTGACTCACTACTAATACTGAGATACTGAACAACTGAATCATCTGATACCGATAACTGAGTACTAGAGTTGAGATTTGTCTTATCTAGCGAGTGATCTCAAAATCTGAGGATACTAAAGTTGATTAACAAAATATACTTATATAATGACTAAATTCTACGCTTACTACTCTTGACTGACTGAATCAGAGATCAACCTCTCTAACGGATGATTCTATAATCTACTATCAATAATGAGAAGTGATTACGTCTGAATCTGACAACAAGAATACTCAATTGAATCTAAGACTTAGATCAAACCTATATGATGGGTGATCTCTAGATCTGATAAAAAGAATACTCAACTGAATCTGAGACTTAGATAAAGCCTAACTGTTCGGTGATCTCTAGATCTGATAACAAGAATACTCAATTGAATCTGAGACTGAGATCAAGCCTATTTGACGGGTAATCTCTTGATCTGATAACAATAATACTCAACTAAATCTGAGACTGAGATCAAGCCTATCTAATAGGGTGATCTTTAGATCTGATAACAAAAATACTCAACTAAATTTGAGACGGAGATCAAGCCTATCGAACGGGTGATCTTAGGATCTAATAATAAGAATACCCAATAGTATATGAGACTGAGATCAAGCCTATCTAATGGGTATTCTCTGGATCTAATACTGAATAACTTTATATGGGACCAAGCCTATCTGACGGATAAAACTATCTGAGTCCCTTACTGAGATAGATGCCTTTATCTGACAGTCCTAATTTCTGAAGATTGATACTAAAACTGCAACTGTGGGAAGTAGTCACTTAACCAACATGCCTCAAATCTTAACTGTGGGGTCTAACCTGTAACCTCCAGCTGGAAGGGTATCAATCCATGCCATGGGTAAAGACCTCTCTGGTCAAGCCTATCTGATGGGTAACCCTCGCAAGAAGTCAAGCCTAAGGCATATAATAGTCAAGCCTATCTGACGGGTGGCCAGTATTTACTGATGGGTGACTCTTACATCCTACGCTGGCTACGCACTTCTGGAGTTTAGGAATTGCTCCTAACGACTCTGCCTCTCTGATGGGGAGCCACCATCCCTGCCCTTTCTCGGTGCTAGCTCCTACTCCTAACTGAAAGACTCTAAACTGATTCTTAACTGAACACAAACTAAGCTAAATCTGATACTGATCATGTTTCTCAAATGGTCTGACTGAGTTAAGCTAAATTCACTTGGTTCTGTATCTGACAGAATACTTCTGAATCTCATTATCTGACTGAATGACACTGAGCTTTGAATAGAGTACTCGATTACTACAGAGGTCAGAACTGAACACTTGAATACTACTAGATCTTAGTTGGGTACAAAACTGAGGCTAGATTAGTAGCGATACTGAGATTACGGCGATTACAGAGATTAATGAGATTTCTTAAGTTCTATATCTATCTGAGAATACATAATTCTATAACTCACTGAGTTTTGAGAATCTTGGCTCGACTAGAATTATCATGATAACTGACATGGGCTCTAGACAGCAGCTAAATTGTCGGGTATAAATACCCCCAAGACTCAATAAAATAAAAGTAAAACCTAACCATTCTTGAATAATCAAGACCATGGACAATCATTCACCATCATAATTACTAAGGCATCAGTTCCAGCATTTAGGAATCTTAAACATGTAATAACATAGAGGGACATGCTATTGGATCATGCTCAATTCAACAAGGCCTTGCATTAAACACTTGGCATGTATTAAAGTCTTAGCATGTATCAAAGAGCACATATTTGGTGAATAATAGCATAAACATCAATTTCAACTTACATAAATCATGAAAACCCACAAACATAAGATCTTTGAATTTTAGAAAATGGTTCTTGAGTTTCTTGGAATAAAGGTACCCAAGAATCAACATTTACATACCTTAGAGAAACTCTTTCTTGGAAGCTCTTGCAGAGATTCTTGATTTCTTGATTTCTCTTGATTTTTCTTGAAGAAGAAGGAAGGGTTTTTATTTTATAGAAACCCTAGTTTTTTATGTAGAAGATGAGAAACAAAGTTGTGAGCCTTGATCGGATATAAATAGGGGATGAAAAGAGTGGGAAAAAGACCAAAAATCCTTTTAAAAATGAGTAAAAAGGTGATGAACGGTGTCTGCGACAGTAGAAGTGACGGTCCGCCGCTTAGGCTGATGGTCCATCAGATCATCTGTCGCACAGTAGTTAGAAAATGAACACACTGCCTCGATGTAAAGGTCTCAGTGATGGTCCGTCGGATCTTCCATCGCACGTTGGCCAGGATGAAGCCACACTGCCTTAGCGCAACGGTCCCAGCGTTGATTCGTCGCAGCCTCGATGGTCCATCGTTCTGGCCATCGCACTTGGGCCTAAAAAGGGATTCACTACCTTTGTTCCGATAAGCTAGGTGATGGTCCATCGCAAGATCGATGGTCCGTCAACCTAGCCATCACACCTGGGTGATTTCAAGTACTTTCTGTAAAACGGCCATAACTTCCTCGTCCGATGGAAAATTTTGATGAAATTGGTATCGATGGAAAGCTTATTCAATTCTCTACATGAGAAAAATTTGATATTAGGGAAATTCTACATAGTAAAAAATATTTCTCACTTGGAAAGACACTTTTCAACCTTTTTGGACCAGATTTATGCTTCACTTGACACGCTCTAAGGCTCAGACTACGAGAGAAATTTGTAGGGTATTACATTATCTCCCCCTTGTAAACATTCATTCTCTAATATCTCTTGATAGGCTAAGAATACTGATCAATTGAACTTACTCAAGGAACAAGAACATCTGAAACATGACTACCTGTCCTGGCTCTCTTACTCACTCTCTCTTATTCTTTCATCTTATCTCCCTTAATCTATTTTGCATGCATCATCATCCTAGAAAGGTATATATCTCTATGAAGTAGCAGTTCTACACTCTTTGAATACTAACCCAGACACACCAGTCACAAACTTACTCATACTCGCTCTAGGGTCAGCTATCAAGTTAGGAGAACACTTAGCTAACTAGTTAAACTTGAGACAATACTCTTTCACTGTCATAGAGCCTTGCCTTAGGTTCATGAACTCCACTACCTTAGCCTGTCTTATCTCTAGCAGGAAAAACTTATCTAAAAGGAAGCCTGAAACTCTTGCCAAGTTACGGGAGCTGCATCCTCCCCTCTACCCTTCTTCCACATCACTACCTAATCATGAGTAATATCCTTCAACCTATAGGATGATAACTCAACACTCTCCTCCTCATAGACATACATAAGCTAGGTAATTTTCCCTACCTCCTCTAGATAAAGTTGTGGGTCCTCACCTGCTACTGACCCAAAGAATTTTGGTGGGCTTATTCTCATAAAATCTCTAATTCTGATTATAGCTGAATCCCTATCTTGCTGAGGTGGGGCCACCACCTGACGGTTACCCTGAACATTAGTCACAGCTTGGGCTAGAGTTTAAAAAGCTTCTCGAAACTTGGCATATGACACACTTTCTTTCTCAGGATCTATTGGCGGAGGGGGCTGGTCATCAACCCTACGGATATAATTTCTATGAGGAGGCATACTCTGTAAATGAAAGAAAGAGGTGTATTAGACTGAGGATCAACTCGAGCTTATTCTCCTTGCACGACATGAATAC
>JAPEIP010000006.1:228159021-228174598 GCA_026120095.1 Capsicum chinense | reverse complement strand
AGCTGCATCCTCCCCTCTACCCTTCTTCCACATCACTACCTAATCATGAGTAATATCCTTCAACCTATAGGATGATAACTCAACACTCTCCTCCTCATAGACATACATAAGCTAGGTAATTTTCCCTACCTCCTCTAGATAAAGTTGTGGGTCCTCACCTGCTACTGACCCAAAGAATTTTGGTGGGCTTATTCTCATAAAATCTCTAATTCTGATTATAGCTGAATCCCTATCTTGCTGAGGTGGGGCCACCACCTGACGGTTACCCTGAACATTAGTCACAGCTTGGGCTAGAGTTTAAAAAGCTTCTCGAAACTTGGCATATGACACACTTTCTTTCTCAGGATCTATTGGCGGAGGGGGCTGGTCATCAACCCTACGGATATAATTTCTATGAGGAGGCATACTCTGTAAATGAAAGAAAGAGGTGTATTAGACTGAGGATCAACTCGAGCTTATTCTCCTTGCACGACATGAATACTGAAAGAAGGAAAATTGCTCCTAAAAATATCTTATAGACTTATGTACATAAATGTGGTGCGCAACACACCCATGTATAAGACTCTACTAGATGCGGCTTTTCAGACTCTCTAGGACACTATTGAACCTTAGGCTTTGATACCAAGTTTGTAACGACCTAGTTTTTAGAAACCAGAATGTCACACGGTGCTCATAAACCTGAAGAACCACAATCTAATCCTCTACTGATATTTGTACCTAAACACTGTAAATATAGATAATAAATGTGAAAACTGGCCATAAGGCTCAAAACATCTAAAAATACTCAAACTTTAAAACTGAATACTAATATATCTTTCCGAAAAGCCTATAAACTGTCTGAGCTGAGGAGTTGATAGGACATGTTCCCAACTAACTCCGTCTACTAAAAATAAACAATATCTGATGCAATAATGCTAAAAGGATTATCCTCGAATGAATAGGACTCACTACTATGTCTACTACTGCTGACGGGGATTGAGCTACTAAGGGTACTTTGGATCTTGTGCCTCTGAACCTATGGTGTCAAATAAAACACCATAGCATAAATGCATCAGTACGAGAATATACCGAGTATGCAGATGAGGTAAGGCTAAATTTAAGGGCTTATGCAAGAACATTACTTAACTGAATAATCATGAGAGAACTGAATGAGAACACATGTATGAATGCACAAATCATAACTAAAATCATCATGACTTAAAATACTAAAACTCGAATACTGCCTTACTATTATCTGACTCACTACTAATACTGAGATATTGAACAATTAAATCATCTAATAACAATAACTGAGTCATGCATTTATGAACCAATTAACCATGCATCAGATATGTATGTTCAGTATGATACATTCAGTTTATCGATCATGTCAGTTATGGAATCATGTTCCAGTTATTCATGTTCAGTATGCACATTAGTTTATCTTTTTTCCCCTCTCATTCAGTCTCATTCGAGGATGAATGTTCTTAAGGGGGAGATATTTTTAGATCCCATAAAATCTTAAAGCTTAATTCAGTCCTTTAAGATTGTCAAGGGGTCCAGACTTGAAAAATTCTGGCTAGGTTCCCAAACTTAGCCTATTATTGGCCTTCAAAAGTTAGCAATCTCATTTAGCCACCTTAACGTCCTTTAATAGTCCGTATTTTGATTAGTTCATGAACAGATTTTTAATACTTGTCAAAATAATGCATTTTAAATAAAAGTAACAAAAACTAGTAGAAGTTGTTGATACCTACAGAATTTGATCGATAACTTATCTGAAATATGATATTGGTGATGAGACTGTTAATGACCTATAATCGATTTATTTTATTTTACCTTGCTTATGTGCTAGTGGTATAGGGACCACTCTTGAGGTGATTAAGAGCTAAGTGAAGCCAATAATAAAAATACTATTAGGTAGAAATAATAATGACTTTGTATATCTTAAATTGGTGTTAGTGATATAAGTATGGTTTGGCTTGACCATGAAGTGTTGGTCGTTGAAAAATATTGAGTTAGTGATGGTCTGGACATAAGTTATAGCAATGGATTTATGCAGTAGGGAAAATCTTGAGAAGATAATTATTATTGACTTGACCTTGTGGCTGAATTATGCATTTACATGTCCCACAGAGTTAGCTAATATATGACACTTTTAGAGGATAGTAATTCCCTTTATGGTGGCAATGCAAAATCATATAGCTTAGTTACACTCATAAAATAATTAAGAATGATACTAAATGGGAGAATAAGTGATTCGTGTGTAAATATTTGGCTTCGTATCTTCGTATTTTGAAAATATTTGATAGAATAATTGAGTATAGAATGTGGGTTGGTCGATAGGGATATCGAGTGAGTGAATAGGATGTAGTATAAGCAACTCTATTAGTAATGTGTCTTTAATTTCAACCTTGTGCTTTTCTCCATTGAATGTTTGTTTGGGGAAGAACGGATGGTAAATTGGTATCTGATTGTAATGATCCATTTCGTCGTTATTAAATTATTATTCATAATAAATTTATGAAAATTCTTAATTTTGATTCATCAATATTAACATGTATCCAAAATAGTCAATATTTTATTTATCAGGTCACCTTAAACTTTTTGTTGCAGATTTTAGCCTTCGGATGTGTCTAGACAGACTCAAGCCCGACGAATTTAATTATTAATGGGTTCTAATATCAATAACTTAGTTTGAAATTTATTTATCTATTAATTAAGGTCATACAATATCCCTAACCCAACGTTAAGTATAAAACTTTCTTTTTGATACAGTTTCGATATGAGTTTCTATTAGGGCCAGCTTCAAATGAAAATATCTCATAGAATATAAGGAGTTAGGGACCCATTATATATCAAATCAAAGATCTCTAAGTCCTCTTTCCAATGCAATAAACCATTCCTCAATCCAAATTCGGAGTAAAATGTTATGAATGTTTTACTGAGCACTTTCCGGGCTGAAATAGGATTTCACCGTAGCGAAAATTCTGGTTGTATTTAAATCAGCTTTAGCCGTATTTTAGGTTTTAAAATCCCAAATTTTATTTTCCAACCCTAGAGAGGTGATTTCCTAAAGCTTAAGGTGAAATTTCTTCGTGGAGGTAAGTTTTTCCATTATTTTCTTCGTCTTTTAATCCGTTAATATCTTAGAATCCTTAGAAAGAACTTAATGGTGGAATTCTTTTGGGGAATACTCATGGGTGTTTTTAATGTGACCTAGAGCTGATTTAAAACTATAAATTAAAGATTCCTAATATGAATTTCATAAATTAGATTATGAATTTTGATGGTTAGGAACCTTGAATTCTATAAAGATTAGACCTTTAGCATAGAAACTCCATTAATGGAGATGGATTAAGCTTGAAAGAGATAATTAATGGCTAACTGACATTGGGGAATGATATAGACCTTGAATTAAGAATATAACTAGTGATTTTGAATCCCCAAGATATTGTTTGAAGAGTAATTATTTAATTACTCTTATTATTGCTTGATTTTTAGATGGTTGATTATTCCAAGGCATGATGAAAAGGAAAGAGAATATTGGTTGTTGCTTGTTTGTTTTACAAGCTTGGCGTCTAGGTAGTCTAGTTTTAATGAGTAGAAGATTCTATTATTTTATATTTTTTTAATTTAGAATTGATGGGAGAAAGCATGTCTAGGCCTGCGGGCTTGGAGTTGAGGTGGAAAAAGACACGAGTACTTAACTTTAATCTCAAAAATTATATTATTGATTGATCATGTGATATTTATGATATTATGTGTTATGTGCCCAAAAGAAGATTTTTGTAAATGTAGTATACAAATATGATGGTTTTTTTTCGTTGTTCTAGTGATGAACCTAGTTGAGTTGTAATGGTATTAAGCTGTATGTATTGTGCAATAATATAATGAGGAGAATTATGCTAAGATCGAATATTGATAAGCATATTAATATCTAAGGAATAGATGACTTGAATTAGTGTGATTATTGTATTATGTGAAAAGAGTTAGATGATGATGATACGCGTGAATATGCTAGTTATAGGCGGTGATGTTAGAACACAAGTTGTAGTATTTAAGAAGATAATGATATTTTTAATAATTAATGAGTAATTAAGGCTCCAATAGTAACTTGTATGTGTAGGAATTAAATTTTGATTTATTTTATAATATTCTTGTTTTGATATTGATAAAAATACTATATCTATTGGATGCCCATGAGAGGCTAAATTGGTGATAATGATGGTTTATTAAATTGTGCCTGTGAGTGGCTTATTTGATAATGATAACTCCTAAAAGTAATGCTATGAATACTTGTTGATTGGTATTTTAACATGCTTGAAATTGTTGATGCTTTGATTGTTGATGCATGTATAAATGATTATTGAAAATTTACTTGATGGAATTGTCTTATGATTTTAAGTGTACTTGTAAACTTGGTACATTGTGTTGTATTTTGTGATGTTGTGTAAATTAGATATTGATAATACTTGTTTATAATGGATCAGGTACCATGCCGGTATGAATATGTATATGTTGGATCGGGTACCATGCCGGTACGGATATGTATATGTTGGATCGGGTACCAAGCCGGTATGGATATGTATATGTTGGATCGGGTACCATGCAGGTACGAATATGTATATGTTGGATCGGGTACCATGCCGGTACGGATATGCATACGTTGGATCGGGTACCACGCCGGTATGAATATGTATATGTTGGATCGGGTACCACGCCGGTACGGATATGTATATGTTGAATCGGGTACCATGATGGTAAAAATATGTATATGTTGGATCGGGTACCATGCCGATACGGATATGTATATGTTGGATCGGGTACCACGCCGGTACGATAAATGAACATAGATTGTTCCCTGCAGGTCATGACTATTTAGGCAAAAAATAAGTCACATAGCATGTGTATGCATATTTTTGTTGAGTTTGTGGATGTTTATAGTATGATTGATACTCTTGGTGGTTACGTGGCTTGTTTGTGAGCACCGCTTGATTTATTATTGTTGTATTGTTAATTCATTGGGTATTTGATTGTGTGATATGTATTTGAAAAAGTGAAACTTTGTACTTACTTATATGTTGGTTGACTTGCTTCATTTATACGAGTTTTAATGGTAGCTTACCAGAATGAATAATTATTATTCTTTAATATTATAATAGAGCATTTGGTTATTAGTCCGAGAGTTTAGTGTGAGTTGTCTAATATTATTGGATTTATCCTATAGATGTAGGTAATGGAAGAGATAAGGTGAATAACGAGTAATAGTTATATATTAGCATTGGATTGTGGTTGATGGTGTGAATTAATGAGGCTGGAGTATATTGGTAACAAATATAATATTGATGGAGTTAGAAGAGTAGTTGGATGATGTAAGTTATATAGGTAAAGTAATAATGTTATTACAACCTTAGTTGAATTATATTCTATTTAAGATGTCATGATTTATTTTCCTTAATTCTCTTTTATGATTATATAGACTAACACGATCGGCCGATGATACCTACCAGTATGTGTGGTTGTACTGACCCTACTCTTGTATATTCCTTTTTGGGCTTTAGACTGGATGCAGGTTAGTTTGCAGTTTCTAGATGAATGACGATATTCAGCATAACTTCTGCACTTTCTTCCTGGCAGATGTTAGAGTCTATGTATTATTTATTTTATTGTCAGGCTATGTTGTAGTAGATAGCTCTTGTACATGTTTGACCAAGTCTTGGGATAGTGAAGGACACTTCTAAGAAGTTTTTGAAAAAGTTTATTTATTAATATTTAATTTACCTTATTATATTTAATCCCATATTTGCTTAAAACAGATGTCTTCAGCATATTTTTAGCTGGGTAGTAAGGGTTCTCCTAGCTACTTAGAATAGCGTAGGTGCCCACATGGTTCGTTAGTCTGGGTCGTGATAATGGTTCAAGAAATTTCAATCTTCATAGGGAAATTGCAACTATTACAGAGGGGACAATGTCTGTGTCTATCTACTTTTCTAGGCTAAAAAATCTACGGAATGAACAAGAATCTCTTTTGTCCATTTCTGGTTGTAAGTGTCCGTAGTCAAAAGAATTTGTTTATGATATCCAAAGATAGAAACTCTATTAATTTCTGATGGGGTTGAATGAGACATTTTTGCAGGCAAGAAGTCAACTATTACTAATGAATCCCCTACATACTGTAAACTAGGTTTATGCTATGATAATGAATTATAAGTCAAAAGGCTTTAAGTAATTCTACTAGTCTGCTTGGGGGGGAACCTAACAACTATGATCCTGTAGTGATGTATTCAAAGGTAAGACCAACTAAGTTCAGGAAAGAAAGAGATTATAACCTACAATGTGATCACTGTAAAATGAAGGGGCATGTCAAGGAAAAATGTTATAAGCTTGTAGGCTATCAGTCCAATTATCCTCCTAGTTTTAAGAAGAACAAAAGATTTTCCTTAATACTGGAGGCTATCATAATGCTCATTATGTCCAAGATGAAGATGAGTATGTTTCAATTAGAGAATTCAATGACAACTATCATTTGACCAATACTAATGCAATATGTGCTAGCCAAAGTGGAAATACTGGTCAGATAGTGGCTAATGTGATAGAATTGTATCAGTAGTTGAACTATGGAAGAACTTAAACTACTCACAATGATCAACTGAATTATCATGATGGTTCATACGTGCTTACCAAAAGTCAATATGATCAACTGTTACAGCTCCTAAAGAATTCAAACCAAACCAATGTTAGTGCTAACATGATCAAGACAAATGATGTTGGAGGTGATAGTGTTGGTTCAGGTATGACAAGGCTTTAACATTATTTGCTAGTGGAAAAGGGGGATTATACATATTGTGTCCACTAATCATATGGTATCTAATATTAATATGCTTGATAGACAAACTATAAATGAAAGTATCCATCCAAAAAAGGTATATTTGACTAATGGTGACATATCTTTAGTCACTCATATAGGTGCTAGAACTGTATTAGCACATAGCACATTAAAGGATTTTTTTCATTTACCTTATTTTAGATTCAACTTATTATCAGTATCCAAGGCTACTACGAAATTACATTGTGTTGTTTTATTCTTTGCTGACTTTTGTATATTTTAAGATCTCTCAAGTGGGAAGGTGACTAAGATTGGCAAAGAAGAAAAAGTCCTCTATCTACTTAATTAGTATGAGCACACTACTTCTAACCATGATATAGTACTAATAGCTATAACTTCTAAGGAAAAATAATTTCTAGATCAATTGGATATTAATCTCTGGCATAGGAGGTTAGGACATGTGTCCACATCTTGTACTCAACGAGTTGATACCTAATAAGAAATAGGTTATTACAGATATTTTAGACAAATATTCAGTGTGTCCTTCTGCTAAACAAATTAGAATTCTATTTTCTGCAAGTAGTATAAGAAGTAACAGTTGTTTTGAACTAGTTCATATAGATGTATGGGACCCTATAAATTCCTTACCACATAAGGTCACAAGTATTTTTTGACAATAGTTGATGACTATTCTAGAATGACATAGATTTACTTGATAAGATTGAATCAGAAGTATGTGTTGTCCTTCAATATTTTCTTTCTTTTGTACATATCAATTCAATCAAACAGTAAAGGTGTGTAAAACTGATAATGGTTCAGAATTTTTTGATAAAACATGTGCTTATAAATTTAAAGAATTAGGGATCATTCATCAAAGGACATGTGCATAGTCACCTTAGCAAAATGGTGTGGCTAAGAGAAAACATAAACACATCCAAAAAGTAACAAGATCATTTAGACTACAAGCAAACATTCCCATCTTTATGAAAAACTATACAAGAGAAAACCTTCTCTCATATAGAGAAAAACCTTCTCTTATGCACTTGAGGATACTGGGTTATGTATGCTATGCTAAGGTCCTAACTCAATATGATAAAGTTTTATCTAGAAATAGACAAGCTATGCTTATGAGATACTCAGAAACACAAAAAGGATATCTTTTGTATGACTTAACTAGTCAATCCTTCCTTGTACAAGAGATGTTATGTTCAAAGAATCTGAAATTAATTTCAAAAATAACATGCCTGAAGTACCACTCTTCAAGAATACTGAGAGTTTTTCTTTTGAAGAATTGAATACTACTTCTCCTGTACCTTATGTTACAAACACTAACTTTCCTACTACTGGTTTATATGACACAGATAGAAGTACTTCACCTACTCATAGTTCAGACAGTTCCCATATGCAGGCTACTCTTGATGCTCAAGACCATGGATTAAGAGTATCAAACATTGAACATTCCAATACAGATGGAACTTACTTAAGTGTTAGGATTCAAACTAGAACTTTCTCAGGAACCAGATAACCTCCAATATGGATGAAGGATTTCATTACTCTACATTAAGGTCATTGTGAACTTCCTTATAATATTGTTATCTATCTCTTATGATAACTTATCTACAAAATATCAAAATTACTTATCTGCTTTCTCTGCTGTTACTGAACCTAAGACCTATGAAGAAGCAACTAAGGATCCTATATTGATTAAAGCTATGAAGGTAGGGATAGAGGCTCTACAAAGAAACAACACATGGACTATCATTACACTACTAGCTGGCAAAAAATCCATTAGACACAAATGGATATTTAAGATAAAATACAAGACATCAGGAGAAATTAAGAGGTTAAAGGCAAGATTTGCTGCCAAGAGATATAGTCAGCAGGAAGGTATAGACTATCAAGAAACCTTTTTTCCTATGGTAAAGATGATCACAATGAGAACAATATTAGATATTGCAACCTCAAAACAGTGGCATGTGCATCAAATAAATGTCTACAATACATTCCTTCAAGGAGACTCACATAATGAGATATATATGGATTTTTTGCAAGGTTTGGTGAGCCAAGGGGTGACAAAATCAGCCAACAGACTCATAAAATCCTTGTATGGACTTAAGAAAGCACCTACATAATGGAATGCCAAACTAAGAGATGCTCTACTTATGGTGAGGTTTAAATAAAGTCAGTTTGATCACTCATTATTCATAAGGAAAAATGAAGAAGGAACTATGGTAATTCTTGTATATATAGATGACTTACTAGTCACTGGAGTTAGCCTAAAGTTGATACAGGAAGCAAAGGATTTATTGCAGTGAGTATTCAAAATGAAAGACCTGGAGAGTTAAGTATTTTCCTAGAATAGATTGCATGGTCTGAGAAAGGCTTTATTATGTACGAGAGGGAGTATGCGTTGGAGCTCCTATTTGATCTTGGACTGTCAGATGCTAAACCAACATTGATTTCTATGGATCGTAATGCAAAGCTAACTAGTAAAGATTATGATAAACTCAAGAAAGACAACAACAGGATCCCTTACTGACAGACATTAGACCTTACCAAAGATTTATAGGCAAGCTATGATACTTGATAGTGACTAGGCTTGACATTGTCTACAATTTCAAACACTAAGTCAGTTCCTCCAAAAACTAAAGGAAACTCAGATAGAAGCAACCGTAAGAATAGTAAGATATGTAAAAAAAAATAGCCTGGCTAAGGTGTATATATATGCAGTAAACCAATTGAAGAATTAACTTTCTATTGTGAGCTGATTGGACAGCTTGCATACAAACTAAAAGGTCAGTATCTGGATATTTGGCCAAGTTAGGATACACTTTGGCTGCATGGAAGTCAAAGAAGCAGGGTACCATCTCCTGGAGTTCTGCAGAGGCTGAATACAAGATCATGACTTCTACTGTCTCTAAAATCACATAGTTACTTGGTCTACTAGATGAAATAAATATGGAAGTTAAGCTACCTGTTAACCTGTTTACTGGCAGCAGATCAGTAATGCAAATAGCAGCCAATCCAGTGTTTTATGAAAGAACAAAATATATTGAGATTGATTGTCATTTCATTAAGGAAAAATTTCATAAAGGTCACATTCAACCTCATTACATCTCAACCACTGAACAACCAGCTAACATCTTGATCAAAGATCTGTTCAAGGCTCAGCATATGTATCTTACATCCAAGTTAGGTGTGTTTAACATCTTCATGACCCCTAACTTGAGGGTGTGTGTTAAGTGATCAAATGAGAAGTTGATATATAGTCAATACATGTTGATATATTAAGCAACATAACGAGATGACATTAATAGTTAGATTAGTCTGTTAAGAGTTAGTTATAATTAACTCAATGTGTGTATATATATTTCTATATCAGATGTACCGAGTATTTTTTAGTTGCTCTCATTTGATCAATGAGCCTAGCTCTCTCTTGTTTTTCTCTTCTACTCTCTTATGAGTACTCATTTTCATTGAATCATATCCAAGAACTTCACTCTGGTGTAACTAATTTTACATGTCACTTCATTTACTTTCCCCGGGCCATACAATTTTCAAGTTGTTCAAAAACATGGAAATTTAAGAAACAATATCATTTTTCCTTGCATGTATCAACAAAAAAAATTAGTTTAACTTTTTGAATTTGTTTCTATTTGATTGATTTAACTTTACGTTTAAAATTAGTTACACTTTTATTATTTTTAGTTTTATGAGGTTAATAATTCACTAGTTAAGTTATACACTATAAGAACAAAATTTGTGATAAATTAATATTTAGTGATAAGAATCTTTACTCAATAATTTGGATGAATTTTATTTCTTATTTTTTGAGTAAATTTATGAATTTATCAACAAAATTGAATATTATTGCACAAAAAAACAAAATCTATCAAAAAATTAAAATGCAAAAAAAAAAGTGAATATGGTCAAGAAAAATATATAATAAATTTTCATAATTTTTTTCATAAATACTTTTCACACATCACATTGGTATTATTTTAGTACTAAATAAAAGATATGGATTTTAATTTCATAATAAATATTCCAAAATATAAGATAAAAATGGCGGATACGATAAAAGTAATGCGATTCGGACAACATCGAAACCAGACAAAGAATTTTTCCTAGCCTCAAAAGGAGCCTAGGCACTTGCACAGAGTTATTGGGGAATTCAACACGACCCTCATCTAGAGCTAGTAGTCTTCTTACTTCTAGTAACTTGTCTTCCAAAATCTCCACCAATACTAGAATTTGATGCAGGCTGAGTTGTTCTGGTGGAACATTCAGCCACCATATTTGAAACTCAAGGTTAGGATCTTTCCTGTTGGTTGAAGGATTTATTTTGTTCATTGCAAAATCTTTAATTTGATAAACTAAGAAAATGTGATGTTGGGTTTCAACACCTAAGATGCATTTATAGTCATAGAATCATCACGTTTATAGTGATAGAACTATCACAGAAGAATAACTCAACATGAAACAATTATAATTATAATCAACTAACGAAATCGAATACATATACAACCTAAATGTATGTGTTTTCATGCCAAGTATACAAATCTCGCACTTGAATTCTTGATTGTCCTAGAGGATGTTGGTAGAATTATTTATTTTATGTGGACTTAACATTAACTTTTTATTATGTTAAAAGTAAAATGGGTTGATGTTATTAGTTGGTAGACAAGACATAGGCCGTGTATTCAAATATAAGGCTAGGTCCCCTCTCCTGACTTTAACATAAAATGTATTCCCATAAGTTGTCAGTCGTCATGAGCAAAGGAGAGGAAGACTCAACCTAGTTCGTCTTTGATTACGTGTTCCAATGATGGACAAAGGTACGCACCTTATTTCTCACATATTTCATTATTATATAGGTGTTCTTGATTTATGTGAACTTGTGGTGTGTTTCTATGTTGATTTAACACTTGGTATCAAATCTTTTCACATAGAATTTGAACCCTATTACTCAGTTCATGAGAAAAATAATTAAAAAATAATGACCGTGACGCACTCCGTCTTAAACTTAAATCTGAAATGATTTTCCTTGTCAAAAGTGTCTAAATATGCTTTAAAGTATATTGTTAGTATTTGTAAATTAAAATTGTTTCAGAAGTTTTTCACTATCTTAAAAGGCGAAACTATACTTCAAAAGACAAGATGAGAAGTATGATGAGTAGATCTAACTTACGTGAGTTCGTCTGGGTAAAGGTATTAAAACATTCATATATATTCTTAATCATGTCCCTAAAACCCTTTTTGAGTTGTGGGTCAATAAAAAATTCAGTTTAAATTATTTTCGAGTTTGGGGATGTCCTGTGGAAGTAAAATATATAAAAATGAATTTAGAACCTTGCTTATTTTTTTTCATTGGTTATCGAGCTCATTCTAAAGGATATGGGTTCTACTGTCCTACAAGGCGAACCAGAATAGTTGAATCTTAAAATGCAAAATTTCTTGTATGTGGGACTATTCAAAACTCCATGAGCATAAATTTATCGATTAAACAAGCATTTAAGGTATTTAATTTCCTACATGAGATGGGTTTTGGAATTATTGAAGAGCATGCATTGTAAGCCCCATATTATGATGAAATTTTATATAAACTTTGAGGTTGTTTTTCCTAAACTTGAATTATTTTCATGTGTACATATGTTATTAGTTTGAAA
Source organism: Capsicum chinense (assembly GCA_026120095.1). NCBI lineage: Eukaryota > Viridiplantae > Streptophyta > Magnoliopsida > Solanales > Solanaceae > Capsicum > Capsicum chinense. The sequence goes on along the minus strand of JAPEIP010000006.1, from coordinate 228,162,121 downwards.
AGTTATATGAGAGCATGATTTACATAATTACCTCTCTTGTTATGAAACTCATTGTCCTAACAATGTTATGAATTGTTATTGTTTTATAAACGAACGAGAGGGTTTCTTTCTCGATTTACAAAAGCTCATATTTCCTAATAAAGAATTTGCATGTGATTGATAAAAAAGATGACCACCGTATAATAAACTATTGAAAAGGAAGTAGTTTGCATAAGTTTTCATGTATTTTGAAACAAGAACTTGTTGTTTAAATATTTTGGGTGGTGATCAACATGCTTTTGAATAAAAAAGGGTCAGGACAACAAAAGGCATGGTAAAGGTCGACTGATTATCCGGGGACTAATAACATGGTTAAAGGGGAGAACGTTGTGATTGAACATATACCTACTGATTTGATGCTTGCTGATCCACTAATCAGGGGATAGGACCCATAGTTTTTATTGCAACATGTTCAGAATATGGGTGCTGTTGAGTCATTTGATTTGCTGAATTAGTGGAAGTATTTAATATTATTATTCATTTGTCATTAGACTACTTGTTTTATTATTTCGGGCTTATGGTGATATTATCTCTTGAATTGACATTTATATTTTGGTAGATTTTGCTATCATTTATCTTAAAGATATTTTACTTGCTAGTAATAATTTGGGACTGTTGCATAAAACTAAATATTCATTGAACAAAATATTTGATATGAAAGATCTAGGAAAGGCATCATTTATTCTGGGCATTGAGATTCGACGAGACAGATCTAGTAAGTTATTGAGGCTTTCACAAAAGGCCTATATTGATCGTATTTTGAAAAAAAATTCAAATGAAAAATTGTAAGCCCAGTGATGTCCCTGTGGTGAAAGGTAATAAGTTAAGCCTAGACTTGTGTCCTAAAAATGATCTTGAGAAAGATTTTATTGCCTTATTGAAGTATTTTTTTGCTGCATTTCTTGTTTACAGAGTGTTAATTTTATTTATTTTTTTGATATTGGCTGAAGTAAATTCGGCTAATCTAAAGTCATTTTAAGAATGTGTTCTGACGACTATGTTTGTAATACCCCAATTTTCTGAACTGAAATGCTACACGATGCACTTGATTTTGAAGGATCGCAAGCTAACCTATGACTGATATTTGTACCTGTATACTGCAAAATATATCATAAAATGCGGAAACATGAACATAAAATTCCATAAGGTTCGAACTGAATACACGTCTGATAACAAAATGTCTGAAAAAGGTATAACAATACCAAAACAAGTCAAAATATTGAAAATAATGAGATTTAAATATCTAATCTGACATCTAGTCTGAAAGCCTCTAATTGAATTGTAAAAGGAGTTGAAGGAACATGTCTCCAACTAACTCTATCTAGCAACTGAATAGTAAATATAGCAATAATCATATCGTCCTTGAATAAGAAGGAATCACTGCAAACTCTAAACACTGGAATGCTACTGTTGATCTGGAGCTCATGCCTCTGAACCTATGGTATAACATAAGAGAAAGCACCATAGTGCAAATGTGTCAGTACGTCTGAATATACTGAGTATACGAGTGAGGTAGGCTAAATGCAAAGGGTTATATGTATGAACAATGTCGACTAATATGAAAGTGAGAATGCATACATGCATATATAACTGTAATTGAAATCGTAGAGATACTGACTACTGAGTCTGAATACTGAAAACATGAGTGTACTGATACTGAGCTACTGAATAGATGAACTACTATTTCTAACAGTTTGAATTATGAAGAACTGGTCTGGTTGACTGTGTCTGATAGTCCTGAAGCTGAATACTGATATCATGAATTCTGATAACTAATATGACTGATACATGAGTTCAGAAAACTGATATAACTGATATAAATGTGATAATCGACCTAACTGATGTAACTGATACTGAGCGACTATATCTGACAGTCTAAGTTCTAATGGAGTAACTAAATCTGAGATCAGTCCTATCTAGCGGGTGATCATGACTATACTGATAATAAGAATGAGTTGACTTAGTCTGAGATCAGTCCTATCTAGCGGGTGATCTTTAAATATAATGATTCTGATATTGATTAATCATAGTTGAGATCAGTCCTAGCTAATGGGTGATCTTGAAGTCTATTTACAATCATAAGCATTAACTGTATCTAACAGTACTGAATCTGTACTACTAAGCTGAGTTGACTATGTCTGAAAACCGTGATTCTGTAACTGAAATAGTGGGATGTGTTCATCTAACCGACATTCCCTAAGCTAAGTTGACTAGGGTCCAATCTCTGCCCTTACTGGAAGGGTGTCAGTACCGCGCCACTAGTAAAGACATCCGCTGTGGAGTTAGTCCTAATCTAGCGGGTGACTCCTGGGATCAGTCCTATACATATAAATGTGTTAATGGGTGACCCCTGAGTATGTCAGTCCTATCTAATGGGTGACATCTCATACCTACGTTGGCTACGTAGTTCTAGAACTTAGGGATTGTTTCTAAGGATCTCAGTCCTAATCTAGCGGGTGAGTCCCCATCCCTAAGCTCACTCGGTGCTGAATCCTATTCCTATCTGAAAGACACTGAACTAAATAACTGGGCTGAACTAAAAAACTTAATTGAACTGATTCGCTAAACTGATACTGATTAACTAGTCTGATACTAGTGGTATTGTTTAGCGGAGCTAAACAAGTTTACTGGATTCTGATGACTGACAGAATGTACTGAGTTCTGCGGACTGGTTGAGAGTACTGAAGTTACTGAGATTAACTTTGAATACTGAGGTTACAGATATTACTGAGTATTGAGATCACTGAGATTACTAAACTACTGAGATTACTGAGGTTACTGGATTTTCCTGAGTCACATGACTGATTGAATTTTATAGATCATGGCTTGACTGAGAGTATCATGAAAACATGACATGGCTCTAGGCACACAGCTATATTTTCAGGTACGAATACCCCCAGGACTCGATGGAAGAAAACTGACACAACATGACTGACTTGATCATAAGATTGGAGTCCACAATTCACATTGTCATAAGTAGGAGATATTATACTTCATGTAGTTCTTCAACATCTTAAGCATGGTAGGGAGTGCATGGATATATTTCATGTGTTCCAAAATA
>JAPEIP010000006.1:228144743-228158921 GCA_026120095.1 Capsicum chinense | reverse complement strand
ACAACATGACTGACTTGATCATAAGATTGGAGTCCACAATTCACATTGTCATAAGTAGGAGATATTATACTTCATGTAGTTCTTCAACATCTTAAGCATGGTAGGGAGTGCATGGATATATTTCATGTACATATAGTATATCTCAATTATCATACTTGCTTCATATCACAACAATAGCAACACATCAATAGCATGGAATTTATATTGAAGTATATAGCTAACATGGACTTGTCATTTAGATATCATGGAACCATGTAAACATGAATTTCTAGCATCCTAAGCATTTTATCAAACACCTTGCATGCATAAATTGAGCATAGGTGTACTTAAAAAATTTAGAAATATTGAACCACCCATGAGTTTCCAACTAACCTATTTACATGATTCATGAAAAACACATCAACATACAACCTTAAATCCAAACAACCATCATCAACATGAATATAGTCATAAAACAACAAGGAAATCACAATTTATAATTTAAAACATGATTCTTGAGCTCCATGGATGAAAGGGACCCATGGATGAACACTGCGCATACCTTAGATTAAGAATTCGTGAAGATTGGTGGCAAAATTTCCTAGAAATAGACTCTTCTATGAAAATCGTAGGGCTTGTTCTTGAGAGTTTTGATCTTGAGAGAAAACCCTAATCTTGTGGTTGAGAGTGTATGAGAGAGCATTTTGAGATGTTTAACTAAATAGAATGGAAGATAATAGGCTCCTTAAGGGTTATAAGTCATGGTAAGTGAAGGAAAAATACCAAAATACCCTTACTAAAATGTTCCTCAATTGCTGGAAAAATACACTTGACGCCATCCGTGACAGGCCGTCAGGTCCGTGATAGGCCGTCACGAATGATCATCACAAAAGGGGTTCAAATTCTTGATTTTCTTCCCAGGGCTCATGACGTCATCAGAAATATCATTAGAATGTGACGACGTCATCAAAAAGGTCGTCAGAAACGTGATAGCCCGTCAGAAACGTCGTCACCGTTTTCCAGCTTGACATGCTGGAATAAAATAGGGATAACTCTTTGCTACAATATCGGATTTAGGGAAAATTAATATCTTTGAAAATATAATTCAAATACCTTTTATTTGATATATAGTAAACCACCCAGTTCATCATATACAAAGAGTTATGGTCGATTAAAATTGACCCATGTTTTGACGCTCACTAAAACTTGAACGATAGGAAAGCTTTCAACTTGTAATTGAGTTAGGGGACCTATATGATCTAAATTCATGCTCAAATAGATTATCACACTACATAATTGATTAACACACTAAATTTACATAGGATTTGAGGTTTTTGAAACATCCACGCATAGGAATGACGGATTTTTATTTTAGTCCAAAATGTGGGATATTACAATGTTATTAAAGATTCATTTATTTAGTTAGTTCCATATGCTTAGATTAAATAATATAAAAGGTTATTTATTTTATGAAATTAAAAAAATAAAAAAAATTAAGCTATTGTTTATAAAAGATGTCGAATTGTTATTTATTTATTGATTGATTGATTCTATTTGAATTTGGTTTCATTTGAATTGTATCTAAATCAAATTTATAATATTTTTAATTGAGTGGATACTTACTGTCACATGAGCAAATCAAGCAATGGCATGTTGAATTCCTGAGATGAATTTGTTTTATAAATTAAGGTAAATAGTGTACACTAAAGTGACCTATTTGCTTTGTTTTATGAGACTTGTTTAATTCATTTCGAGGGATATCATTAAGTTAGAACATAAAATGATCTTCCCAAAGAAGATTTATTATGTATTTTAAATTAGTATTGTGATGAGCCTCATTATGTGAAAATATTTTGATTTTAGTAAATTTATCTACCCAAAAGGGATAGGTTTCTAATATTGAAAATATTTTCTTGCCGTTTTCAAAGGGGGATACTTGTTGATGTTGCGAGACTCATCGTTGTGATAAGATTATTATTATTCTTATGCCTTGCTAGTTTGATAAATTCATTCATGATATGTTTTAAAAAGTTATCATTTATTTGAACAATAACAATGTTGAAGTTGTGGTTCTATCGGGCTCTAACTTTAAGTGATGGAAAGATGATCTTGAATTTACTTTGGACATGGCTGACATAGATCAAGCCTTGCATGAGGATGAGCCTCTAGCTCTCACTGATTCTATTACAACGGTTGAAAAAAAACTTTATGCTAAGTGGGAGAGATTTAATAGGCTATACATCCTTATCTTTAGGAGGTTGTAATTTGTTGAGCACCTTAAAAGTGGCTTGCCTGAAACTATTAATGCCAAAAAGTTTCTTGTCCAAGTTGAAGAAAGGTATCTTGTATCCAATAAGGCTGAGACTGGAGATCTAATGAATTAACTTGCAAGGATAAGGTATGATTTTACTGGGGGTGTTAGAGATTTTACATACTTAATTTGGTCCACATTCATTCCAAACTGAAAATTCTTGAAATAACTCTCCCTGAAACTTATATTGTTCACTCTTCTCTTAACTCTTTGCCTGCTGAGTTTATCCAAATGAAAACTACCTATAATACTTAGGATAAATCTTGGTCAATTAATGATCTCATCTCCAAATGTGTTGTTGAAGAGGAAAAAAATTAAAAGGGAGAAGGGTGAGGTTGCCATGTTATCTTCTCATGATTCCAAAGCAAGCTCTTGCAAGGGACCTAGAAAGTTTGAAAGATCTAATAATCATACTTTTAAGAAAAAGTCAAAAGAAGGTAATCTCCTAGCTCTTGTTTGTTTTGAGTCACACTTTGTACATATCCCCATTTATTCTTGATGATTTGATAGTGGAGCTACTGCACATGTTGTCATTTCCTTGTAGGGGTTCAAAAACAAAAGGAACCCAACGAAAATGGAGTCAAAAAATTAGAGTCGCCACAGATGTCCAAGTTGAAGTAGAGTTCATAGGAACTGTAGTTTTAGACTTAGAAACTGGTTATAAGATTGTTCTTGAAGACACTCTTTATGTACTGTCTTTTAGAAGAAATTTAATTTCTATTCCAGTTTTAGATAGATTTGATTATGGTTTTGATTCTCTTAATGGAAAAGTTAATTTTCTTTTGAACTCCCGAGTTGTTGGTCATGGAATCCTATCTGATGGCTTGTTTAAAATTTCCTTGACTTTTGATTTAGAATACAACTCTTCTAATTCTGAAATTGTTGGTCTAACCGATCAATTTTAAACGAAAAATCAGGCATGTTATGGCATAGGCGTTTAGGTCATATCTCTAAGAATAGATTTGATAAATTGGTTAAATCTAATATTTTACCTTCTCTTGATTTTGGGAACATATGAACATGTATTGATTGCATTAAAGGAAAGTTGACTAAAACAAGATTAAAAAATGCTACTCGTAGTTCTGATTTGTTGAAAATCATTCATACAGGCATAAGTGGTCTGTATTCTACTATAATATGTGGTTAAAGTTATTTTCATTGATGACTTTCTTCAATATAGTTATGTTTTTCTTTTTAAAGAAAAAAATCAGATTCTCTTGAAATGTTCAAAGTGTTTAAAACTGAAGTAGAGAAATAACTGGAAAAGGTCATTAAAAAAAAGTGAGGTCTGATCGAAGGGATAAGTACTATGATAGATACGTAGAGAATAGAAAACAAATGGGACCCTTTGATCTTGAGCTACATCAGATGGATGTAAAGACAGTTTTTTGAATGGTGATCTTAATGAAAAGGTTTACCTACAACAATCCCAAAGTTTTTCTATTGGTAAAGGCAGTAAGCACCTCATGTGTAAGTTGAAGAAATATATCTATGGCTTGAAGCAAACTTGTCACTTCTCGATAATGGTACTAAAAGTTTGAGGAAATTATCACTTTTATGGGGTTTGTGGAGAACAAAATTGATCATTCCATCTATCTTAAGATCAGTGGGATTAAGTTCATCTCACTCTTTATGTTGTTGATTATTATTGTGCACACTTTAATATTATTTTATTATATTAAGGTTTTTGCCTTATGTGTTGGCTATGTCTCATATTGATAATATCATATTGTTGTTTTATTGAATCTTTCTTTTGGAGACATAAATGGTATATCATTCTACCTTGTGTATTTTCTAGTTGTTTCACCATGTAATATGTTGCACATATTGAACCTTGAAAATCAAGATTTTCTGGTATAGCACATGCTGTTTTAGTGCTCACGCATGCTGTAACAGAAAATCGCGGTGATGATTTTTCTATGGTACGCATGTTGATTTTAAGCGTACATGTTGATATGAAAAATTGGTTGAAGGACTAACAATGAAATAGCCTCGATTTGGAGTCCATGTTGGCTATTTCTTGCTACACTACCACATCATTTGGTTTATATCTACAAAACTTCAATGTTTGTAATTGTGGACTGGTCTTGTGTCGTTGGTTGATACAAGTACTGTTGCAGTTCAATAGTGATGTTTTACTTGATTGAACTATATTGGAGATGGAGTTTCACCACTAAATATTTATGGCCACTGTCTATTCAGACCGAGAGTTTTTTCATAAAAATAAGTTTTCTAAAATTTTTCTTTAAAAGTTAGCATTGTCCAAGTGGGAGAATGTTAGAATTATTTATTTTATGTGGACTTAACATTAACTTTTTATTAGGTTAAAAGTAAAACGGGCTAATGTTATTAGTTAGTGGACAAAACACAGGTCGTGTATTCATGCGGATTCCATATGGGCCTGTATCCATGTCATGTTATTGGTGTGGGCTGGCAATAGTGTAGGCCTATAGTAGACCTGTGAGCCCATAATGAGGGGTGCACTAGGTTAAGGCTTTTAAGCCTATAAATATAAGTCTAGGTCCCCTCTCCTGACTTTAACATAAGACGTATTTTCATAAGCTGTCAGCCGTCATAAGCAAAGGAGAGGAAGACTCAGTCCAATTCGTCTTCGATTACATGTTCCAATGATGGACAAAGGTACGCACTTTATTTCTCGCATATTTTGTTACTTTATAGGTGTTCTTGGTTTATGTGAACCTGTGATGTGTTTCTATGTTAATTTAACAGATACTGCTACTCAATAACCCCTCTCGAAAGGTGCTACCGATACCCTACAAGTCAAACTAAAGGAAGCTAAAAGAGTATTGCTCTTTTTGGGGATATGGAGAGCCCTTCACCGAATTACATTGTTGTGTTATTTGAATCTCGTTAAGTTTGTAATATTTATAACTTTTAATCTTATATTTTAATATGTTTATTATGAAATGGAATGAATAATATCCAATTATTTTATTTACTATGTGACAATTTGTCATTTGTGGATGTTCGAATTCGTATGTACGTTTTGAATGCACAATAATGAAAGATAAATTTGAATGACTATAACTCATAAAATAGTTTTATCGCATAAATAAAGATCATTTTACTAACTAACTTACTAAAAGATAATCCATCAAGAATGACACGGAAAAAACTTTTTTAAGAATTCAACAACATAATTTTAATTAGATAAAATTCTACTGTGTTATTATGATAGTTAAAAAATTGGCAATTATATATACAAAGAAACAAAGAAGGTAACCTAATTAATATTATGAAATATGTTCAAATCCTTTTGAAAAAGAAAGTAACATAATTTTTTAAAACTTTTTTCTTATTAAGTTCCTCTTCATCTAACAATATGATCATTTTATAACTATAAATACACTCTTTATTGGGACCCAACATCAAATTTTGTTATTTTCTCAAATTAATGGTTTGACAATGGTGGAAGCAAATCCTTCACCCACATATCCTTAGAGAAAAGCTTGAAGCAATATGTATGAAATTTTCAGAAGAAGAACGCCTTCTTCAACTTCTAGAAGAACTCAACCTTCTTCAACTTCCAGAAGAAGAACTCAGAAGAAAAACTCAGCATTCTTCAACTTTCAGAAGAAGAACTTAGCCTTCTTCAACTTCCAGAAGAACAACTCATTTTTCTTAAACTTCCGGGAGAAGAACCCAACCTTCTTTAACTTCAGAAAGAAGAACCCAATCTTCTTCAACTTTCGGGAGAAGAACTCAACCTTCTTCAACTTTCTGAAGAAGAACTCAACCTTTTTCAAATTTCAGGAGAAGAACTAATCCTTCTTCAATTTTAAGGAGAAGAACTCAATCTTATTCATATTCCCCAAGAAGAACTTAACCTTCTTCAACTTGAACTTAGTATTCATCAACTTTCTGGAGAAGAACTCAGCTTTCTTCAACTTTCAGGAAAAGAACTCACCCTTCTTCAACTCTCAGAAGAAGAACTCAACATTCTTCAACTTCCAGAAGAAGAACTCAACCTTCTTTAACTTTTAGGAGAAGAACTTAACCTTCTTCAACTTCCAGGAGAGGAACTGAACCTTGTTCAACTTCTATAACTAGAACTCAACTTTCTTCAACTTCTAGAAGAAGAACTAAACCTTTTTCTTTAACTTCCAGAAGAAGAACTCAGCCTTCTTCAACTTTCAGTAGAAGAATTCATCCTTCTTTAACTTTCAGGGGAAGAACTCAGCCTTCTTCAACTTCCAGAAGAAGAACTTAACCTTGTTCAACTTTTTGGAGAAGAACTCAACCTTCTTCGACTTTTTGAAGAAGAACTAAACCTTTTTCAACTTTTAGGAGAAGAACTCAGCCTACTTCAACTTCAAGGAGAAAAACTCAACCTTCTTCAACTTCAAGGACAACAACTCAACCTTCTTCAACTTTAAGGAGAAGAAATCAACCTTCTTCAAATTCCAGAAGAAGAACTCAACCTTCTTCAACTTGAACTAGGTCTTCTTCAATTTTCAAGAGAATAACTCAACCTTCTTCGAATTCGAGGAGAAAAACTCATCCTTGATCAATTTCTAGATGAAGAACTCATCCTTCTTCAACTTCCTAAAGAAGAACTCGACTTTTTTCAACTTTCAGAACAAGAACTCAGCCTTCTTCAATTTCTAGGCAAAGAACTCAACCTTCTTCAACTTCGAGAATTGGAAAAGATCGTGGAAGTTATCAAAAATAAAGCTTAAAGAGCATTGCTCATTTAAAATGAGTCTCAAGCTCCATCTCCCAAAACACCCTTAGAGGACCCATGGGTCCTTTTGCTGCTAGTGAAAAATCTTCTCCAAAATTCTGATGTTGAGCCATCTAAATCTTGTTAAGTTTTTGTACTTGTCATTTTAAATTCATACTTTAGTATGTTTATTATGAAATTAAAATATCCATCTCTTTTATTTAGTACCAATATAGTACTTGCATGATATGCAGAAAAAACTTTAAAATTAAAAATTCCATCACTTCCATTTAGTGCTAATATAGTACTCACGCGTTGTGCAAAATATATTTGAGAATAAAAATCATGAAAAATTATTATCTTGTTTGCTTACCATGTTAAATTTCTTTTATATCATGACATCTTAAACTTTACATAAATTACGAGTAGACTTTACGAATTTGTAAATGCTATAAATTACGCTGCATAAACTATCTTAAATTTAATAATTGGAGTTTTAAAATCTTTTGGTAGTTAAATGATTTAGACAATAAATATTTTCATATTGAAAGTATATAAAGGAAAACTTTACTAAACATGACTACAAAAGAAAGTATACATATTTGAACCAGAAAAATTTTAGAAAAAAAGTAAGCCAATACAATTCGAAAATTATTTTTACCACACAAAGTATTATTATTATTATACATATAAACTTACTAAGAGATATTCCATTTAAAAATGAAATCAAAAATAAATTAAAAATCCAATAACATAATTTTAATTAGGGAAAATATTACATGTGTAATAATGCTCTTTACAAAGAAAGAAAGAAGGTAACTCAGTTAATATTATCAGATTTGTTCAAACCCTTTAGAAAGAGAAAGTTACCAAAATTTTGTTACATTTTTGTTATTTGAATTTATTTCGATCAAACAATGTAATGATTTTATCACTATAAATACACTCTTGGTATTGAAATCTAATATCACATTTTTTTGTATTCTCTAACTAAATATTTAGTCATGACTGGTGTGAATCGTTCACCTAGCACTAAAGTTTTGACCATCAATTTTTTTTTAAACAACGTGGAAAGCAAATTTTTTCTTTAATACCTTCCATCCACATCGCTTAAAACTTTTCTTTAGTGGCCAGAACATCTGTGTGAATAAGTGATTCACACCAATCATGACTAATGTCTTAACACAAGGGTGTTTTTCTAGTAACGAAATCATCACATTGTTTGAGGGAGTTGAACTAAAAAAAGGAAAGAGCTATATGTTACTTCCTCTTTCTTAAATATTTGAATAAAACTTGTAACATTAATTGAGTTTACTTCTTTATTTTTTTTATACCATTGTCAATCTGTAAAATCATAATTACAAATTTAAAAAATTTTCTAATTAGAATCATGTTGTTGGTTTTTTTTAATTAAAAAATTATGTATTTCTTCTATAAAATATCTCTTAGTAGGTTCATGTGTAAATTGACAGTAGTTTAGGAGGTCAAATACTTTTTACTGTATTTATTTAGTGTTTGAATTTTCTCTTGTTTGAATTTGTATTCTATTGTTAGTTATGCAAAGTAAAAGTCTTTCTCTTCAAATTTTAACAATGTAAAAATATTTAGTTTCAAGCACATATTTATGTACCAAAAAAATTTAGCGCTTTAATTTAAATTATTATGTAATTAGTGCAAATAGAGTGTTTATCAACTCGCAAAATCTAATCTTATGACAAGTGAAAAGATGTCATCATATAAAACTCTATAATCTAACACCATTAAATATGGTGATTACCTAGTATGCACAATCGGTCCAAACAAAAATTACACGGTCAACTTTTTTTTGATATGTTATTAAGTATTATAACACATATTATTAATATTTAAATAAGATTAAAGAAAAGAGCATTATAAGGTAAGTTGGACTCTAAATTAGTTTCACAGAATTTGCTTACCATAAATAGGAAAATCTCTTTCACCATTCTTCATCATCCTAAGCTTCAACAGCATGAAGGAACTGACTTTCACCAAATACTGTTGGTTGTGTTTTTATTTATGGATAGTAATATGTTTATTATCTAATTACTTCATTATATTCTCTAAGTTAGTTCAAAATCTTTATCCTTCTCCGTCCTCTATTTTTACATCATCTTTTATTGTATTTGAATTAGTTTTCTCTAGTATAACTTTGAATTAATTCTTTTTGTGCTAGACTTCATAAACTATTGAGTTTTCTTCTCTTGTATTTCAAAATATAAAATTTTGAATTTGAATTTACATTTATTAGCTTTTTATATTTTAATATTTATTTAATCTTTTATTTATCAAGATTTTAGTTAATTTGTATACAAAATGTTAAATTTTATTCGGTATAATTAAGAAAAACACTTTTTGAAATTTAATTTATTTGTTAAATTTTATTTCATTGTCCACAATTTTTTCATTATTTAGATTTATCTGTTATATTTTATTCTAAATTATAATTTGATATTACTAATAAATATAAATAAAGACATTGACTGTTTAATTAAATTGTGATTTTGTATTACTGAAAAATATGAACAGAGATACTAATTGAGTATTTGTTTACTTCCATTTTTATAACTAGTTTAGCCACACGTGTCTCGCACGTGTAACATTAATTATTTAAAAATAAATAATTTTGTCTATTGCGGAGATTTTTAATGATATACAAAAAGTTTGAATAACTTTTTAAAGATGCTTCACACATTAATATCATAATGTAAAAATAAATATATAATTTAGAGTAAGCACATATATATTTGACTATCAAAGTTTCAAGTGATTGATGGATCATCACTTTTGTGTTCGTCATGTAATACCTCTTTTTCATGCTACTAGAGGGTAAGAAGACGTATCATTTGAACCATATTTGTGGTATAATTATTTTTTTTCTATAGTTAAAATCTTTCTATTAATTTTAAAGTCAAATCTTTACAAAATCATTAATTACATACTTCTGAAGTACTTAAAACTTTTAAAAACTTACCAATTCATAATTTTTCTTATTCTAATACTTTTATATTTATTTTTAAATTTTTAAAATTTTTTAAAAATCAAATGTAGTTGATTTAGAATTGTTAAACTAATGAAAAAATATTAGTCATCATTAATTATGACAACTTCTAATAAGGAAAGGTTTTAGTATGCATATTTTTATAGATGTATTTTTTTAATCTAAATAGGTTATTTAAGTAGTACAAATCAAATTATTATAAGAATTATAATTCTTAAAAAGCTCTTAAAGATAAAATACTATTTTTTTAAAAAAAAAAAGGCTAAACTTAATACTTACTTGACTGTGCTTACCTTGTTCTGGTGTACACGTGTAGATGGTCTGGTTGGCTTTGCTTTTTGGTGTCAATGTTCTTGTTTTGTCCAATTTTTTATCAAAATTTTAATTGAAAGAGAAACACAAAAAATTAACAAAATTTTCTCCCATAAAACTAATACAAGAAATTATATGAAAGACAGACTATATATATATATATAAGAGTTTAACGAAGGCAAACAATAAAAGAAGAAAGATATAGAAAAATGTACATATTTGAAACCCTTTTGAATAAGAATAATTGAAGGTATAAATTCATAAACTTCTTGGAAAGAGCATATCATTTCATGTAAGCCTCTCGGACGCAATCCTGCAAAATGAATTGTGTTTGGGTTTCTTGATGGAAGAGTTTTTGTTGCATTATATACGTGGGAGGGTATTTTAGATTTTTAATTGTGGAAAAATATATTATTAGGATTTACATACAGTAAGAATTTTATATCCATCACAAAAATATACTGTGATAAATAATTTGAGGAAACCTACGAAAATTTTTCCTCAAATTTTACCACTTTTAATTCCTTTTAAAGTCACTTCTTACTTTTTCTTTTGTTTTCTATAAATATTATTTAAATAAAACTATAAAAATCTTTTTTATATAAGGTAAAATTTTAATTGATTTAGAAGTGCTTATAATTTCTTACCTAGATAAAAAAGGACTTCAAGTAATTTTAAAATATTAATATAATGATAATTATTTAAAAAAAAAAAGGTAAAAATTCAATTTTGTCTATTGCAGAGACTTTTAATAAAGGAAAAAAAGTTCAAATCACCTTTTTAAGGGTATTCACACTTTTAATATATTATAAATATAAATTGTAGATATAGATTATAGATTATAGATTATAAATTATAGATTATAGATTATAGAGTATAGATTATAGATTAATAATTTTGCTACAATATGAAACTAAAATTGATAAATCTTTTCCATGCATAACTATAACAATAAAATGAAATATAGAGTAGAAGAAGATTTCAATATAACTAATCTATGAGAAATGGTTATGATTTAAAATTTAAGTTAAATATTTTTTATCTTTATTAAATATAATTTTATCTCATATTTCAAGATAAATTTTTTAATATAGTAGCTTCGAGTATAATAAAACATAATGCATACCAATTATACAGTTAACCGTACAAAAATCATTCCAAAAGGAATATAATCCGACATGCAAAAAGAAATCCAGCAACGCATGCTAGTGCTTTAGAGAATAAGATAGAAATTGAAACTCTAGGTTGAATTCAGCCCCTTTATTGCTTGTGTGTATTGTCTTTGCCTCCCAAAATTAAGTGTAATCCTTTAAAATGAAATGTTGATTTATTAAGTGTAATCCATGCTCTCAATTTTCTTCATTCTTTCCATATCTAATTGGTCTTTGAATTTCGAACTTGTCATGATCCAATTTACAGGTCATGATGGCACTGTTATTTTCGTTTGTACTTCGGGTACACAAAATCAGTATATGCAGAACAATAACTTCAACAAGAGTTCAAGTATAAACAAGAACACAATGAAGTAGATCAAATACCCTCAACACAAGATCAAACTGACCTTTCCAAGAGGTGTATTTTATTCTTTCAGAAATTAAGATAAAAAAGAAAATAGCCAAGTCGTCCGAATTCACGGAGTTTCCTTAAGGAAATAATTCCCCTCACTGTACCCGAGGTTGTGAAATTTTTCATCCCAGAATAAAATGGCTAAACAGACCAACTGTAGCGGTACCTCAAACGGTTAGAATAACTTCGAACACACAGAACGTTTTGATTGATCACACAGAGTAATTTGGAAGACAAGAAGTAATTTTGTCTTCTGAAATTTTCGTACCAAAACCTATGGAAGAAAGCTAGTTTTTATAGACATAACATTCCTCTTCTGAAAAGAGGCAATAGTTAACTTCAAAGGTTGCACCTTTTCTGTAAATTCATGTCTGTTCATCAAGGAGTGTGTTTGTTCCAAAATAGTCATGTCATTTTATGTGAATCAGTGTGTTTGTTCCGAAACAGTCATGTCATTTAATGAAACATTGTGTCATTTTCAGAAGGGTTGCATCCTTCTGAAACTAAATATCAGTTTGAAACATTTCTTGTTCAAATCATTGCATCTGTTACTATTTCACTATTACTGGATGCTGCATGTATATAAATGAAGTTTCGAAACTCTGCAGTAAAAATTTAGTGCATTTTTCCTTGGCATTCTTTGGAATTCAAATAAAGTTTGTCCAAAAAAATAGATCTCATCGATCGATCATTTGACAAATTCAAAGTCGAGCGGAGCGAGCGACGACGAAGGTGCGAGGCATCTCTTATTCCTTGCCTCACTTATCCATGTGGGAGTGTGTTTCACAATATAAACCCTTTAAAGCTTCTTTCTCCCACCAATGTGGGAGAATTTAGTAAGCTTTCCTATTTTTGAGTACACTTTCCGTATTGGTGTGATCTCAATTTTTCTCTTCCACTTGATTTTTCTCTATTTTTCCATTCACACTTCTCATTTACTATGAACCCAACAATCCCCCACATGAATAGGGAATGGCTATTTTTCGTAAAAATTTTACGGACAAGTATGTGATCGTCAAGCAAAGACTGATTGTATCTGGATATGTAGGTTTTCCTTTGAACTTTCCATAGTGAACATGCATCGGATGCATTCGGTCAATCAGTAGATTTGATATCTTTGAACCGTCAAGCTTTAATGTAGACCTAGATAATACATGTCACACAACCAGCCTTTTAACGTTTATAGTTCTCATGGTTTTGTTCTTTTCAGCCATCAACACGTCCCGGTTTCATGAGAGCTTAGAGAATAGGTCTTTACTAACATTCTCTTTGAAGCGGCTTTCACTTCGCCCTTACATAGGTGATTTCTAAATGTTCAATCCTGTAGATTAAAATTGTTTGGTCAAATCTGCCAAATTTAGATAATCATTAAAAGACTTGTAACCTTAAGTTTTATCCTTATTTTTGCTATACATTGTCTACATCATGAGAATGGGTTGGGTAATTGACAATGTTGAACCTGCCAGACACAACTTTGTTTGATCTCCTTGAACCTATCTCTTAGGATCTCTAGTCTGCTAGGTAGAGTTACCGCCGTGCTGACTTGTCCTAGGCCTTAAACCCATTTCCTTGGATGTCTATTCAACTCCTTCTCTAGATAGGCCTTTTGTAAGTGGATCCGACACATTAACCTTTGACTTTACATAGTCTACAGTGATAATTCCACTAGAGAGAAGTTTCCTAACAGTATTGTATCTTAGTCGTATGTGATGAGATTTACCGTTATACATTATGCTCCCTACCCTACCTATTGCCGCTTGGCTATCGCAGTGTATACATACTAGTACCGACTTGTCTAATAAGAAATATCTTTTAAGAAATTTCGAAGTCATTCTGCTTCTTCACCATCTTTATCCAATACAATAAATTCAGATTCCATTATAGCGCAATACAAGTCTATTTGGATGATTTCCAAGAGACTGCTCCTCTATGGATAGTAAATTCATATCCACTTATGGATTTTACTTCGTTCGATCGGTGATCCAATTTGCATCACTATATCCTTCAAGTACCGCATGATATTTATTATAATGCAAAGCATAATTTTAAGTGTATTTAAGATACCCCAAACTCGTTTCATTGCCATCTAGTGAGTTTTGTTAGGATTACTCGTGTACCGACTCAATTTACTAATAGCACATGCTATGTATGGTCGTGTACAGTTCATTATATACATTAAACATCCCAATACTCTTGCGTACTCCAATTATGAGTCACTTTCACCTTCATTCTTTCGAAGTGCAAAGTTCACATCCAATGGAGTCTTGGCAATACCGAATTCCATATACTTGAACTTGTCAAGTACTT
>JAPEIP010000006.1:228106129-228122471 GCA_026120095.1 Capsicum chinense | reverse complement strand
ACTATTTTTCTTTTTATTAATTCTATTTTTTATGGTTTCATGTTGGAAAAGGATATAAGTGTAAAATATTATGCATTCTTACCTAAATTAAATAAAGACTTAAATTACTTTCAAGTTTTTTTTTATATATAAAAAGTTCAAAACCTAAAAAGAACTAAAAGTCTTCAAAATTTTACCTAAAATATGTTTTCTAATATTTGAGCACACATAGATAATCATTAACTATGAGAGTATTTGCCCTTTGCTAATTATCCTATTTAAGGAATTCTTTTCTATATGACTAAAAAAATAGTGAAAAGAGGACCATTAAATTGTGAATGAATTTGAGTCTAATTACATGTGGACCAATAAAAATAATGTCATGTATTTAATTTAAATAAAATCATATTCCACATTAGAATTTGTTAAAAGGGGGAGATATTTTTGGACTTAAATTTAATGTTAAGGGCATTTTTATCCAAATAGGTGGATGGAGGGACATTTTTGAACCAATAGATGGAAGGGCATTTTTGAGTAATTTCTAATAAATTAAGGGTATTTTTGAGCCAAATAGATTGATAGAAGGGTATTTTTGAGTGTAAAGGTAAAAGGAGGATATTTGTGTACCATTTTCAATAGTTAAAAGGTATATTAGACCCTTTTCCATTTTTTATATTCTCTAACTAAATATTTAGTCAAGGCTGGTGTGAGTCTTTCACCCAGCACTGAAGTTCTAACCATCAATATTTTTTTAAACAATGTGAAAAGCTAAGTTTCTCTTTAAGACATTCCATCCACATTGCTTAAAGATTTTTTTTTGGTGGCCAGAACTTCAGTGTCAATGAATGATTCACACCAATCATGACTAAATGTCTTAAAGTCAACGGTGTTTTTGTAGTAACGACATCATCATATTGTTGATGGAATTAAATTTAAAACAGGGAAGAGCTATACATTACTTCCCCTTTCTTAAATATTTGAATAAAACTCTTAACAGTAGTTGAATTTACTTCTTTATTTCTTTATAATATTGTCAATCTGTAAAATCATAATTACAAATTTAACTTTTTTCCTAATTTGAATCATGTTGTTGGATCTTTTTATCAGAAAAATTGTGTTTTTCTTCTAGAAAATATCTCTTAATAAGTTCATGTGTAAAATGACAGTGAAGTAAAAATATTTTTCATTATATTTATTTATTTTTTGAATTTTCTCTTGTTCGAATTTGTATTCTATTGTTAGTTGTGTTGAGTAAAAGTTCTTTCACTGTAAATTTTAACAGTGTAAAAATATTTATTTTCAAGCACATATTTATGTATCAAAAAAAATTAAGTGCTTCAATTTAAATTCTTATGATAATTAGTGCAAATAAAGTGTTGACCAACTCACAAAATCTAATCGTAATTTCTGACAAGTGAAAAGATGTCATCATATTAAACCTTATAATCTAACACATTAAATATGGAGATTAAGTAGTATGCACAGTCGTTGCAAACAAAAGTTGCATGGTCATCTTGTTTTTCGTATGTTAACACATATTATTAATATTTAAATGAGATTAAAGAAATGAGATTAATAAGATAAGTTGGACTCTAAATTATACTCTACAAAATTTGCTTACCAACAGTGATATTAATATTTGTCACTGTTGTGAGATTGTACAACAGTGAGATTGAAGAGTAACTAACTCATGAAAAATTGAAACACAATCAATAATATCATTGGTGAATGTCAATTCCTTTAATGGTGTTGAAGCGTAGGATAATGATGAACAGTGAAAGAGATTTTCTATTTTTGATAAGCAAATTCTGTTGAACTAATATATAGTTCAACTTACCTTATAAGACTCTTTTCTTAATTTTATTTAAATATTACTAATATGTGTCATAATACTTAATAGCATACCAAAAATAAGTTGACGGTGCATACTAGTTAATCTCTTAAATATGTATAAACCCTTTTAAAATGTTCTCTTAAGCTCGATGTGATACATTTTAAAACTTTAAAATAATACAATTAATTTTGTCTCTTTTATTTGTTTAGCCACTAGATTTTAAAAGCTTATTAACTGTTGAGATTCACGCTAAAAATTATGCCAATAAAATACATATACGAAAATATATCTCTTACAACCAAATATATTTGATTCCTTAATTAGGGAGACTATATCCATCTCATTCTCATAACATAACATCATCAGTTTATCTAAATTTGGGACTTCAATTATTCCGAGTCCCTTTCAAAGTGCAGGAATGATTCTCATAGTATCCATAATAGTGTGTAGTCCATAAAAAAAAAGGTGATAGAACAGGTAAATGTAGTCTTTTTATTTGTCATTTGACAATGAATAGATTGACTAGTGGCTGAAAAATATCACAACTTAAGGCCAAATGGTGGTTGAGTTTTGAATATTTTTTAGGTTGAAAATGAGTTGCATACTTGAAAAAGATTGTTCTGATTGTTGCTGCATTTTGAGGCCATTACTATTGCACTTCTTGGCCAAATATTTGTTGCCATGGTTGTAATTGAATAGTCCCTCAGCAAAATGGTGTGGCTGAGAGGAAAGATAGACACATCCTAAAAGTAACAAGAGCACTTAAACTGCAAGAAAACATTCTCATCTTCATGAAAAACTGTACAAGAGAAAACCTTCGCTCATATACTTGAAGATTCTAGGTTGTCTATGTTACGATAAGGTCCTAACTTAAGATGACAAACTTTTATCTAGAAGTAGACAAGTAGTATCTATGGGATACTCAGAAACACAAAAAAGGATATCTTTTGTATGACTTAACTAGTCAATCCTTCTTTGCACATAGAGATGTTGTCTTCAAAGATCTGAATTTCCTTTCAAAAATAACATACCTGAAATACCACTCTTCAAGAATACTAAGAGTTTCTCTTTTGAAGAGTTGAATACTACTTCTTATGTACCTCAAGTTACAATCGCTAACTTTCCTATTACTGTTTATATGACACAGAGAGAAGTTCTTCACCTACTCATGGTTTAGACAACTCCCATATGTATCCTAATCTTGATGCTCAATGCAATGGAGTAACAATATCAAACATTGAACATTCCAATACAGATGGATCTTAGTCAAGTGTTACGATACAAACTAGAACTTTCTCAAGAACCAAAAAACCTCCAATATGGATGAAAGATTTCATTTCTCTGCATTCAATTCATCATGAACTTCCTTATAATATTGTTAACTATGTCACTTTTGATAACTTATCTACAAAATATAAAAGTTACTTATCTGCTTTCTCTACTGTTACATAATCTAAGACCTATGAAGAAGCAACTAAGGATCCTAGGTGGATTGAAGAAATGACGGTAGAAATAGAGACTCTATAAAGCAACAACACATGGACTATAACTACACTACCAACTGGAAAAAATCAATTGGATGAAAATGGATATTTAAGATAAAATACAAGGCACCAAGAGAAATTGAGAGGTTCTAGGAAAGATTGTTTTCAAGGGATATAGTCAGCAAGAAAGTTTAGACTATCAAGAAACCTTTTTCCCTGTGGTCAAGATGATTAGAATGAGAATAATTTTAGCTATTGCAACCTTAAATCAGTGGCATGCGCATCAAATGAATGTCTACAATGCATTTATTCAAGGGGACTTACATGATGAGATATATATGGATCTTCCATAAGGTTTTATGAGCTAAGGGGTGACTAAATCAGCATGCAGACTCATAAAGTCCTTGTATGAACTTAAGCAATCACGTAGAGAATGGAATGCCAAACTAAGAAACACCCTACTTAAGTCGAGGTTTAAATAAAGTCAGTTTGATCACTCACTGTCCATAAGGAAAAATAAAGAAGAAACGGTGATAATTCTTGTATATGTAGATGATCTACTAATCACCGGAGATATCCCAAAATTGATAAAGGAAGCAAAGAATTCACTACAATGTGTATTCAAAATGAAAGACCTGCGAGAGTTAAAGTATTTTCTTAGATTAAAATTTGCAAGGTTTGAGAAAGACTTCATTATGCATCAGAGGAAGTATATGTTGGAGTTCCTATCTGATCTTGGACTATCAACTACTAAACCAGTATTGACACCTATGGATCCTAATGCAAAGCTAACTAGTAAACAGTATGATGAACACAGGAAAGACAAAAACATGCAGGATCCCTTACTGACATACATTAGACCTTACCAAAGGTTGATAGTTAAGCTATTATACTTGACAGTCATTAGGCCAGACATTGCCTACAGTGTTCAAACACTAAGCCAGTTCCTTCTATAACCAAAGAAAACTCAGATGGAAGCAGCTCTGAGAATATCAAGACATGTAAAAAAACCTAGCCTGGCCAAGATGTATATATATATAGTAAACCAAATGAAGAATTAACCGTCTGTTGTGATGCTGATTGGACAGTGTAATGATCCTTCAGGTTATTTTTTTATATTTTTGCTTATTTTTGCTGTTAGAGATTTTTAATAGCTTCTCTATGTTATTTTTGACTTATTGGGACTGACAGTTTGATTATTGAATAATTCATTTACTTTATAGAACCAACTCCTTATTTTAAAATTTTTGTCGATTCCAAAAAGCCACCGGGCAAAAACTTTAATAAAATGATCTTGAATATATAAATGTTGACTGCACCAACAACTCCAAAATATTGATTTTAAGATAGGTGGGCCTTTGGTTTGGGTCCCAATGTACTTGAACTCATTTCGACCTATTGATCGAAAAGGTAAACAATTAGAAATCTGGTTGTGGGATTCATATTTCATCGAAACAACCTCGAATGAAAATTTCAAGTATGTCATCATATCTAAAACATCAAATTTGGGGTGGTAGATTATTTTTTTGGGCACAGGATATTTCAAATGAATTTCGAGCACTCGATTGAGTCTATTCCGGACTTGAAAAATCTGGTGCACCAAGTTTTTGGTGCAACCGTGATCGCCTAAATTATGTCTCAATTACTGCCTGCGATTTATACTTTAACAGGTGTTACAATTACATGGCCAAAAGTCGCGATCACGACACCCAATTTATGGACAGATGCTGCAATTGCAGGCCCCGTGTTGCGATAGCAGTACCCAATGGTTTGGATTTGGTATAAATAGATCTCTTATGTCAGAATTTTATTCATTCTTCACCTATTTTCTTGAGATCTAAACTCTAAATAGTAATATTAAGAGGGATTGAAGCTTGTGGGTGATTGAAAATTTTGGTTAACACTTGTTTTCGCGATTATCTTACGATCTGAGGTAAGATTTCACCATTTTTCTTGGTGAATTTCTTGATTTTCTTATTCAAAGCTCCAAAACCTTAGAGGCTAGATTTTAGTCCCAAATTATCTTGGATTTCACCCATTTTGAGGATAATAATTTCTTGAGTATGTGAGAATGTTGGATTGATTTCGGAAATACAATTTTTGTATATAGGACTTGCATGGGTTTTAGGTGTGATTTTTAGACATGAAGAACAATGATGCAATATGGGTATCGTTACTCTCATACTGATGAGTAGAATATGATTTTGATATATAGTAATCTTAAAGAGGCTTGTCGGAATGGAAAACGATGATTTAACAAATCTTTTGAGCGTTCTTCAGTTCCCAAGTAGGCTAGGTTTCTCTTTTTCCATAGATTGAGATAGTTCATAGTATGGTTGTGATATTGTGTTGGATTTGGAATGGATTTTGGGTGTTGGTTGATGAAATTTAAGACTTGAGTTAGTTGGGTCATTTAGGCTATTTGAAACTGTAGAGTTGAAACACTTAGCTTATTTCTTTGTGCCTTAGGTAAATTGGGCTTCGTGTCTCATATTTAGAATGAGAATGCCCTAGATTACTCTAGTTGGGTGAAAGTACCTTAGTCACTCACACTTAAGTTATGATTGGCTTTAGTTTCTTACATTAAGTGAGGTTGAATTAGTTTCCACTTTGACTTAGTTATGATAATTGTGAAGGACCTCTACCTTAGGGATAAATATGATTTACTAAACATCTAAGAGTGGATTTAGATATCTTAGCCTAGTCTGGAGTAGAACATGCCTTAGAAATGCTTTTGAAAATTTAGAAGTGGGCTCTTTGATCCACCTTAAGCCAAGATTTATGTTAGTTATTTTAAAATCCTTATACGATTGCAAGTTACTTAGAAAGTGCTTAATGAGGCAGTATTAGAGAACCTTGGAACTTAATGGTTATGATATGATACCATGGAAGTAATGCTCATGGACTAATTGAGTATATGATTGATTTTGTTATGATAAGTTATTGATTATGTTACGATAAGTTATTGATCATGTTACGATAAGCTAATGAGATACTACAATGAGTTTTTGACTAAAGCTAGCAATTATGCTAATGCTTACATTATCGGTTGTACTTATGATCATGATAGGGACCTCGTCCATTGATTATGATATTGATGATATACCTGATTCAATTTTAAAAGATGACTATGATATTGATTATATACCCGATTCAATTTTGCAAGAAGATTATGATGTTGATTATACTTGGTTCAATTTTAAAAGGTGACTATGATGTTGATTATATACCCAGTTGAATTCCAAAAAATGATTATGAAATTGATTATATACCCGGTTTAATTTTAAAAGATGATTATGATATTGATTATATACCCGGTTCAGTTTCACAGGATGATTATGATGATTTGCAGACATATGCCGATTAGTGATAAATGATCATTAGTTAATAAATGGTATTGTTAGTTAGTAAATGATGTTAGTTAATAAATATTGATTAGTGGATATTTGGTGAATAGTTTATAAATGAGAACTAGTGGCTATATGCCGATTAGCTTATAAATAAATTAGTTGACAAGAGTTGATTAGATGATAAATGGTGACTAGTGGTTAAACGATGATAAGATTGTTGAATGATGGTAAATTGGGTCATGAAGGTTAAATGCTGATAATGGAGTTGTAAGCGGTGAATGATTGGATTATTCTATCTTTGAGTGTACTCTCCAAGCATATGGAGTCTGTGATGAGTTATTTACTTTTCCGCACTAATTGGCATATGAGAGCCAATTTTATAGTTATGAAAATTGTGTTGATACTTTATGTTATGTTATCATTTCAGTTTATTTATTTATTCATGTACAGTGATGTTTGAGCTGATCCAAGTTCATTTTTGTACCTTGACTTAATTATGACATCTTGCATTTTATCATACTTATATCATGATTTAGCTTATTCAGGGTACTCATACTATACTTATGTAACTCTTTTGTGCATATTCGAGTACTAGTTGCCACCGTTGATCAACATTTATGCGGTGTTGATTATCGGATAATGGGTGAGCTCTCAGAGTCGGAGTCATTTATTTCCTTGTATCTTTTATATTTAGTTTTTGTATCGAGACAGAAGTTATTGACTATTTAGATATTTGAGTTGTATTATTACTAGATGCTCTTGTACTGGCTCTACCAGGTCAAGAGATGGTGTCTTTTGTTGTCTATTCTTACCTAATTAGAATGCCTTGCTTATTTATAAGTTGTATTGTTGATTTCCGCCTATGATAGGCTTGTTCCACCAAGTTAACTCATTATGTTTCTCTCCAGATTAAGGATTGACTTACTTACTAGTGGGATATAGTAAGTTTCATCATGACTCATAAATCAGGTCATGACAGGCAACTTGCACACAAACTAGAAGGTCAATATCTAGGTATTTGGTCAATTTAGGAGACACTTTGATTGCATGGAAGTCAAAGAAGAAGACTACCATCTCCAGGAGTTTTGTAGAGGTATAATATAAGATCATGGCTTCTACTGTCTCTGAAATCACATGGTTACTTGGTCTACTAGATGAGCTAAATATGGAAGTTAAGCTACCTGTTAATTTGTTTACTGACAGTAGATCAGCAATACAAATAGTAGCCAATCCAGTGTTTCATGAATGAACAAAACACATAGAGATTGACTGCCATTTCATTAAGAAAAAATTTCAGAAAGGTCATATTCAGCCTCATTACATCTCAACCACTGAACAACCTGCTGAAACTTGACCAAAGGTCTGTTCAAGGCTCAGTATATTTATCTTACATCCAAGTTAGGTGTGTCTAACATCTTCATGACACCTAACTTAAGGGTGTGTGTTAAGTGATCAAATGAGAAGTTGAGTTGTAGTCATTACATGTTGATTTATTAAGCAATCTACTAGATCACATTAACAGTTAGATTAGTTGGTTAAGAGTTTGTTATAACTAACTCAATGTGTGTATATATATTTCTATATCAGATGTACAGAGTAGTTTTTAGGTGTTCTCATTCAATCAATGAGCTTAGCTCTTTCTCTTCTACTCTCTTGTGAGTAATCCTCATTGAATAATATCTAAGAACTTCACTCTGGTGTAACTAATTTCAGGTGTCAACTTCATTCACTTTCCCCAGGGCATACATATTTCAAGTTGTTCAACATGTAAATTTAAGAAATATCTGTGTCATTTTTCCTTGCATGTATCAACAAAAAAAATTAGTTCAACTTTTCAATTTTTTTTCTATTTGATTGATTCAACTTTACGTTTGGAATCAATTACACTTTTCTTATTTTAATTTTATGTGGCGAATAGTTCACTATAGTTAAGTTATAAATTATAAGGATAGAATGTGTAATAAATTAATATTTAGTGACAAGAATCGTTACTCAATAATTTGGATGAATTTTATTTCTTATTCTGTTGAGTAAATTTATGAATTAATCAACAAAATTGATTATTATTGCACAAAAAAAAAATTCTTTCTAAAAATTAAAATGAATAAAATTGAATATGGTGAAGAAAAATAGATAATGAATTTTATTTCTTATTTATTCTATTGAGTAAATTTATGAATTTATCAACAAAATTGATTATTATTGCACAAAAAAACAAATTCTTTCTAAAAATTAAATGAATAAAATTGAATATGGTGAAGAAAAATAGATAATGAATTTTATTTCTTATTTATTCTATTGAGTAAATTTATTAATTTATCAACAAAATTGATTATTATTGCATAAAAAATAAATTCTTTCTAAAAATTAAAATGAATAAAATTGAATATGGTGAAGAAAAATAGATAATAAATTTTCATGATTTTTTTTTCATAAATACTTTTCACACATCGTATTGGTATTATTTTAGTACAAAATTAAAAAGATGGATTTTAATTTCATAATAAATATTTTAAATTTAAGATAAAATGGCAGACACGATAAAAGTATTGAGATTCAGACAACATAAAAATCAGAGAAAGAATTTTTCCTAGCCTCAAAAGGAGACTAGGCACTTGCAAGGGGTTTATTGGGGAATTCAACACGATCCTTATCTAGAGCTAGTAGTCTTTTTACTTCTAGTAACTTGTCTTCCAAAATCTCCACCAATACTAGAATTTGATGCAAATTGAGTTGTTCTAGTGGAACATTCAACCACCACACTTGAAACTCAAGGTTAAGATCTTTCCTATTGGTTGAAGGATTTGTTCTGGCCATTTGCTAAACCATTCGTTTGAGAAAATAAGAAAATATGATGTTGGGTTTCAACACCAACGTACGAACATTTGGAGGTTGCACCACACTGTCAAAATTCCCTCAAGGTTAGTCACATGCAATAGAACAATAAAACAACTATGAAGAGATGGAAACTAAAGGCTTTGCAGAAATTAACAACACAAAGATTTAACATGTAAACCCCCTTACTCAAGGGAGGAAAAACCATGGCTTGCCATCACAAGCACCTCAGAAATCCACTATAATCAACCTGTTGATTACAGACTTAATTTCAGCCTAAATCTACGCTTCTCCTGCTTGTAGTAACTCTACTACTACCCTATCTTGACAACTCTGCCAAGACCCCCTCAACACTGGTTAACTCTAACTAGTTATGGGCTTAGGCAACTCTACCTAAGCACTCTCAAAGAAACAATGAAAAATAATTACTCTTATAAACTGAGTAATTTGGTTACAAATTAGGACTCACTCAAGAGCACCCACTCTTTTAGCTTACAAAAGAAATAAGAACATGAGCAGTACTTGAGCAATGTTGTAAATTGAGTTTTTGCCTTTTTCCTCTCTTCAACACTCTTTTAATTTTTGCAAAAATTACCTGATGAAGAAACATCCTTTTCCTTTTATGGATGAGTGATGATTAGGGTTGAAATACCATTAGACCAGGTGTCCTTAATAGTACAAACAACACCTGCACAGTTTGTTACACAAGAGGACAAAGCTGTGTAGACGCGTATCAGCTGTACTGTTGCCTTGAACATCTAGGGACATGGTCCCTTGTAGTCATCTACTTATCATCAAAATTATATATAATAATTTTTTCTATTTTTGATGATGACAAACCAACCATAGAGTTTTGAGCATCAATATACATGCATCATATTTAATCAGTGTGATTACACTACTGAAGATGAATGTTCACCCTATCATGCAACACCATGATTCCATTAGCATGCAACTTAGGGACTTGGTTCCTTATTGTTAGTTGCTATCAAGCTTCAATTTCTTCCCCTTGTCATCATGCACCATTATTCATTTAGTGTATTTACATACTCCCCCCATCACTATGCCTTTACATCTTTTAAACATGTGCAACACTTGGTACCTGGTTCCTAACATCATTAATATATTCCTTAAACACACACACATTTGGTCCTTAACACATGAAGTCAGTATTCCCCTTTTTGACATCATTAAAAAGGAATAACAGTAAACCAAGAGCAAAGATAAGTACAGGTTAGTTAACTCATGACCACTGGGGCAACACTTACATGAAGATCAACTTTTAAAATGAAAAAGATATAGATTAAGAGAACATAAGCAAGAAATCATTCATTTTTAATAGTTTAGGTATCATTGCAGTGCAAGATTTATATTTCCTGTTCCATAGAAAGATCCACAGAAGTTGGAGAAATTAATAAGAATGGATGATTTGGGGAGAAGTAAGGCCATCAGAGTAACAATTCTTTAGTTAGCAACTTGAAATCTGTATTCAAGCTCAGAAGCCTAATTGGTTAGAATTGTAACTTTCTTCTTGAGTTTATTATTTCTCACTCCTAAGTTTTGGAAAGACCCTTGGATCCTTTTTTTAAAATTTTTTTTTGTTTTTTTTTGTAGTCCCTACTAGGTGCGTCATCAGTCATTGTTCTTATTGGGACCAGGTCCTGCAAAATTTTGGTGTTTTTTCTATAGGATTGCTAGATTTAACTTTGGAGAATTTTATTTTCAGGTTGTCATTTTGGTTCTTACGACCATCCAAACTTCCTTCTAGGTTATGTGATAGCAGAATGAAATTTTCAGAAACCCAAGGATCACTAGTCATCACACTATCAGAGAGCTAATGTGTTTTCAAGAATAAATCCTTATCAGGAAGGTGAGTGAAAAAAAGGTTTGGCTTTGAATGATTAGGACAGGGTCCATGAAGTTAATGTAAAGATGAGTTTTATTTCAATTTTGCATAAGACAAATTTCCTGACAAGGAGAGAAAAAATATGGCCTTTTCTAATAGAACAAGAAGAAAACACGCACATTCATGATTCTAACATGAGAGATAGGACCAGGTCCCTCTTTTTCTTTGAGTGAATTTTCAAGTTTGTGCATACTTTATCTGTTTTCTTCTAAAGCTGTTCCCATGGTGTATACTTACAAAGGTATGGGACTGAGGTAGATTATCCTGCACCTAATTTATCATGGATACTTGTCTTCTTACCGTAGCCAATTTTGAAGAAAGACACTATTGTATCTGTTAAGTCAGGTCAATTTGAACATTTCTTGCTTCGGCCTCTGCACACCTTTTTTAGTACTAGCTCTTAATGCAGGTCTTGGGACTAGGTCTCAGACTTGACTTTATCCTCAATACTGAAGATTCTTCCTCTGAGATAAGTTTCTTAGGGACGTGACCCTTTCTAGATAATTTTCCATCTTCTTCAATAATATCAACTTTGTTTTTCATTTCATTCTTCCCATGTTTCAGCATAAGGCACTTCTAGTTTTAACAATTTTAGCTCTATCCTGCCAGGGCTCGGGTCCTTTAAATTTTACTATTTCAAAGTAAGACACCTCTACCTTGGAGTATCTTGAGAGAGAGAGAACACAACCAGACCTTCCAAAATAGGCTTTGAGAGCATACTATTAACAGACCATATCTGACTACAGTCCCCCTTCTCATACCTGGATCCATGATCACATGTTGGATTTGGGAACCCACTTGAGCCTGAATTCCCAGTATGAGGATAATGGTGTGATCAAATCACTTTTGGACCATCTAGGAAGAGAATTTCTTCTCATATTCTCAAACCCTCAGGATATGGACTTTCCTGCTGAATATATTCGAAACCATTCATCTTTGCTCTAATCCAACTTTGACAGTTTTCTTTTATATATCAATCTCTTCCACAGTGAGTATACAATATTTTGTGAACCTTGTTTTCGGCATCATAAGAAACTTTTCCTTTTGAGCCAAAATATTGTGATTCTCCTTGAAAATCAAACCCCTTACCATCATTTGCACTTTGACTGGTCTAACTATAAAGGATCTGTAAAGATGCAGTCCATTAAAAAAATTTGTTAAGATCTTATTTTAAGTAGACCAGGTCCCTTTCTAACTCTTTATTCTTGTAAAGTACAGAGATAAGGTTTTTCTGAGAATCCCTCAACTTTTTCACAAGATCAATCTGAATGTTGAAGCTTTTTTTTCCTTTACTATCTACATTATCTACTTTCTCTAGTAGTCTTATATAACTCATATTTTTAGATTTCAATTCATTGTTCAATTCTTCAGTCTCAAATTTCTGAAGAGTTAAGTCACTCAATTCAAGTTCTTGATTTTTCACTTTCTCCTCTAAAGCTTTCTTATCAACAGTTAGTTCACATACAGATTTTATTAACAAACTTGGAATTCTTTTTTATCTTTCTAGCTGTGTAGTTATCTAAGTTTTCTTTAATATCAGAGATAGTTACTTTCTTTTCTTCTTTATCTTCTGTGTTTGCCATGAAAGCAAACAAGGAATTATAGATACCTTGATTATCTTCCATAGCTAACATAGATATTTCTCCAGGCTTCTCATCTTTATCATATTTACTGGAAGAATCTCCCCATGCTGCCAAAGCTTGCTTTACTACATACTCAGCTGCAATTTTCCTTCTTGATTTTTCAGGGACCTAGTCCCTGTTCTTTCCTTTATCACCTTTAGTCTTGAGATACTCTTGATAATCCAATTTGTGTATTGGGAAATCCTTAATAAAGTGCTCAGGGCTTCCATATTTATGATAGACCTCAATATTTCTTTCTCTTCTTTGGAACTAACTACTTTTCCTTATGGCTTTTATAATACATTTTGCCAAATAGGCAACATCAGTGTCCTCTTCTGCTAAATCAGGTTTTAAATCCTTCTATGCTAGGGATTTTTCCCTTTTTACTTCATTCTTCTCTAGCCCTTGCTGCTTCTTGATCACATGAGTTTTTAGATTTCTAATTAGTTCATCCATGGTGAAGGTCTTTAGGTTTCTAGCTTCAGTTATAGTGTCCACTTTGCTTTCCCAATACTATGAAAGAACACCAAGAATCTTTCTCACTTGCTTATACAACGGGATCACTTCTCCTAAGTAGTGAAAGCTCATTTGTGATAGAAGTGAATCTAGTATGAATTTCTTGGATGGTTTATTCTTCTTTAATGGTGAAGGTTTCATACTAAGTAATTAGCATATCTACTTCAAAATCCTTCACACCAGTAGTGCCTTCATGAGCAGTCCTCAAGCAATCCCAGGTCTTCTTGGCATTTTCATAGGCTGAGATCCCGTTATATTTATTAGGCCCTATGCGATAGACAAACAATTTCTTAGCCTTGTAATTCTTCTTAATTTTCCTTCTATCTTCATCATCATATTCCCTCCTACTTTTTACTACCATTCTTGTTAATTCTCATTATTTGGCTTGTTTAATTGGAACATGAGGGCCATCAAGAATTATATCCATAAGTTCACTATCCTCAGTTATAATGAAGTCAAACATCCTTATTTTCCACCACCCATAATACTGCCCATTAAATCTAGGTGGTCTGGTGGTAGTTTTCCCTTCTTCAGGTTAGGTAGAACAACCATGCTAACCAAATCACTCTAGGTTTGAACCGTTTAGAGTGTTCTGGCTCTAATACCAATTGTAGGAACCTTTGGAGATTGCACAACACTGTGAGGGACCTGGTCCCTCAAGGTCAGTTACAGGCAATAGAACAAGAAAACAATAATGAAGTGTTGCAAAAGTAAAGGCTTTGTAGGAAATTAACAACACAAAGATTTAATGTGAAAATTCCATTTCTCAAGGAAGGGAAAATCATGGCTTGACCTCACAAGCACCTCAGAAATTCACTATAATCAACCTCTTAATTATAGACTCGATTTCTTCCTAATTCTAGACTCCTCTTGCTTGTAGTAACTCTAGTACTAGCCTATCTTGACAACTCTGCCAAAACTCTCTCAGCACTGGTTAACTCTAACCAGTTTTGGACTTAGGCAACTCTACCTAAGCACCCTTAAAGCAACAACAAAAAAATCATTACTCTTATAAACTGAGTAATTTGGTTACAAATCAAGACTCACTTAAGAACACCCACTCTTTTAGCTTACAAAAGAAATAAGAACATGAGCAGTGCTTGAGTAATGTTGTAAATTGAGTTTTTGCATTTTTCCTCTCTTCAACATTTAATTTTTGCAAAGACCACCTAATGAAGAAGCATCCTTTTCCTTTTATATATAATTGATATTTAGGGTTGAAATTCCATTGGACCAGGGGTCTTTAATAGTACAACAACACCTGCACAGTTTGTTACACAAGAGAAAAAAGTTGTGCAGACTCGTGCTATCTGTACTGTTGCCTTGAACATCTAGGAACCTGGTCTCTTGTAATCATCTGCTCATCATCAAAACAAGATACAACAACCAAGGATGCATTTATAGTGATAGAATCATCACATTGTATAATGAAAATAAAATCAAATAACAAAAAAGTAAAACATATTATTATTTTACTTCCTTTTTTCAAAAGATTTTACCAAATTTTGTAACATTAATTGAGTTTCCTTCTTTGTTTCTTTGTATTGTTTCCATTTTGTAAAGATTATTACAACATAGTCAATATTTTTTCTAATTAGTCTTGCTTTATTGGATTCTTAAAACCTTTTTTTCTATCTTTGGCGAAATATCTCATAGCAAGTTCATACGTAAAATGATCTTTTTTTTGGGTAGCCAAAACGATCATTATTTATAAGGTAAAAATATATTTTTGACTATATTTGTTTAACGCATATTATGTTTGTAGTCATTCTTAGTAAAAGTCATCTACAATAAGTTTTAATAGTGTGAAATTATTTATTATCCAATTTATACTAACATATCAAGAAAAAACACTTCGTTTTAATATCCTAAGATAATTAGTGTTGATAGAAAGTTTACAAACTTGTAAAACCTAATTATAATTTCTGATAAGTGAAAAAATACTGTAATATAAATTCATATACTGTAATACAATTAAACATGTATAAACTTCTTTAAATGGTGTAAAGAAACCCCTTTAAAATTTTCTGAAACACTTGATACTATATAGAGTAAAATTCTTTTATGATACAACAAAATTATGTTTCTTATATTTGTTAACCACCTTATGGTCGAATTGATTTACAGTTGAGATTCACATATCATGTGTTATTGTTAAAGTTTATGTTTCAATTAATTTTGAAATAAATACATCAATTAAATTTTTTTGTGTTATGTCTCAATTAATTTTGAAATAAATGCATTTGTTAATGGTTTGAGTGACAAAGTTTATGAATGTGAATTTGATAATTAATTCTTCTTTAAGTTTTACATTTTAGGTTCTTGAAGGAAAGATATCCTTTTAAAATATTCATGAACCTGTTAACTGTTTCTTAATTATTACTCTTCTCTTGCATGAAACTTTTATTCTATAAATAGTGTTTCTTTTGTTTAAAAAGACAAGAACTCAAAAAAAAAAAAATACTTTCTCCTTGAGAAATAAAAACATTTGAGATACATTGATCAAATGGTGAGATCGCCAGTTCAAGACTAGAAGTGTATCATTCTTGAATGCTACTTGTTGTGTGGGTTAGTTGAATTCCAAAGATAGAGTTGTTACTAAATCTTTTGTTCGCTCGTGGGAGAGATTCCAACTATCTTCAAGAAGCATATCAGCGTGCCTCTAAACCAAACAAGTTTTATTTTGAATTTCTTGTACAATTATCATTATTGTTCTAAAAATTTGAAGATTGTTGTCTCTATGGGCTCCACATTAATATTAAATAGTATTTTTTTTTGCCTAATCCTGATTTTGAAATATTTGATGGCAAAGACTT
>JAPEIP010000006.1:228089616-228103722 GCA_026120095.1 Capsicum chinense | reverse complement strand
CGGATATGTATATGTTAGATCGGGTACCATGCCAGTACGGATATGTATATGTTGTATCAAGTACCATGCCAGTACAGATATGTATATATTGGATTGGGTACCACGCCAGTACGAATATATATATGTTGGATCGGGTACCAAATCGGTACAGATATGTATATATTGGATTGGGTACCATGCCAGTACAGATATGTATATGTTGGATCGAGTGCACACTGGTACAAATATGTATATGTTGGATCGGGTACCACACCAGTATGAATATGTATATGTTGGATCGGGTACCTTGTTGGTACGGATATGTATATGTTGGATTGGGTACCACACCGATACAAATATGTATATATTGGGTCGAGTATCACGCCGGTATGGATATGTATATGGTGGATCGAGTACCATGCCGGTACAGTACATGACATAGATTGTTCCCTATAGGTCATGACTATTTGCACAAAAATAAGTCCCATAGCATGTGTGTACATATTTGTGTTGATTCTATGGATGTTTACAATATGGTGGATACTCTTCATGGTTATGTGGATTGTTTGTGAGAACTATTTGACCTGTTGTTGTATTGTTGATTCATTGAATATTTATTATGTGATGATGCTTATTTACTTATTTTTTGATTTATGTTGTGTACATGCTATTAAATTGAGTTGGCCTATGATACCTACCATTATATAGTGATTTGTACTGATACTACCCTGAACTCTTCTTTTGTTGAGTGTAGAAAGTGTTCTAGAGGCTCAGACATGACCTCACCTCTAGAGTTTGATAATAGATCTTGATCCAAGGGTGAACACTCCATCTCCAGGCTGTCATGGGTCATCTTATTTGTTCTTGTCCATCTTTCGGGCAATGAAACATTCTTTATTTACTTTATTTTTGGATATTTGTTTAGAAATGATCTTTGTTAGTAGTCTTGTACGATGACTTTCGAGTCTTGGGGATTTTAGTAAGTAGTTTATTTGACTTCTGCATTAAAAATGATTAGTCCTGGATTATTGTTATATATTGATTTTATAGTAATATAATCTTAATATTAATTAAATGATTGGGTAATGATTTCGTTTAGATGGTTCTCCCACAGGAAGATTAGTGTGGGTGCCGCTCATGGCTATTTGGGTCGTGACAAAGTTGGTATTAGAGCCCTAGATTCATCGATCTTGTCGTACAAAAACATGTCTAGTAGAGTCCTGCAGAACATTATAGAGACGTTTGTACTTTTCTTCGAGAGGCTATAGGACACTAGGAAAATTTAAATTCTTCTTTCTTACATGTTATTACTTGATTTTAATTGGTATCTGGCAATTCCAATTGGTATATGACTTATTTCATTCTTATTCTTGAAGATGGGTGTAGTTGAGAGGTATGGTGTATAACTGGTTACATTCCAATTTTAAAAGAATGCCTGCAGAGAAGGCAGTTTTAGCGGTTCTTATTTTAGAGTTCTGAGTATGTTATGGGTGCGGTGGAGTGAGTTACATTAGAAGGTTTTGTCCTAATTTGAGGCATTATGGTTATTTGGCCAGTAGTAGGCTCCTCGAGCTCTAGTTCTAGAAGGTGAGGAGGCAGTGGTAATGGCAGAGGTCGTTCACAGAGTGGTCGTGGTGGTCATCAGGTTGGTAGGGGTGGTAATCAACCATATTGAGGTAATTCTCATCTTGATAAAAATGATGCTTAAATTGGTGGTAGGCCGATATCTATGTTTTGCCAGTCATGCCCAAGGTAGAGGTATCAAACATTGTAATTATAGGTACTATTCTTGTCTGTGATTGGATGGCATTGTATTATTTGATTTTGGTTCTTCTTTATTATATGTTTCTATCAATTTCGCTATGGGTTTAGACATGGTGTGTGATTTACTTTACTTTCCAATTCATATGTCTAGTCTTGTGGGTAATTCTGTTATTGTTAATAGGGTTTATCATTCCTGTTCTATTATGTTTATGGGGTATCAAACTTAGGCGGATTTAGTGATTCTAGACATGGTAGATATTGATATAATTTTGGGTATGAGTTAGTCGTCTCTGTATAATGATATATTAGACGTTCATACTAAGACAGTGATTGTGGCTATGCCGGGAATGAATATTCTTGAATGGGAGGGTGATTATTATCCTACTCCAATGAATCTTATTTCCTATTTGCATGCAAGGAGGTTAATTGGGAGAGGTTTTTTGGCCTTCCTAGCACATCTTTGGGACACTTTCGTAGAGGTCATATCTATTGAGTCAGTTTCTGTGGTATATGAGTTCCAAGAGGTTTTTCCTGAGGGTATGCCTGGTAAGCCACCAAGCTGTGACATTGATTTCTGTATTGATCTAGAGCCAGGTACTCATCTTTTTTCTATTCCTCCCTATAGGATGGCTCTGACTGAGTTGAAGAAGCTAAAGACTTAGTTGCAGGATTTTTTGAGTAAGGGTTTTATCCATTTGACTACCTCTCTATGGGGTGGTCCTGTCCTGTTTATGAAGAAAAAAGATTGTAGTCTTTATATGTTTATAGACTATAGGTAGTTGAACAAGTTATATTCCGTAATAAGTATCCTTTTCCCCATATCAATAATTATTTGACCAGTTGCAGGGTGCATCCGTATTTTCTAAGATTGACTTGAGGTTCAGGTTTCATCATCTTAAGGTTTGGCCTAACGATATTTCTAATACTGCTTTTCGAACCAGGTATGGGCACTACGAGTTTCTTGTGATGTCTTTTGGGATGACTAATGCCCCAACTACTTTCATGAATTTGATGAATGAGATATTTAAACCCTACTTGGATTCTTTCATGATTGTCTTTATTGATGATATTCTTGTTTATTCTAGAGTAAAAAGGAACATGAGAATCACTGAAGGATTGTTTTGGGTTTGTTAGAAGAGAAAAAGCTTGATGCAAAGTTTTCCAAGTGTGGGTTCTGGTAGGCTTCTATCTACTTTTCTTCATAGATGATGCGTGATATATGTTGTGTGTGGAGATTCATGCTTAGGGCTTAAAATTCATGCTTTAAATCATAGAGATTCATATCAACATTTCATGCTCAATAAAAATTTTGAAATACTTCAACAATATCAAGTCAAGATAGTACAATCTCATGCATAATATAAATCTTGTAAGTTAAAACATAAACATAAATAATTCTTGATATATTCAAAGCGTTAAATCTCATGATAATCACATGCTTCAAGGATATAGAAACCTTCGTATGAACCCTAATTCGAAACAAGTAACTTGAATCTTAAAATCGTGCAATTTGGGCACCAGGGTGAAAGGATACCCTTGTTCATAACCCCACATACCTTAATAGACTTGAATTGTGAAGAAAGCTTGAATCTTGAAACTTGAATAATGAACTTGTGAAAGAAACTCTATTCTTGATATTTCTTGAAGAATTATTGAACTTGGAGGCTTGAACTCTTAGATTTCTTGAAGAAATCTTGAAATTGAAGCTTGAATTCATTGTGTTCTTGAGAGAAAACCTTGAACTTTGTTCAATGGGAAGGGGAGGGTTTTTACGTGAAAAATTTTGAGGAAGATGGGAAAATAATGTCCTTTTGGATGCTATAAAACATCCTTTGAACATTTGTGGTTGAGGGGAAAGGACTAAAGCACCCCTTAACCCTTAAGGAGATAAAATAGAGGCGGAATAAGCTCTGCATCATGTCAGATATCTCATTGAGAGAGCAACGCATCGCGTCACATTTAGTATTGAGAGACCGGAGCGCCACGTCCAAATTGCGGACCCTTATTTCCTCTCACAAAAAATGTCATAACTTTTCACTCAGGTATCGAATTAAGGCAAAATTGGTATCTTGGAAAGCAAACTTAATTATATACAATTGTTTTGATCTTGATATGAAAATTCTCCGTATATCAAAAGTTATACACTTTCAAAGTAGATTTGTTGATCTTGATATGAAAAATTCTACGTATATCAAAAGTTATACACTTTCAAAGTAGACCCTTGTAGAATCGAATATCAAACTTTGAACGAATCAAAGGCTCTTAGCTCAAGTTTGTTCTAAGTGATTCTTATGAATATTTTTCACCTAGAAAGCACTCCACACACTAGGATAAGGATCATGACATATGTATTCAAAAGAAGTTTATGGGATTAGAGTTAACATACGTAGGAATGATGCTTCAAAATCTAGCCCAAAAATATGAGGTGTTACCAAAAAGCTGATTGGCTATGGGAGTAGGCTGATAGATATTCAATTATAGGGTAGGCCAATACCACCTTTGACTATCTATTGTGCTAACAAAGCTACTATATTATGGGCTTCAAGTGATTGTTACAATGGCAAGTCAAGACAAGTTTATCTCAAACACAATCATGTGAGAAGTTTATTGGAGGATTGCATAATATTGCTTCAATATGTGAAGTCCAGATTTAATTTAGCAGATCTTTTGTCTAAAGGGTTAGCCAAGGAATTACTGGTATAAACTTGTAATGGGATAGGAATAAAGCCTGTTGTAGATTGATTGTACTATAGTGTAACCATATCTAATGATATAATCTTGGATTCAAAAGAAAAAACAAGTAAGTTACAGTTGTGAAGCACATCAATAAAATTTTTCTTTTTCCCTAGAGAGTGAGTAGATGTGCATAAGATGAGATTCTTTTCTCTTGATAAATCTATAAGACCAATCTCGATTGGAGTAAATTATAAGACTTTTGATAGGTTTGACAATATTCCAACAAAAGAGAAAGATGAGATTATATCCTCTTAACAAGTCTATATAATGATTTCGATTGGAGTGTGTAGCAACACTCTTTATAGATTTACTGATACTTTGTTGTAAAGGAGGATGAGATTAATTTCTCTTAATGAAATTCATAGACTATTTGGTCGGAGTACGCAAAGTTACTCTGGATGAATTCACTGCATTAAGTGCGAAGTGGAGGCCGTTTCAATAAGATTTTAACAGAGAAATCTTAAAGCACTTAGCTAAAAGGATTCAGGACACATGACTGTAAGGTGTCAAAGAATTTTGATTTTCTCCAGAACATAGTAATATGCGTGTATTCTTTTAATACTTCATTCAATGAACCACTTAGTTCAAGCTATATTCCTTAAATAGTCAATGATTTAGAAAGTCTTCACTAGCTAATGATTCAAGTCGAAAATCCACCATGTTTTATGCATGTTTCTAGATTAATATCTCAAATGAATGTTATTTTTAAAAGATAAAATTTCTTATAACAAGTGGGGGATTGTTATTGTTAAAGTTTATGTTTCAATCAATTTTAAAACAAATACATCGGTAAAAAGTTTTTTGAGTTATATTTCAATTAATTTTGAAACAAATGCATTAGTTAAAGTTTTGAGTTACAAAGAAAATAAATGTGAATTTTATAATTCATTCTTCTTCAAGTTTTACGTTTTAGGTTCTTGAAAGAAAAATATCCTTGTAAAATATTCATGAACCTATTAAGTATTACTTAATTAATACTCTTCTCTTGCATGAAACTTTTTTCCTATAAATAGTGTTTCTTTTGTTTGAAAAGACAGGAAATCAAAAAAAAAAAAAAAACTTTTTCCATGAGAAATAAAAATATTTAAGAGACATTAATCAAATGGTAAGATCACCAGTTCAAGAATATAAGAGCAACATTCTTGAATGCTACTTGTAGTCATCTTACTTCTAGTAACTTGGCTTCCAAATCCTCCACCAAAACTAGAATTTGATGTAGGCTGAGTTGTTCTGGTGGAACATTCAGCCACCACACATGAAACTCAAGGTTAGGATCTTTCCCGTTGGTTGAAGAATTTGTTCTGACCATTGTTAAACCTTTAGTTTGAGAAAATAAGAAAATGTGATGTTGAGTTTCAACACCAAGGATGCATTTATAGTGATAGAATCATCACATTGTATGATGGAAATGAACACAAATAACAAAAAAGTAAAAAATATAATTATGTTAATCACTTCCTTTTTTCAAAAGATTTGACCAAATTTTGTATTATTGAGTTTCCTTCTTTGTTTCTTTGTATTGTTGCCATTTTGTAAAGATTATAATAAAACAGTCAGTATTTTTCCTAATTAGAATGTGTTATTGGACTCTTAATGATCATTTTTTGGTAGCAAAAATGATCATTATTTATGAGATAAAATTATTTTTTTAATTATATTTGTTTATTTTGTAAATTTTCTCTTGTCCGAAAACGCATATTATGTTTGTAGTCATTCTTAGTAAAAGTCTTTTACAATAAGTTTTAATAGTGGGAAATTATTTATAGTCCAATTTATACTCATATAAAAAAAATGCACTTCATTTTAATATCCAAATATAATTAGTGGGATAGAGAGTTTATAAACTCGTAAAACCTAATTAAATATACGATAAGTGAAAAACTATTGTAATATAAAATCATATACTGTGACACAATTAAACATGTATAAACTCCATTAAAATGGTGTAAACAAACCCCTTTAAAATGTTCTCATACACTTGATATTATATAGTATAAAATTCTTTTATGATACAACAAAATTATGCCTCTTGTATTTAATCACCTTATGGTCGAATCTGATTCACTGTTGAGATTCACATATGTAACGCTAGGTATTTCTCTAGCATAATCTAAGTCTCAATACATGAGTATTCGTATATGAAATTTTTGAAACACTCATTATTTTTCAGTTTAGAGCTTGTCATTGCGTAGGAAATTCAATTAGCTTTCCAACGATATAAAATTCGCCTAAATCCGATAACCAAGTAAAAAGTTATGGCGATTTTAAGTTTCAGTAGTTAGACCCCGTCATTTTAACCCTTAGCACGTCGTGGAGCTAGTCTAAGTGACGGTTGGCAATTTTCAGTGGTGGTGCGCGATCTTGGCGCGTCACGCCAAAGGCCAAATTGGCATTTGGCAGTTTCTAGTGTCTCTCCACGATTTCACCGCGTCGCGGTGAACTTCCAGGTCCCAATCAGTAAATGACCGCAATTTTCCCCACGTCACGCCACATACCAATTTTTCAGTTATCTAATTCTAGTGGCTTGGTGCGATAGTGACACGTCGCGCCAAAGCCAAAAATCAAGATCTTCAGTTTTCAACTTTCGTTTTTAAATTTGTTCAGGGGTATTTGGGTTTTTTTTTCACGGTCCTAATTAACCTAAAACATGAAATTTAATCCCTAAATACCCTAAGTAGTCATTTTTATTTCAATTCCTCACATAATCAAAGATCCCCTTTTCAAGAACAAGAAACCCTAACTGTCAAATTCAAGGCCAATCTTCAAGAACTCACCCAGAACTTCAAGAAATTCACTATCCCAGGTATGTTAGATGTTTATCTATGGATTTCTTTCATCCCTTGAGCCCAAGTAACCCATTTTAATCACCAAGTTATAATCCTTTCAAGTTATTATGTTTTAAATTATGATTTCATTCATGAATCACCATGCACTATTGATTTATACCATGTTACCATGAAATTGTCATTACTATTCAATTCTTCATGTTCTAATATTATTATTTATTGAATTAAACCATGATTTAGTACTATTATGTTGAATTCATGCTATTTTTATAAGTTCCATGTCATTCCTATGATTGGTTTAAACCCTAAACTACAAGTGTTTGATAAAATGACTACAAGAGTGATTGATTTAAATAAAAGCCTTCATGTTTTGTCCTTCAAGCTTTAGTGTCATTTTACTATTATTATTTTGAGTCCTGGGGGTATTGAATATCCACAATCCATAGTTGTTTACTTAATCTATAGCAGTACATTACAGAATAGTCTTCAGAATATACTATGAGCATTATCAGAATAGTCAGTTACCAGTCAGATGAACTCAGAACAGTATAGTATTTCTACGTCTTTCAGTTGAGAGTAGAATTTAGCACTGAGCAAGTGTAGAGATGGCGGCTTTCCCGTCAGATAGGCAGAGTCGTTAGTAGCAGTCCATATACTCCAGAACTATGTAGCCAGCGTAGGATATGAGAAGTCACCCGTCAGATTAGGCTTGACTATCTCGCAGGGCTCACCCGTCAGTTCAGGATTGACACCCTTAGTCCTTTGGATATTATATCAGTTTACTGGATCCACACAGCCATCGTTAGTACCCGTGGCATGGTATTAACACCCTTCCAACTAGGATTACAGGTTGGACCCCGATTAGCTCAAATTAGGAGAATATCAGTTAGATGATACCTTCCATAGTCTTAGACATAGTCTCAGTTACAGTCTCAGTTCAGTTATGCAGTCTTAGAGTTTTTTGACCAAAGCATACATATATCAGTATTTTGTTAGTATTTCAGTTTACAAATTTTACTCGGTCCATGTTATATGCTTGGTCATGCATCTTCAGTGTCTATAGATACTCTATTTTTCAGTATCTACAGATTCCATGTTCTTTATTCAGTACTCCATGCTTTACATGCATATTCAGTTAATTATTAGTTCCGTTCATGAAATCATGCATATCAGCACACCTCATTTAGCATACTAGTACATTCAAAGTACTGATCGCATACCTTTCTTTTGCGCTATGATGTATTCTATCATTGGTGCTGGCGCTCAGTTTCCGAACTGTGCATAGACTTCACTTCTCAGGCTATCAGCAGTACAATAGCAGTGGTGAGTCCTCATCATTCGAGGACAGATTATTTTACTTCATATCTCTATTTCAGTAGTTAGCAGAGTTAGTTGGGGGACTGTCCCATCAACTCATATTCAGTCAGTCAGTTTTAGAGGCTTTTTTGACATTAGAGTCAGTTATCTAGTATTCAGATTTTCAGTTGTCATGTCAGTTTATCAGTATTTAATTAGATTCAATAAGTTTTTTTCTATAGATTCATATTTCAGTATTGATTCAATTATTAAAACCTTACGGCATGTCATTATTCTTCCGCATTTATGATCATATTATTCAGTGCTCACAGCAAGTACCAGCTCATGGATTAGCTTGTGGTCCCTAGGGACTGTAAGCACCGTGTAACGACTAGGAGGTAGTCCCGGGTCGTTACAACATATCATATAAGTGCTTTAGGTATACTCTATGGAGATTAAATGTATAAGCACCAAAGTTTTGTCTCTTTTATTAAGTTCCATAAATTTTTTTCATATCATATAAGCGCTTTAAGTATACATACTATAAATGTATAAGCACCAAATATTTGTCTCTTTTACTTAAACTTTGAAGATCCAAACTAGTCATATTAGCTCCAAACATACTCATTCGCTCAAACATCATAAAGAAACACATGTAATAAGCATGAAACAATTATAATTATAATCAAATAATGAAAGGGAATACATATACAAGCTAAA
This sequence comes from Capsicum chinense, assembly GCA_026120095.1. NCBI lineage: Eukaryota > Viridiplantae > Streptophyta > Magnoliopsida > Solanales > Solanaceae > Capsicum > Capsicum chinense. The sequence goes on along the minus strand of JAPEIP010000006.1, from coordinate 228,094,441 downwards.
TGTATGCATTTTCATGCCAAATATACACATCCCACACTTGAATTCTTGATCGTGCTCGGAGATGCTACTACTCAATAACCCCTATCGAAAGATGCCACTTATACCCTATATCGAAATAAAGGAAGCTAAAAGAGTATTGCTCTTTGGGGGGCCATGGAGAGCCCTTTATCGAATTTCAACGCTGCGTTATTTAGATTTTGTTAAGTTTGTAGTATCTATAACTTTTAACCTTATATTTAATATGTTTATTATGAATTATCCAATTCTTTTATCTACTATGTGACAATTTGTCATTTGTGGACATTCGAGTTGGTATGTAAGTTTTGAATGCACAATAGTAAAAATAAATTTGAATGACTATAACTCGAAAAATAATTTTATCGCATAAATTATGATCATTTTACATACAAACTTACTAAAAGACAATCCAACAAAGAATGACACGGTAAAGCCTGTTTAAAAATTCAATAACATAATTTTAATTAGAAAAAACACTATTGTGTTATGATGATATTTATAAAATTGGAAACCATATATACAAAGAAACCAAGAAGGTAACGCAATTAATATTATGAACTATGCTCAAATGCTTTTGAAAAAGAAAGTAACATAATTTTTTAAAGTTGTCTTATTAAGTTCATCTTCATCCAACAATATGATCATTTTATCACTATAAATACACTCTTTATTGAGATCCAACATCACATTTTGTTATTTTCTCAAATTAAAGAATTGACAATGGCGGAAGAAAATCCTTCACCCAACACTAGAATTCCTATCCTTAGGGAAAAGCTTGAAGAAATATGTATGAACCTTCCAGAAGAAGAACCCGACTTTTTTCACTTTTCAGAAGAAGAACTCAGCCTCCTTCAACTTCCAGGAAAAGAACTCAACCTTCTTCTTCAACTTCCAGAAGATGAACTCATCCTTCTTACACTTTCAAAAGAAGAACTCAGCCTTCTTCAACTTTCGGGAGAAGAACTCAACCTTCTTCAACTTCGAGAAGAAGAACTCAAACTTTTTTAACTTTCCGGAGAAGAAATCAACCTTCTTCAACTTCCTGAATAAGAACTCAACCTTCAACTTTCAGGAGAAGAATTCAGCCTTCTTCAAATTCTAGAAGAAGAACTCAATCTTTTTCAACTTGAACTCAATCTTCTTCACCTTCTAGGAGAAGAACTCAACCTTCTTCAACTTCCAGAAGAGGAGCTAAACCTTTTTCAACTTCCAGTAGAAGAACTCAATTTTTTTCAACTTTCATAAAAAGAACTCAGCTTTCTTCAACTTCCAAAAGAAGAACTCAACTTTTTTCTTCACCTTCCAAAGAAGAACTCAACCTTCTTTAACTTCCAGTAGAAACACTCGACCTTCTTGAACTTTAAGTAGAACAATTCAGCCTTCTTCAACTTTTTGGAGAAGAACTCTGCCTTCTTTAATTTCTAGAAGAAGAACTCAATCCTCTTCAACTTTCCGAAGAAGAACTCAACCTTTTTCAACTTGAACTCAATCTTCTTCAACTTCCAAGAAAAGAACTCAACGTTCTTCAACTCCCAAGAGAAGAACTTAGCCTACTTCAACTTCCAGGAGAAGAACTCAGCCTTCTTCAACTTCCAAAAGAAGAACTCAACCTTATTCAACTTCCAGGAGAAGAACTTAGCCTTATTCATCTTCCAAAAGAAGAACTCAGCTTTCTTCAACTTTCAGAAGAAGAACTCAACCTTCTTCAACATCTAGGAGAAGAACTTAGCCTTATTCATCTTTCAAAAGAAGAACTCAGCTTTCTTCAACTTTCAGAAGAAGAACTCAACCTTTTTCAACTTTCAAAAGAGGAACTCAGCCTTCTTTAACTTCCAGGGGAAGAACTCAACCTTCTTCTACTTCAAGAATTGGAGAAGATTGTGAAAATCATTATAAAGAAAGCTGAAAGAGCATTGCTCATTTAAAATGAGCGTCGAGCTTCATCTCCCAATAGCACCCCTTGGAGGACCCTTGGGTCCTATTGGTGCTAGTGAAAATTCTTCTCCTGATTCTGATGTTGAACCATCTAAATCTCGTTAATTTTTTATATCTATCTTTTCAAACTCATACTTTAGTATGTTTATTGTGAAATTAAAATATCTCTCTATTTTATTTATTACTTATATAGTACTTGCATGATTGCAGAAAATATTTCAAATTAAAAAATCCATCTCTTTCATTTAGTGCAAATATAGTACTCACACGACGAGTAAAAAATATTTGTGAACAAAAATCATAAAAAATTATTGTCTTTTTTACTTACCATGGTAAATTATTTATTTTAACCTTTAATGATGACATTTTAAACTTTTCATAAATTACGAGTAGACTTTACAAATTTGTAAATGCTATAAAATACGCTGCATAAACTGTCTTAAAATTTATATTGGAGTGCTTAAATTTTTTTGGTAGTTAAATGATTTAGACAATAAATATTTTCAGATTGAAAATTTATAACGGAAATCTTTTACTAGACTACAAAAGAAAGTAGACATATTTGAACAAGAAAAAATTAAGAAAAAAAACAAGAAAATACAATTCAAAAATTATTTTTACCTCACAAAGTATTATCATTATACATATAAACTTATAAAGAGATATTTCATTTAAAAATAATACCAAAAAAATTTAAAATTCAATAACATAATTTTAATTAGGTAGAATATTACATGTGTAATTATAACCTTTACAAAATGGCAATTTACAACAAAACAAAGATGGTAGCTTAATTAATATCATCAGATTTGTTCAAACCCTATAGAAAGAGGATGTCACCAAAATTTTGTTATCTTTTTGTTATTTGAATTTATTTCCCTCAAACAATGTAAAGATTTTATCACTATAAATACACTCTTGATATTAAAATCTAACTAGTATTTGTACCCGTAAGAAGTGCGGATAATATTTAAGTAAAAGTAATCATTAAACAAAAATAGATTAAAAAAATAATTTAAATTTACAAATTTATCTAATAGTAAAGCATAAAAAAATATTTCATTGACCAAATAAATAAGCCAACATAAACTAATGAAATGTAAGTCAAAATCTCCAATCAATTATAGTTTCTTGAATAGTTGATAACAAATAATTCATAATAAATTAGTTCAAAATGAATAAAAAGTAGATAAAATCAATTTGAATTTGTTAAAAATATTTACCTATATATGAATATTGAAAGGAGACCAAGTATAAAGAAAAAATATTATCGTTCTAGTTATACCATTTATAACATCCACATTTAAGTCAAAATAGGATCATAAAATACTAAATATAAAAAAGATATAAAATTTATCTTTAAAAATTTTAAAATTTTAAACGAATAAATCATAATAATTTCAAGCAAGATCTTGAAATTTTTATTTTTCATTCGCGTAAAAAAAATTTGATATTTTTTTTAATTTTATTAATAGATTCATTATTTAGTGAGACTATATTATGAAAATTTGTATTTGGATAAAGAAATCACTAAGGTAACAAACTTATTTTTCTCAAGAAAGAAAAATAATTTTTCTCAAGAAAAAAAAAATTATTAAAATCATTTTTAACAAATAATTTTCTTGTTTCAAACCTATATTGTTTGAATATATAGTGACCTTCTCATAGGTTTCTTCTGCTTGAAATCTCATTATTAATTAGTGACAATAGTCCTTCAATATGCGGATCTTTTACTATACCAAAATATGATATTGAATAATGATTAATAAAATAAAAAAAATTAATCATTTTTATATCATAATTATGAAAGACCTCGAAATAATATATAATCAAGAAATTATATTATTCATAGTATAAATTTATATTTGTATAAAGAGATTAAAAAATTAACAAACTTAATTTTCTCGAGAAAGAAGAATCACTATGAATAATTCAAATCATTTTCAACAAATGATTTTCTTGTTTCAAACCTTTGTTACATTGTGATTACATTGCTCAACCTTCTCATATGTATATTCTTCTGCTGAACTCTCATTTTTGAAATATTGATAACATTTCATCAATATGTGTGATTCTTATTACGTCGAAACCTTTATATTTAAAGCCTAAAATTTATGAAGAAATTTCAAATTAATATTTAGCAAACTATTGACAATTCTTATTTCTACATATTCATAATGAAAAGCTTGATAAATACCAATAAGGCTAATGGTCAATAACAATAACAGTGAGTGAGTGAGTGAGAGAGAGAGAGAGAGAGAGAGAGAGAGAGAGAGAAAGAGAAGAAAAGTGTGACACTATTTCTGTTATTGAATTAGTAGGTCAAATTTTCCATATAATAAAAATAGAATGTAAATTATAAATTAAATTTTTAAAATTAGTACACAAATTAACTTAAATTATAAACTTAAAATATTTATTTTCTTAAATTTAACTTTTCCATATAAACATCACTGAATTGATATAAATAATATTTTAAAACGTGATAAATGAATTAAATAATCCAAAAATATTGTGGCATTATATTTTTTTGTCTCTATTTTTTTTTAATACATAAGAGATGCTAAAGTCATACAATTACTCCATTTAAATGTGGAGATCTTGTTGAAGACTAATACCCCGCTAAAATAGATTAATACATATTAATTTAAAATTTCACCAAAATAATCTCCTTTCTTTTATAGTCCAAACTTACCATTTAAAAATTATTTCATTTGAATTAATAAGTTCATAGTAGATTGCACAAAAAAAGTTAATTAATTATATGTATTTCTATTAAATAAATAATGTACGACATAATTGTAATACGACTACACAATCAACTAATTAATTTCAATTAATAAGAATCAATTTTATAATCATAATATATAAA
>JAPEIP010000006.1:228075921-228089516 GCA_026120095.1 Capsicum chinense | reverse complement strand
ATTAAATAAATAATGTACGACATAATTGTAATACGACTACACAATCAACTAATTAATTTCAATTAATAAGAATCAATTTTATAATCATAATATATAAACTCAAGTTCCTTAAATTTAATGTTGTAAATTTCAAAATATATGTATGGCTAAAGTAGTAGTCAATTTTCGTTGTTCTTTTTAACCAATATATGTATATCAATTACATAACTTAGCATATATTTTCTATTAAAATAGTTCTTAATATTAACTGATTTTTACATCAATTTAATCTAATTAATTTGATGAAAGTAAAATTATTATTAATATTATAAATATATGCTCACCATAAATTTGTCCTAATTTTATATCTTGATTATATTTAATTAATGTACAATTACATAATGGACTCAAAAACGGAAATAATTGATATTAATTACCTTTATAATTTCAGAAATTCAATCCCATAAATTTCTCATATTTTTATAGTTTGATTATATTAATTTGACATTAGTTGCCTTTATAATTTGCGGAAGAATTTTAAAAAGGTAACAATTAAATTTTTTCTCAATTACTGATTTATTTCTCAAATATTTCTTATAAAATTATAATTTGACAATAGTCAATTGATTATTTAATTATATTTATAATTTTCTAATCACTCAAATAAGGTAACAAATATTTTCTTTCCTAATTATGGATTTTCTTATATTCACTCATTTATTATTTTACAAAAATAGGTCAAACGTATTTGCGATTAAAGTTGAAATATTTTTTTTAAAAATGTCAATTAAACTTTTTTCATATAAGTTATTTGATTGCTATTTGATTATTAATTCATAAATTTTTCTTGTAATACTTTCTTGATTTACTCAGTTGTAATGAAATCATAATTTTTTTTTATATGATATCATTATTTATATTGTTTGCATATTTTGAGGGATGACATCTATATTTTTTTTTTATTTTTCATCCGGTGTCCGGTGCCTTCATTGGAGCCCCAACTAATCTGAATTGTGCATTGCAAGGCTCATTAAGGTAGCAACACTCCCAACAGAGTTTTCTCCATACCCAGGGTCAAAACCTCGACCTCTGGTTAAGGGTGGAGCGCCCTATCCACTGCACCATAACCCGTATTGGTGACATTTATATTATCATATTCCCCATTTGATAATATTTGTTTCAAGATTGACAATTAACTATTTTCTATTATACAAAAATGTAATTAGTGAAATTCATACAAAGATTGTTTAATTAGTTGGATTAGTCTCAATATTGTAGTAATATCTAATTTTAACTATCTTTCAATTAAATTAGTATTTTTTTTATTTGAATTCAAAATTTTACATCCTTCCATTAATACTAAAAGTTTCTCATCTCAATTAATTTGTTTTTCCAATTTTGTCTCTTGATTGTAATTGATTACCTTGTCATATTGAGTTACTCAATATGTCTTTTCATATATGTCAAGTAATTGCACAAATAATATTACATACTTTTTTTAAACATACGAAGGCTATGAAATAAATAAATAAATAATTGACAAAACATAAATTATTTAACTACTAATTTTAATATGAAATAATTGAACAATTATTTATTTTTACCACAATATGAATAGTGAGATAATATTAAATAAATAAATAATCAATAAAAACATAGAATAATATGACAAACTTAACTACTAATCTTAATATGAAATAATTGAACAATCGTAATGGGTTTCATTCGATAGAAATGAAATTTAATTGTCTTTTACCCACAATATGAAATGATATTAAATGAAATAGTATAAAATCATAATATCTTCCACCCAATAGAAATAAATATTAGTTATTTTTTACCAAAATATGAAATAAGAAATAATATTAAATATTTAAATAATCAATTAAATAGCTTTTTGTTATAAAATGATAGACTTTTGTTGTAAGAATTCAAGAGGATAGTTCAGAAGATGCCACTTGGCTTAAATTTAGTCTAGACTATACAACTTTATCATGTATATAGATGTGTATATAAATATTTCACCAATATACACACACACACACACACACATACACACGTATCCACAACCTTATTTGAAATCAAATAGAGAAATACACCTTTTCTCAAAATGACACACAATAATTTGCAATTCTGTTAGGTTTTTGTATCTTAATTTCTTCCATAAACTATATAGAAAAACAAAGTAGTATCAGTTAAGTTTAATGAATAATCATACCAATAATAAAAATTTCAAATATGTAAACAAAATCAAAGTAATGAAAAATACAGGAAAGAGAATACAACTATTAATTGGAAGATTAAAAAAATAGTAAGACTAAATAAGAAAATAAAATCAGCTGGGTTCATAATCTAGAAATCATCAACTACTCAGAAATAAATTAAAAAACAAAAAACATATTCTCAAGCAATTAGTATCAACTTTTTTTTTTTTTTTTTTTACAAATTGCAGAAGAAACTATATTACAATAATAAAATTATTATAGAATATGATAGTGGGTATGTAACGCCCCGAATCTGGTACCCAAAATGCTACACGATGCTCATGACCTCGAAGGACCACAGGCTAACCCATGACTGATATCTGTACCTGTATACTGCATAATATACTGTATAATGCGGAAACATGAACTAAAAGGCCATAAGGTTCAAAACTGTAACATAACTGATAAAGATATAACATCAAGATTGAAATACCCAGAACAACTGAAATAACTGTCTGAATATGATAGTCTGAAAAGCCTCTAACTGACTGAACTTTCTGAATAGGGAGTTGATGGGACATGTCCCCAACTAACTCTAACTAATAAATTAATTAATGAGATAATAAAGTAATGATCATGTCCTCAAAAGATGAGGACTCACTTCTGGCTCTGACTGCTGAGACTGGAATTTACTGATGCTCTGGAGCTCGTGTCTCTGAACCTATGGTATAAGACACCATAGCACAACTGCGTTAGTACTTTGAATATACTGGTATTCATGTGAGGTAGGCTAAATGCATGGGGTTCATATGCATGAACAATACTGGCTAACTGACTAATATGAACGTGAGAATACATGCATGCATACATAGTAACTATATTTGAAATCGTGATAACATGAGTTTGCTGATAAATAACATGACTAATGACTGAGTTCTGATAATTGATAACATTGGTGACTGTATCTGACAATCCTGAATCTGATGGAACTAGCTGAGTTTCATACTATATCTGAGTTGACTGTATGTGACAGTCCTGAATTCCATAACATGAAATTATGGAAAATAGTCATCTAATCGACATAACCCAAATAACATATTATAGCTAAATTGGGGTCCAATCTGTGCCCTGATTAGAAGGGTGTCAATACCGTGCCACTGGTAAGGACAACATGTGAGTGGCCCTCAACTAGCATGTTACTTTAATGAGAATGGTGGGAACCCTCAACTAGCAGGTTAAGACACCTCATCTACCCTCAACTAGTAGGTATGATATCTCAACCTATGTTGGCACGTAGTTTTGGAATTCAAGGACTGCTCCTAGGAATCACACCCTCAACTAGCAGGTGAGTTTCTATCCTTGGGTTCACTTGGTGCTAATTCCTTCTCCCATCTGAATGGACGCTGAACATGATTAACTGATCAGAACATGGATTGAGTTACTGAATTTTGTTTACTGATGAAATACTACTGATACCTGACAACTGATTGATTTCATAAGATAATTGAGATTTCCTGAGTCATAAGACTGTCTGAAGTCTAAGGATTATGGCTTGACTGAGAGTATCATGAAAACATGACATGGCTCTGGGCACACAACTAATGTTTCGAGTATAAGTACCCCCAGGACTCGATTGAAAGAAACTGAGAAAGCATGACTTTCTTGAATACATGACTAACATCACAATCCATTATTCATTTATTGAAGCATTTAATCAAACATGTGATATGCATAACTTGTACATAAATGGGGATTTCATAATACCATATTAGTTGGGAACTTTTCCTTCATATAGGCATTTAATCAAACACATGGTAGGCATAGTATATATAGACAACATTATACAATAAATAAACATCATGATTCATCTCTAATTTCACCATTCAAGGGTTTAATCATGGATTCACATAAAGCTACACATATAATAATAAATTCCACTTAAAATTTATAACTAAAACATGGAATAGAATTTAATTGGTCATTATCAACATGAAAAACAACAACCCAACATGAAATTCATAAATAAAATCTATGAACTTGAACTTAGAAAAGAGATTCTTGGGCTTCATGGACGAAAGGAGTCCATGAATGAACACTATGCATACCTGGGTTGAGTTTCTTGAAGTTCTTGAACTTGAAGAATTTGAATCTCGTAGTTCTTGAAGAAGATTTGGATTTTTTTCTTGGGGATTAATCTTAGAGAGAAAACCCTAATTTTGTTGTTGTAGATGGATGATGAATTTCTTAGCATTGGTCAGATATAACTAGGTATATAAACGAATGGTAAAAGACCAAAAACCCCTTTAAAAATGACTTAAAAATAACTAAACGGAACCTATGATGGCTCATGCGATGGTTCGTCACTGGATAGATGGTCTATCATTTCGACCATCGTAGGTGGACTAAGATAGAGACTCACTACCTAAGTAGCGACGGCTTGGGGGACTGTCTGTCGCAAGTTCGACGATTCATCAACTTGTCTGCCGTACCTTATCCAGAAGGTTTCCTCACTACCTTGGCTACGACGGTCAAGGTGATGGTCCGTCGCTAGGTCAACGGTCAAGGCGACGGTCCATCGCTAGGTCGACGGTCCGTCAACCTGGTCGTTGCACCTGGGCGATTCTGGTAGCTCTGAGTAAAACGTCCATAACTTTTTACTTTGATACTGGATTTGGAAGAAATTGGTATCATTGGAAAGATTATTCAATTTCCTACGTGATAAAAGTGAAAATCTTAAAAATTCCACGTGTAAGAAAGTGAATTCATCTTTCAAAGAAAGCTTTTAACATTCTTAGAATGATTTTAAGCTAGGAAAAAGTATGGGGTATTACAATATCTCCCTCTTGAGAACATTCATCCTTGAATGAGAATGAGTGAGGGGGAAAGAATATAAACTGACGTACATACTGAACATGACTGGCTGGAACATGATTTCATGACTGACATGACTGATAACTGAATATATCATACTGAACATGCATATCTGATGCAGGTGTAACTGATTAATGAATGTATGACTGGGTGTTCTGATAAACTAAGTTTCTCACAATGAGAATGCATGTCTGATGCATAATTATATAACAGAGCTGATACATGAATGCATGACTGAGTATGCAATGGTACTTGGTACCAAGTTTGTGACGAACACTGAATATGAAACTGAGTGATCTTAAGAAGAACTGTGACCTTGAGCTTGATTTGAGTTGGCAGAGAAGAGGTAAGGATTCTTGGTACGCATGTATGCTTCTTCTTCCCAAGTAGATCCCTCGACGGACTGATTTTGGCAAAGAACTTTAACAAGAGTAACTTCTTTGTTCCTCAATCTATGATTCTGAAAGTCTAGGATTTTAACCAAAATCTCTCCATAAGAGAGGCTGTTCTGAACATCTATGCTCTGAATAGGGACTACAACTTTTAGGTCACCTATGTATTTCTTGAGCAAGGAGACATAGAAGACTGGATGAAATGAAGCTAGATCTGAAGGAAATTTGAGCTCATAACCTACCTTGCCAAAGCGACTGAGAATCTTGAAGGGACCGATATATCAGGTACTAGGCTTTCCCTTCTTGCCGAACCTCTTCACTCCCTTCATAGGAGAGATCTTTAGATTTAAAAGATCACCGATCTCGAACTCGAGATCCTTTCTATGAACATCTGCATAAGACTTCTGTCAGCTCTGAGCAGCCCGAAGTCTTTCTCTGATCAACTGGACTTTCTTTAAGGCGTCACATACCAAGTCAGGCCTTATGAATGAAGCCTCACTAACTTCAAAGCAACCAATTGGAGATCTACATATCCTACCATAGAGAGCTTCAAATGTAGCCATATAAATACTGGAATGATAGCTGTTGTTGTATGCAAATTCAATCAAAGGTAAGTGGTAATCTCAACTTCCTTTGAAATCAATTGCACATGCTCACAGAATATCTTCTAAAGTATGAATGGTCCTTTCTACTTGACTATCTATCTGAGGATGATAGGCTGTACTGAGATGAACTTGGGTACCAAGACCCTGTTGGAACGCTTTTCAAAAATGAGAGGTGAACTGGGTGAGATATCTGATAACGGAACACCGTGTAATCTGACCAACTCACTGATGAAGAGTTTGGCGTAATCCTCACCTGAATAAGAGGTATGAACTGAAAATAAATGAGTTGATTTGGTCATCCTGTCTACAATGACCCAAATCGAATGATGTTGACGACGAGATCGAGGCAAACCCATCATGAAGTCCATGTTCACTTCTTCCCACTTCCAAGTAGGAATACTAAACTCCTGCATAGACCCACTAGGCTTCTAATGCTCTATCTTAACCTGCTGACATATAGAGCACTTAGCCACAAACTTTGCAGCATCTCTCTTCATCCTACTCCACCAATAGATTTTCCATAAATTACGGTACATCTTTGTGGCCCCTGGATGAATAGAGTAGCGCACACCATGCACTTCTACTAGAATTTGCTGCCTTAAGTCATCTACAGCTGGAACACACAGACGACCCTGAAAACACAGAAGACCATCTCCCCCTTGGGAGAAAACCTCTACTTTCTGATCCTTGAATGACTCTTTTAACTTGACAAGGCTAGGATCCCTATCTTGCTTTTCTTTCACCTCGGAAGCTAGAGATGATTCTGAACTACTCTAAACCCATATATCACCCTACTCTGTATTGACTACGTGAACATCTAGTCTGGAAAGATGATGGACTTCTTGGGCTAACTTCTTCTTGCTGTCCTCAACATAAGCAACACTACCCATAGACAATCAATTGAGACTATCGGCCACTACGTTGGCCTTTCCCAGATGATAAAAGATTCTCATGTCGTAGTCTTTCAAGAGCTCTAATCACCTTCTCTGATAAAGATTGAGATCTTTCTGAGAAAAGACATACTGAAGGCTCTTATGATCCGTGAACACATCTACATAAACACCGTATAGATAATGCCTCCAAATCTTCAAGGCAAATACTACGGTGGCTAACTCAAGATCATGAGTCCGATAATTCTTCTCATGTGGTTTAAGCTATCTGGAGGCATAGGCTATGACCTTACCATGCTGCATGAGGACACAACCCAAACCTACTCTGGATGCACCACAATACACTATAAACCCATCTAAAAGAGCCAAAACTGAAGCTAAGATGAGTTGAGTCTTCAACTCCTAAAAACTTTTCTCACAAGGATCTGACCACTGAAACTTGACTTTCTTGTGAGTTAATCTAGACATAGGGGATGCAATAGAAAAAAAATCCCTTAACAAACTATCTATAATAGCCAGCCAAACCAAAGTAACTCCTGATATCTGATGGAGAGACAGGGCGAGGACAGTTGCTTAGTGCTTCGGTCTTTTGAGCATCTACTCTAATGCCATCTCCTAAAACGATATGGCCAAGGAAAGCTACTGACCTTAGCCAAAACTTTCACTTACTAAATTTGGCAAATAACTGATGATCTCTAAGAGTCTAAAGTACTATTCTGAGATGGTCTGCATAATCTTGCTCACTGCGGGAATAGACCAGAATATCATCTATGAAGACTATGACGAACATGTCCAAGTACAACTTGAACACATAGTTCATATAGTCCATGAAAACTGCTGGGGCATTGGTGATACCAAAGGACATAACCTGGAATTTGAAGTGACCATACCAAGTACGAAAAGCTATTTTTGGAATGTCACATTCTCTGACTCTAAGCTGATAATAGTTGGATCTAAGGTCTATCTTAGAGAAATAACTGGCACCCTGAAGTTGGTCAAATAAGTCATCAATTCGAGGAAGAGGATACTTGTTGTTAACTATGACTTTATTGAGATGACGGTAATCAATACACATTCTGAGAGAACCATTTTCTTGCACACAAATAAAATTGGTGCACCCTATGGGGACACACTGGGCCTGATGAATCCCTTATCTAAGAGATCCTTCAACTGCTCTTTCAATTCTCTAAGTTCTACTGGTGCCATTCTATATGGTATAATAGATATAGGCTGAGTATCTGGAAGAAGATCAATGCCGAAGTCTATTTTCCTTTTGGAAGGAATTCCTGGAAGATCTTCGGGAAAGACATCTAAATATTCATTCACTATTGGGACTGATTTAAGACTAGGAGTTTCAGAACTAATGTCCTTAACTCAAATAATATGATAGAAACATCCTTTAGATATTATTTTCCATGCTCGAAGGTAGGAAACAAGCTAACCTCTAAAAGCAGATACACTACCCTTCCACTCTAGGATGGGTTCATTTGGAAACTGAAACTAAACTATTCTATTTCTGCAGTCGACTGTGGCATAGCAGGAATGAAGCCAATCCATGTCGAGAATGACATCAAAATCAGTCATCTCTAATTCGACTAAGTTTGCTGAAGTAACTTTCTTAGATATCATAATCGGACAGTTCCTGTATACCCGCTAAGCTATGATGGTTTTACCTACTAGGGTAGAAACTAAAAAGGGTTCTGCTAGGATTTTGGGACTGACTCCAAAATCAACTGCTATGTAGGGAGTAACAAAAGACAAAGAAACACCTAGATCTAGCAAAGCATAAACATGAACATGAAAAATCTGTAACATACCAGTAACCATATCAGGAGATTTTCCTGATCTTGCTAGGATTGGAGAGCATAAAGTCTATTTGGGCGTTCCCACTAGTAGCGCTGGAGGTCGCACCCTACTAATTCGGGTGACCGGACTGAGATGAGAAATGGTTTTGTTGACCCTGTGGACCTGACTGCGGACAATCTCTAACTCTGTGGCCTAGCTTACCATACCCAAAATAGGTATCATTTCCATCTCTGCAAGTACCCTAATGGTTCTTTCCACAAGTCTGACAAAAGGGATAGGTGCAGGCACTGCTAACACTGTCCTGAGACTTAGAGCCTGGTGCTCTATCTCTGAACTTTGGCATAGGAGCACTAACTGAAGAAGGAGCTGGAACTGAGGACTCAGGACGAAATTGAGAATGGTTTTCTCCTTCTGATTTAGGCTGAGCAAAGTTAAAAATACCTGTCCTTGCTCTTTTACTCTGCTTCTCTCTCATCTTAATCTTCTACTTCTCTATCTACTGAGCATTAGTTATAAGCCTGGCTAAAGTCATATCACTATTTAGCATGGAGGATCTGCACTCATTAACCACGCTATTATTTATCTATGAAATAAACTTACTCATCTTAGTCCTGGTATCTGCAACCACATGAGAGGCATATCTGGCTAATTGAGTAAACTTAAGAGAATACTGTTTCACCGACATGTTTCCCTGCCTGAGGTTAATGAATTCTAACACCTTGGCTTCTCTAACCACTAGGGGAAAGAATCTATCAAGGAAGGCAGAAGCAAACTCCTCCCACTCAATTGACCCTACATCAATTGCCCTCTCTAACTTTCATTGCTTGAACCAAGTGCGGGCAACATCCTGAAATTGATATGCAGCTAGCTCAGCACTCTCATTAGAAGTATCCCCCATGATTTCTGTAACCTTCTGCACCTGATCTAGGAATTCTTGAGGGTCCTTATCTGCCTTAGACCCGATAAAGGATGAAGGATTTATTCGAGTGAAGTCCTAAATCCTAGCTATAGCTGAATTGACCACTAGGTTAGCTGGATTGACAGCTGGTCATTCATTCTGAGCAGTAACTAACTGAGCAAGATTAGTAAATGCAACTCTGAACTCTGCATGAGAAATAGGTTCGTCTAAGGGATCTTCGTGGACAGACTGAGTTTTTTTCTTGGGAGGCATGTTCTAAAATAAAGAGAAGAAATAGATTAGACTGAGAGATTAGATTGAGATTATGCTCACTGGTACGACATGAATACTGAAAGAAGAGAAGTTGTTCCTAAACATCTTATAGCTTTATGTACATAAATGTGGCATGCAATAAACCCATGCACAAGACTCTACTAGATGTGGCTTTCAGACTTTCTAGGACTCTATTGAACCTTAAGCTCTAATACAAATTTTGTAATGCCCCGAATCTAGTACCCAGAGTTCTACACGGTGCTCATGACCTTGAAGTACCACAAGCTAACCCATATAGATATCTATACCTGTATATTGCATAATATACTATATAATGCATAAACGTTAACTTAAAGGACATAAGGTTCAAAACTGTAACATAACTGATAAAGATATAGCATCTGGATGAGGTATAAAATACCCAGAACAACTGAAATAACTGTCTGAACATGATAGCCAGAAAAGCCTCTAACTGTCTGAACTGTCTGAATAAGGAGTTGATGGGATATGTCCCCAACTAACTCTAACTAATAAATTAATTAATGAGATAATAAAGTAATGATCATATCCTCAAAAGATGAGGACTCACTTCTAGCTATAATTGCTTAGACTGGAATCTACTGATACTTTGGAGCTCGTGTCTCTGAACCTATGGTATAAGACACCATAGCACAAATGCGTCAGTACTTTGAATGTACTAGTATGCATGTGATGTAGGCTGAATGCATGGGGTTTGTATGCATGAACAATACCGGCTAACCAACTAATATGAACGTGAGTATACATACATACATAAATAGTAACTATATCTAAAATCATGATAACATAAGTTTACTGATAACTAACATGACTAATGACTGAGTTCTGTTAACTGATAACATGGGTGACTATATCTGACAGTCTTGAATCTGATGGAACTAGCTGAGTTTCATACTGTATTTGAGTTGACTATATCTGGTAGTCCTGAATTCTGTAACATGAAACTGTGGGAAATATTCATCTAACTGGCATGCCCCAAATGATACATTATAGCTGAATTGGGGTCCAATCTGCGCTCTGATTAGAAGATTTTCAATACCGCACCACTAGGAAGGATAATATATGAGTGACCCTCAACTAGCAGGTTACTCTAATAAAAATGGTAGGAACCCTCAACTAACAGGTTAAGCCATCTCATTTACCCTCAAATAGCAGGTATGATGTCTTAACCTACGCTGACTACGTAGTTCTAGAATGCAAGAACTGCTCATAGGAATAACACCCCATCCTTGGGTTCACTGGGTGCTAGTGCCTACTCCCATCTGAATAGATACTAACATGATTAACTGATCTGAATATGGATTGAGTTACTAAATTCCGTTGACTAACAAAATACTACTGATACCTAATAATTGACTGAGTTCATGAGATTATCGAGATTTCCTGAGTCATAAGACTGTCTGAAGTCTAAGGATCATGTATTGACTGAGAGTATTGTGAAAACATGATATGACTCTAGGCACACAACTAATGTTTCCGGTACAAGTACTCCCAGGACTCGATTGAAAGAAACTGACAAAGCATAACTTTCTAGAATACATGACTAACATCACAATCCATAATTCATTTATTGAAGCATTTCATCAAACAAGTGATATGCATAACTTGTACATAAATGGGGATTTCATAATACCATACTAGTTGGGCACTTTTCCTTCACATAGGCATTTAATCAAACACATGGTAGGCATAGTATATGTAGACAATATTATACAACAAATAAACATCATGATTTATCTCTAATTTCACCATTAAAGGGTTTAATCATGGATTCACATGAAACTACACCTATAATAATAAATTCCACTTAAGATTTATCACTAAAGCATGGAATAAAATTCAATTGGTTATTATCAACATGAACAACAACAACCCAACATGAAATTCATAAAGAAAATCCATAAACTTGAACTTAGAAAAGAAATTCTTAGGCTTCATGTACGAAAGGAGTCCATAAATGAACACTATGCATACCTGGGTTGAGTTTCTTGAAGTTCTTGAACTTGATGAATTTGAATCTCTTAGTTCTTGAAGAAGATTTGGATTTTGTTTTTAGGGATTTTGTAGATGGATAATGAATTTCTAAGCTTTGGTCGGATATAACTGGGTATATAAATGGGTGGTAAAAGACCAAATAGCCCCTTTAAAATGAGTTAAAAATAACTGAACAAAACTTGCGATGGCTCATGCGACGGTCTGTCGTTTTGACCATCGTAGGTGGACCAGGATAAGGACTTACTACCTAAGTAGCGATAGCTTGGGCGACGGTCCGTTGCAAGTTTGATAGTCCGTCAACCGGTCCATCGCACCTTATCCAGAAGGTTGCCTCACTGCCTTGGCTGCAAAGGTCAAGGCGACGGTCCATCACTAGGTCAATGGTCTGTCAACCTCGTCGTCGCACTTGGGTGATTCTGGCAGCTATGAGTAAAAAGTCCATAACTTTTTATTCCGATACTGGATTTGGACAAAATTGGTATAGTTGGAAAACTTATTCAATTTCCCACGTGATAAGAAGTGAAAATCTTAAAAATTCTATGTGTACAAAAGTAGATTCATCTTTCAAAGAAAGCTTCTAACATTATTGGGACGATTTCAAGCTAGGAAAAAATACGGGGTATTACAGGGTATGTGAGAGAATAGTATTCAGAGAAAAATAATCGAGAAGTTCAAAACTAATTTTCCATCTAACTGTATGTGTACACAACAATGGCCTTTTCTTTCTTCTATGAAAATATACTAAGAGTTGAATAAAACCTCCTCCTCAGTCGAGCGAGTTCTTTTTCTATGCTTTCTTCTTCAGATAATCTCTTAGATTGATATTGGGGAGTTAGAATTCACATATAGATTGTATTTTACATAGAGATTTTTATATAGAAATGACTCTTAATTACAATAATATTTTACCATATATGTTGCTTGACTGCTAATCAATTAATAACTTTCATATAACTAAAATATGAAATAACTTTTCCATATTAATATTTACTTAAAAATCTAAACAAAGTAAAAATAAATAAATTGATCAAATAATTTGGTCACGCAATAGGCTGTGATTTAAATGACTAAGTTTGTTTACTTGTGAAAAAGAGTCCCTACATGAAAGAGAATTAATTGAGATTATAATCTGTAAGCAATTTACCATTTTTGAGCAATAAATTTGTAATAAATTGTGTAGGTAGAATTATCAGAAATATTTCTAGCTAAAAAAAAGGAAATAATCAATATTGATTGAAATTTACTATAAATCGTTTGCTTTTATATATTTTTTTAAATTCATTAATATGAAAAAAAAGAGATCTTATGTCATGTAAATTATTTTTTTATGGTAATATTATACACAATATGGTAAATGCTTTATAGAATAACCTAACATGTTGAAAAAAGTCTATCTATAAAGGGAAATTAATACGAATTAATAATTTTACTAGCAATTTATAATTCTTAACCTACAACTCATGTATAAATCGTTTAAATGTAAATATTATGCTTTAATTCTAATTAATATAGAATTGTTGAAAAGTAAATACTTAAAGTTTTCTATTTTTGTGCACTACATCTCCTGTAATTTTTTATATTTAATTGATTACATAATTATCTCTCTTTCCGTAATTGTAGTTTTCATTCAATATTAGTCAAAC
>JAPEIP010000006.1:228053998-228074827 GCA_026120095.1 Capsicum chinense | reverse complement strand
TAAGAAAATCTACAATTCACTTACCATATCCATCTACCATTTGTATGATCTTCTTAAATCACTTGATTGATTGGAATATATATTTGAAAATTGGAATATAGATTGTGGAATTAGTCCTATAGCTTGATTAAAATATATATTTAGAATTCAAATTGTGGAATTACTCCTAATGATAGTGGAATTAGGAGTAATTGACGGAATTTTTATGTCGAATTTTTTTTAATATTTTACATATCTATGAAATAATATATATACTAATTAAATAGAAGTCAAACTTAATTTTTTTTTATCACAATGTGAAATATATAAATAATTATAATAGTGTTCATTAATAAGAGTCAATTCTAATTATTTTTTTATCACAATATGAAATAATAGAATAAAAATAAACAAAACTATTCATCAAATATTTTTCTTTAGTATATATAAGGAGTTGAAATATATAAATAATTATAATAGTGTTCATTCATAGGAGTCAATTATAATTATTTTTATCTCAATATGAAAATATGATATAATAAAATAAAAATAAATAATAGTGTTCATTCAATATTTTTTTACCACAATATGAAAATAGATATGAAAATTTAAAAATCTATATATAAAATAAATTTTGTTGCCAGAAAATAGATTTTTGTTGTCAAAATACCAAGTGGCTAGTTCTCAATATGTCAGATGGCATAATTTTATGAAAACTTCTTTGCTTTATTATATATATAAATATGAAAATTTAAAAATCTATATATAAAAAAAAATTTGTTGCCAGAAAATAGATTTTTGTTGTCAAAATACCAAGTGGCTAGTTCTTAATATGTCACTTGGCATAATTTTATGAAAACTTCTTTGCTTTATTATATATATAGATATGAAAATAGATATGAAAATTTAAAAATCTATATATAAAATAAATAATTAATCAGTAAAATAAATTTTGTTGCCAAGAAAATAGATTTTTGTTACCAAAATACCAAGTGGCTAGTTCTCAATATGCCACTTGGCATAATTTTATGCAAACTTCTTTGCTTTATTATATATATAGATATCACATTCAGTTATATTCTCTAACTAAATATTTAGTCATGACTGATGTGAATCCTTGACCTAGTACTGAAGTTTTGGCGATCAAATTTTTTTTAACCAATGTGGAATTCTAAGTTTATCTTTAAAACCTTCCATCCACATTGTTTAAAGCATTTTTTTTGATGACCAGTAACTTTAGTGTAGATGAAAGATTCACAGCAATCATGGTTAAATGTCTTAACGTCAAGGGTGTTTTTACAGTAACTAGATCATCACATTGTTTGATGGAATTGAACTTAAAAAAGGAAAGAGTTATATGCTACTTCCTCTTTCTTAAATATTTGAGTAAAACTCGTAGCATTAGTTGAATTTACTTCTTTGTTTCTTTATACTATTGTCAATCTGTAAAATCATAATTACAAATTTAATACAATATCTTTGTTTCTTAAAAATTGTGTATTTCTTCAATACAATATCTTTTAGTAAGTTCATGCATAAAATGACAGTAGTGTATGAGGTTAAAATATCTTTTATTGTACTTATTTATTTTTTTAATCTTCTCTTGTTCGAATATGTATTCTATTGTTAGTTATGTTGACTAAAGTCCTTTCACTATAAATTTTAACAATATAAAAATATTTATTTTCAAGCACATATTTACGTACCAAAGAAATTAAACGCTTCAATTTAAATTCTTATGGTAATTAATGCAAATAGAGTGTTTACCAACTTGCCAAAATGTACTCGTAATTTATGAAAAGTGAAAAGATGTCATCATATAAAGCTCCATAATCTAACACCATTAAATATGGAGATTAAATAGTACGCACAGTCAGTGCGAACAAAAACAACACGGTCAACTTGGTTTTGGTAAGTTATTAAGTATTATAACACATATTATTAATATTTAAATAAAGTTAAAGAAAAAAAAATCCTGATAAGGTAAGTTGGTCTCTTAATTAATTCTACATAATTTGCTTACCAAAAATAGAAAAATATCTTTCACCGTTCTTCATCATCCTTGGCTTCAACACCATTGAAGGAACTGTCATTCACCAAATACTGTTGTTTGAGTTTTTATTTGTCACTATTGTGGGGTTGTACAACAGTGAAATTGAAGACTAACTAACTCATGACAAACTTGGTATCAGAGCACAAGGTTTAAGGTGTCCTAGGGTGTCTAAAATCTGCGCTAAGTAGAGTCTTATTCATGGGTGAGGAGCGCGGCACACTTATGAGTAAGAGGATATGAAACGTTTTAGTAAAGTCTCACTTCATTAATTATTCATGTCGTGTGATAGAGTGTGAACTGTATTAAACTCCTTCTTCTAACTCGTCCTCTATCCGTTTATAGGCAATACCTCTGAAGAAAACTAACGTAAAGAGAAATAGAAACCAGCTAACACCACTGCCAGTTTTGAAAGACCCTCTAAATGAGCAGGTCTGCCATGTTGAGTTGAGGGCTACTTTCATAGCCTTAGCCCAATCTATAGCTACTCATAATAACCAGCAAGTTATTGCCCCAACTAACCCAACAACGAATACAATAACAACTAGAATCTAGGACTTTACTCGGATGAATCCCCTGCTGTTTATTGGGTCCAAGCCTGAGGAGGATCTACAGGAATATCTAGATAGTTTTCAGAAGATAACTAAAATCATGGGTGTCACTTTGAGTAAAAGTAATAATTTGGTAGCTTATCAATTGCAAGGAGTGGCTTACATATAATTTAAGTAGTGGAAGGAGGATAGAGGTGCAAATGTAGGGCCAGTAGAGTAGGATGAGTTTGTTACTGCATTTGTGGATAGGTTCTTCCCATTTGAGTTAAGAGAAGCCAAGGAGCAGGATTTCATAAAATTGAAGTAGGGAAACATGAGTGTGAAAGAGTATTTACTAAAGTTTACTCAGTTGGCAAGGTATTCTCGAATTATGGTTGTTAACTCTAGGGCTTGAATGAGTTATTTTGTGTCTGGTGTTTATGAAGATGTCGTTAAGGAGTGTAGTATGGGTATGTTGGTTAAGGAGATGGTGTAATGCCCTGGGAGTACACCCTGGACAGCACATGGTGCTTACAATCACAAGTGACCACAAGCTAACCCATGAGCTGGTACCTACTGTGAGCACTGAATAATAACAATAAAATAACATGTGCAGAATATCTGAATACACTATAAGGTTTTAAGTTCTAAAACATTTCTGAATCATAAATCTGGAAACAACTGTCTGAAACTGATAAAAATAGTGACAAACTGTCTGACTGTCTAAAGTGTTCGAAAGCCTCTAAAACTGACTAAATAAGAGTTGATGGGACAGGCCCAACCAACTCCAACTAACTACTGAACTAAAAGCATGGAAATAAATATAGTCGATCCTCAAAATATGAGGACTCACCACAACTGCTACTGCTGATGTGCTGGGATGTGTAAGTGCGGTCGGGAACCTGACTGTCCGAACCTATGATATGAGATATCATAATGCAAGAAATGAGTATCCAGTCAGTACTTTGAATATGCTGGTATGCTAAATGGAGTTAGGATGATATGCATGGCTCATGTACATGAATAATAATTGACTGAATAGTATGAGATAATTGAATAGCTAATATAAATGCGTTAATGCTGTAAAATTTGAGAATGCATGACCAAGCATAAAATGTGATTTTGAAAATAGTCTGTAAACTGAAATACTAAAATCTAATAACTTAATAACTGATAACTGTATGCTATGGTCCATACAAGCTTGAACTAAAGTATACTGAATACTGAACTAAGACTATGGAAGCTATCATCTAACCGACATGCCCCAATGAGCTAATTGTGGTCCAACCTATGACCCCAATTGGAAAGGTGTTAGTATTATGCCACAGGCACTAACACATGACTACGTAGATCCACTAAAGTGTTGTCCCGAAGGACTAAGGGTTACCCTTAACTAGAAGGTACCCTTATGATATCAACCCTCAACTGGAAGGTTAACAACTCAACCTACACTGGCTACGTAGTTATGGAATGCAAGGACTTCTACTAAAGGTCACACCCTCAATTGGCAGGTGAACTCATATCCCTGGGTTCGCTCGGTGCTAAATCCTTCTCCCAACTGAACTGACTCTAATCACTGGACTTAACTGATCCTACTGACATGATGTATTGACTGAACTAATAATACTCTAATAGATTCGAAACTCTTCTGAAAGTACTTAAGCTAAGTAAACACCTAATTTTTTGGGTATTCATAACCCCCAAGACTCAATATCAATGATAGCAAGATCATACTAACACTTCAAGGACATGATATGTAAGCATTTATTCAAAACTCATTCTTTGAGGCATTTCATCAAACACTTGCAATGCATGGCTTAAATATGGAAATAGTTTTATTTTAAAGCAACTAGTATTAGCATAATTTTGATACTAAATTCCCAAATTAAGGCTTAAATCAACAAACAACACTATTCAAAACATGTAGGGTTTGACAACAACAACAATTTCATGAAAACATGATATACCCTGGTTTCGAACTTGTATAAACCATAAATTTAAATTTGAAATTGGGTTCTTAAACTCCATGGGTGAAAAAGGCCCATGGATGAACATTTAACATACCCTGGTTTCGAAATTTGTGATAGTTGTTGGTGAATTCTTGAAACTTGGACTTAAATTTGATGAACCTAGGGTTTTGTTCTTGAGAGGTTTTATAAAGAATGAATACAGTTTTCCCTTTCCTATGCTTAATTTCATATTTTGAAATGATGTAACATGGGCGAAATGACCCAACTACCCTTCTGGACTCAAGATTAATTACACAAAATGTGCCTAGTGATGCTGTAGATGACACATCGCTTTATTGGTGTCGGTGCAATTACTGATACGCCACATCGATGGTGACGGCGTGATGCTTAACGCTACACGTCCTAATCGCATTGTCTCACTATTTTGTTCATCCAAATATGTCTCAAATGATATCCAAAAATTTTGAAACTCACCATAGATGACCTATGGATAACCCTGATCATGAAGCAATTTAAAAATCAACAATCTAAGGCCGAAAAGATAAAAAATGAGACCATTAAAATTTTGAGGCCAAAAATGAGACCAAGTCTTAACACTTAGCTGGAATTTTTCTAAGTCTGAGACCTCTTTCGATATGCTATATAGGACTGAGATGGACTAGGACTCTAAGGGGTCTTATAGATGGATCTCTCCAAATTTATGGGCTATGCTCAACAGATTGAAGAGGAGAAGACCAAGGAGACGGAAAGGGAGAATAAGAGGGATGGAACTGGTAGCCTTAATTTCTCTTCTTAGAGATATAATAGTGGAAATCCTTCTCAATTCTGCCAGAAATCTTTATCTTTAGCCCTATCTTCTGCTAGTGCTAGTAAACAAGTTTAGAATGGATACTCAAGATAGAGTGCTAGTATCTAAGTTCCAGGATAGTGTGAATAGTGTTCGCACTAACCCAATTTGTAAGAAATATGGTATAAACCACAAGGGTGTGTATGGCGGATAACAATACTTATTTGAGGTGTGGCAAGTCAGGTCACAACATAAGGGATTTCTCAGTGGTTGCGCAAAAGGGTAAGAATGTTTGTCAGCGGAGTCAGTCTAACTTTTAAGTAGTTTCAGTAGGTCACCCAACTCAGAAGGGTGCCACATCTAGTGCAACTAGTGGACAATGTTAGAATAGGTTTCATGTCGTTTAGAATTGGTAGGATTAGGAGGGTTTTCCAAATATGGTCACTAGTGTATTATAAGTTTTTTCATATTCATGTGTATGCATCGTTAGACCTTGGAGCCACACTTTCCTTTATGACTCCCTATATAATAGTAGATTTTGTCGTCAACCCCAAAATCCATGTAGATCCTTTCACAATTTCGACTTTAGTAGGTAGTTCAATCATAGCTAGATGGGTATACAAAAATTACCTAGTCACAATATCCTAGAAAGTCACTTCAGTCAATCTTATAGAGTTAGACATGATCGATCTTGATGTTATTCTTGGTATAAATTGACTTCACTCTTGCTATGTCTCAGTTTACTGTAGAAATAGGGTACTCTAATTTTGGTTTCCAAATGAGCCAGTCTTAGAGTAGAAGGGTAGTACCTCAGTGACAATAGGTCGGTTTATCTTTTTTCTTAAGGCAAGAAAAATAATTTCCAAAGGGTGGATCGATTATGTTGTTTGAGTCAAGGACTCGTGGTTTGAAATCCTGAATCTTGAGTCAGTTCTGGTAGTAAATGAATTCCCAGAAGTATGTTTTGAAGATTTTCTCAGAGTTTCTCTCGAGTGGGAAATTGACTTCTAAATAGATCTTCTTCCAGATACCCAACCTATTTTAATTCCATCTTATAGAATGGCTCTAGTCGAGCTCAAGGAGTTAAAGAAATAATTGAAAGATCTCTTAGACAAGGGTTTTACTAGGCCTAGTGTCTTTCCATGGGGTGCTCCAGTTCTTTTCACGCGTAAGAAATATGGGTATCTCAAAATGTGCATCGACTACCATCAATTGAACAAATTCATAATCAAGAACAAGTACCACATTCGTAGGATTGATGATTTATTCGACCAACTTCAGGGTGCTAATTGTTTCTCTAAGATAGACCTTAGATTCGACTATCATCAGCTTAGAGTCAGAGAATGTGACATCCTGAAGATGGCCTTTAAATCTTGGTATGGTCACTTTGAATTTTTAGTTATGTCTTTTGGACTAACAAATGCTTGTGTAGCTTTTATGAACTTGATGAAGTAGAATGTTCGAGCAATATTTAGATATGTTTGTTATAGTCTTCATAGATGACATCCTCATCTATTCTCATAGTGAGGGTGAACATAAAGACATTTGAGGACTATCTTACAGACTTTTAAAGATAACAAGTTATTGGTTAAGTTCAGCAAGTGTGAATTCTGGCTAAAATCAGTAGCATCCCTAGGTCATATTATTTTTGACTAAGGTATATGAGTTGATTCTCAAAATATCAATGCAGTGAGAAACTGGCCTAGACCCATCTCTCCATAAGATATTAGGAGTTTTTTGGGTTTAGCTGGCTACTATAGATGGTTTGTTGTAGTATTTTCTTTATTGCTTCTCCTACGTCTAGATTGACTTAAATAAAGTAAAATTCCAGTGGCCAGATTCTTGTAAAAAGAGTTTTTAGGAGTTGAAGATTCGACTCAAATGCACCCTAGTTTTGACTCTAGTAGAGGGTTTAGATGGTTTTATGGTCTATTGTGATGCTTTTACAATTGGTCGTAGTTGTGTGTCAATGTATCGGGGTAAAGTCATAGCTTATGCCTCTAGACAACTCAAAACTCATGAAAAAAAAACTACCCAACTCATGATCATGAGTTGGGAACTACCTCAAAGATCTGTAACAACTCAGGATTACCCTCTAGTTGTCACACAGTGCTTACGACCCCGAAGGACAACAAGCTAACCCATGAATGATATCTGCTCTGATCACTAAATAATAATACTGAAATTAATGCAGAAAATAGGTTGAAATTCCATAAGGTTCAAAACATCTGAAATACTAATAAAATATAAAATATGTAAAATTGAATACTGTCTAAAAATCTAGTCTGAAAAGCCTCTAACTGAATCTATCTGAAAGTAGAGTTGATGGGATAATTCCCCAACTAACTCCATCTACTGAACTACTACATCTATTGAAAATATGAAATAATAGAATATCCTTGAATGATGAGGGTTCACTGCTAAATCTACTGCTGCAGGCTTAATCTACTATGCATGGTCAGGAACCTAAGCGTCCAAACCTATAATATAAAACATCATAGCACAGGAAAGTATGCACCACTATATGGGAATGTATTGGTATGCTAAATGAGGTAAGGCTGAATGCAAGGGTTCAAATGTATGAACAGTAACTAACTAAATGATATAGAATAACTGAACATGAGAGTACATGGATAATTTGAACTGCGACAAATACTGAGTATGCAATACTGTGCATTTATATAATGCTGTAACTAAGCTTTTCTGAAGCTAAGTACTAATTTCTAATAACTGAGTAAGTGATATCTGAGTTACTAATAAATGATTTACTGGTTCTAAATTGACTGTGTCTGACAGTCTTGATTCTATAGAACTGAACTGAGTTTCGTACTGAAGACCAAAACTGAAACTAAAACTGTGGGAGGTAATCATCTAACCGATATGCCTAAAATTTGCACTGATAAGTGTCCAACCTATAAGCCTAGTTAGAAGGGTGCTAATACCATGCCACGGGTACTAATACTAGAAAATCAGGATGCCCAGCCAAACTGACGGGTGACAGATGGGCGGAGCCAAGCCTTATTTGATGGGTGACCACTAGGAGGTAGTCAAGTCTAGTCTAATGGGTGACTCTTCATCCTGTGCTGGCTACGTAGTTTTGGAGTACAGAGATTGCTACTAACAACTCTTTCTATTTGACGGTGAAGCCATCATCCTTGCACTCTCTCGGTTCTAAATCCTACTCCCAACTGAACGATATTGAACTAAGTATACTGAATGAGACTATACTGAGACTGATTTTTCTTGAGTTTTATAACTGACCTAGTTCTATTGAGTTCTGTAACTGACTGAGAGTACTACTGGTCATAACATGACTGATACTAGTTTGTAACTGACACTGGCTCTAGGTAAATAGCTAAATTATCGGGTATTAAATACCCCCATGACTCGATAGCATGAGAAATAAAGCAAAACATAACCTTGATTAACACAATAATGTTCACTTGATCATAATTCATTCATAGAGACATTTCATCATTAACTTGTAATACATTAACTTGTTCATGAATGGGATCACATAATAATATGTCATGTCTTCACTAGTCAATTCACATAATCATTTTATCAAACACTTCTAGGGCATAAACTTGTACATAATTAAGATCTCATAATAACATCTCATGATTCCTCTATCTACTTCACATAGGTATTTTAGCAAATACTTGGGGTGCATGAGTATTTCACATGATAATGGTCATCACATAAACATCATGAATACAATACTTAATTTCAAATTCAAGGGTCTAGAAAATAATTCATACAATTTCCCCTAAATGTTATTATGTTTTTCATGAATCTTATCATAATCATGGATTACAAACCAAATTAACATCATAGATGTGTTAATCACTTTATACGTTCAAGGGTTTATCAAGATAATCACATATTCAAACATGTTATTTAATTTTATGAAACTTGTATTTAAGTCATGGATTGGAACTCAACTAATATCATGAACATGAATTCAATCTAAATCAAACGTAGAAATCATAAATCAGAGATCTTGTAGGTTTAAAAAGGGATTTTTGGACTCTATGGGTGAAAGAAAACCATAGATAAACATGTAACATACCTTAATTTGTGAGATTCTTGAAGTTCTTAAAGGATTTCTTGGGCTTAACCTTGATTTCTTGAACTAGGATTTCTGCCTTTTGAGAGAGAATGATTTTGTTCTTGAGAGAAAGTGAGGAAAAAATGACATAATAGGGTATTTATGGCATAATTTCGTGTTTAAAGGCTGATCCGGGTCATGGAAAATGACCCTATTTCCCCTATAAAGTTTTTAATTTTTGTCAATGAAAACATAATTTGGGCACCTGGTGCGACGTGGCGCTATCGCGAAGTGTCACTGGAAACTGACGATTGGAAACTGGGTTGATGCAATGCAGCGCCATCGCGGTGCCTCACTAGTTGAAAATTTTTCCCTTTGGTGCAACGCGCCATGATCGTGGGTCACACTGGAAAGTGATAATTGGGAAAAAGACTGGTGGTGCGATGCAGTGGTATCGCATTGTCTCACTGGAAAATGACAAATGCCATTTGGATTGCCTTCGGGATGCACTAGAGTACCAAAAGGTACACTGTCTCACTAAAATGTCTCTAAATCTTCACTCGGGTGTCGGGTTAGGGCGAATTTAGTATCAATGTAAAGCTTATTCAATTTGATAATTTTCGAATGAATTTAAGATAGGTAAAATTATGGGGTGCTACAAGATCTGGAGGCATTATCTTTATGGGGTCCATGTTGAAGTGTTCACTAATCACAAGAGTCTTTAGTATGTGTTTATCTAGAAAGATCTAAATCTTTGTCAAAGAATGTGGCTAAAGTTGTTGAAAGACTATGATGTAAGCAGCTTGTATCACCCGGATAAGGCCAATATTGTGTTCGATACCCTTAACAGGAATGTCTACGAGGAGTGTTTCTTACATTAAAGATGATAAGAAGGATTTAGTTTATGAGGTTCACCAACTTACTAGGTTAGGAATTTGGTTGATTGATTCAACTAAAGAATGTATTTGTGTTCAGAATGGTTCAAAATCTTCTCTAGTTTCCAAGGTGAAGGAAAACAAGATAGTAATCCTATTTCACTTAAGTTAAAAGAGACAGTTAGGAATAAGAAGGTTGATGTTTTCTCCCAAGGAAGAGATGGTGTTTTTCACTGTCAGGGCAGATTATGTGTTTTGAATATGGATGGTTTGAGGTAGCAGATGTTAGTGGAAGCTCATGGTTCTTGATATTTGATTCACTTAGGATCCACTAAGATGTACCGTGATTTGCGGTAAGGTTATTGGTAGAATGACATGAAGAAAAATATTGCAGAATTTATGGCTATGTGTCCAAATTGCTAGCAATAAAATTGAGCACTAGAGACCTAGTGGTATGCTTCAGGAATTTAGTATCCTCACTTGGAAGTAGGAAGTGGTGAATATGGACTTCACTATAGGGGTTCCTCATACTCATCGTCAACACAACTCTATTTAGGTTATCATGGACCAAATAATGAAGTTGACTCATTTCTTGCCAATTAACACTTCAAAATCAGTCAAAGATTATGCTAGACTCTATCTTAGGGAGTTGGTAAAATTGCATGGAGTCCCTTTGACCATTATTTCTGATAGAGGTACCCAGTTTACCTCTTGATTTTTAAAGACTTTTCAGAAGGGTCTTGGTAACCAAGTTTATCTTAGTATAACTTTCAACCTGCAGACATATGGTCACACAAAGAGGAACACACAGACCTTAGAGGTAATACTGAGAGCGTATGAAATTGATTTCAAGGATATCTGGGATGATCACTTGTCTTTGATTAAGTTTGCTTATAATAACAACTATCACTATAATATTCAAATGGCCCTATTTAAGGCACTCTATGGTAGGAGCTGTAGATCCCTGATTGGTTGGTTTGTGGTTGGTAAAGCTGCCTTGATAGGGTAATTCAGTGAATAAGGCAATGGAAAATGATTAACTAATTAGATAAAGGCTAAAAATTGCCCAAAGCGTCAGAAATCCTATGTGGATATGAGGAAAAGGGGGCTTGAGTTTGAGAATGGTGATTTTATCTACTTGAAAGTTTTTTCCCTTTAAAGGGGTGAAGAGGTTTGGTAAGAGAAAAAATATCAGCCCCTACTATGTTGGTCCTTATAAGATTTTGAGTCGATATGGTGAGATAGCCTATGAGTTGGAATTGCATGCAGATTTAACATCAGTGCATCCAGCCTTCATGTCTCTTTATTGAAGGAACACATTAGTCATCCAGCATCAGTAGTTCCCTTAGAAATGATTGTCGTGGAAAATAGTCTCTTTTATGAAGGGTTCCAATTCAGATCCTATACCATCAGATTTGTAAGCTAAGGGATAAAGATGTCGCTTTGGTAAAGTTTCTATGGAGAAATCAGTCAGTTGAGGAATCTACTTGGCAAGCAGAGGCAGATATATTGGCCAAGTACCCCTATCTTTACTCTCCAAACTCAGTTCCAACTTGAGGTAATTTAATAGTTCCCTTAATTAATTAATTTTTTCATTTCTATCTAAGGCCATCTAGCTATTTCATGTCATATAACCTATTCATGAGTTTAGTTCAGCCCATGCATAAATCATTGATTCAGACATCAACTCATGGTTCAGCTCATCAGTGTTTAGTGCAAAATTTTAGTTTTTTTCCTATAGTACTTCATCTTAGTCAGTTTCTGTAATGCTCTAAAAATCTATCTCGAGATGTCACACGATGCTTAGGACCACAAGTGATCCCAAGCTAACATATGAACTGGCATACTGTTAAGCAACTGATTAAATATGTATACAATAACTGAATTTACTGTGTAGAAACATAGAAATGATGGAATCTATAAAAAATACAATACTGATTCAACTTACAATTTGATAAGGTCTGAAATGAGGGACTGAAATTACATAACTAACTCTCACTGACGTCTATAAAGCCTCTACTATATTGACTATAGATAGCTGGGATGTGACTCCAACTACCACTAATCAATACATACGAGTAAGAAAGTAAAGTACATAAATAACATCTAACTAAAGTCCCCGAAGTAGGAGGACTCATCATTTGCTGGCTAAATCTGGAACTTTCTGATTCTATCTGCACATACTACAACTTGTACCTACATTATGAGATAATGTAGCACATAGACGTATATGTGAATCAGTACTTTGAGGATGTACTGAGTTTATAGGGGTGAAATGCATAATTAAAACATCATCTCATAATCATCATTTATAAAACAATGCATGCTAAATGTAAATGACTCACATAAGCTGGAATATCTGAAAAACTAAAATCTGAAATAATAAGAAGCAAATCATATTTTTTAAATCTAGTGACTCATAACATTTAGTTCTGAAATTTGTACTTGTATTCCCTCTTCAAATCATATTATCTAAGTGTAGAAAAGACTCACTCTTAAATCTAAAATCTGAAAGCTGGAAACTGTAGTTAAATTTCTTTCTGTAAAGTATAGTTGAATAAACTAGTGATCCTTTACACTTATTTTCTTAAAAGTTTTTTTGTTATTCTGTCTTAGGATTTAGGAACTTTGGGAGGTACTCTAACCGACATAAACCATGTGAGGTGTCATGGAGTCCAACATCTTCCCTATGTTAGGGAAAGCTGTTCTACCCTTACCATCGGAATAGAACCTTAACTTAAGTGATCACTATCTTAGCCCACTATGGGTGCTTAAAACCTATGGTGGCTCATAGTTCTGGGACATGAGACCTTGAAATCATACCCAATTGGGTGCTAAATAATACTACTATATTTATCGCTCAGAACTTATAGGAAATACACCTTAAAATAGCACAAGAGTTTATAATGAAAATCAATTATTCTTCTCTTTCTTTAAGATTCAAACTATATGAACAATGTGGATTCCTTATCTTAGCTTAGGATCAAAAGATCAAAGCTTTACTGAAAATCTCTGACTAAACTGATCATAGGATGCTTAAAGCATTATCATTCTTGAAACATCAACATATAAACTTGGGATTAATAACCCATACATCAAACTCATGTCAAAACATCATAATATTTATGCTTAATCATGAAAACAATGATAATTCATCTCAAAATCTTTAAATTTCTGCAATGGGCTTGAAAGTATGAAAATAGACATGCAATTCAACTTCTAAAACATTGAAAATATCATAATCTTGCAATTTGTAATAATGGGTATGAACCCTAATTTTAAATTCATGTATAAACATTCAAAATCATATAAATTTATAGTTAAAAGCTAGTTTTGGGCACAAGGATGAAAGGAGATCCTTGTTATTAAACTCCACATACCTTGATTGATGATTAGATTAAGAAAATTGAGTTATTGATTCCTAATTGAGTTCTTAGGGATGAGTTCTTGATTATCTTGCCTTAGGAATCTCAATTTAGATCTTTCTTGGAGAATCTATGGAGAATTTTGATTTCTTGGAGAAAATGTTTTGGAGCTTTAGGGTTCTGCTTTGGGGCAGAATGCTGAATAATGAGTACAAAGTGCTTTGAATATGATTAATCTTATGGTTTGGACGGATTGGGGCCTTGGGGATTTACCAAAATACCCCTTATAAACTTCTAAGTGGAACTAGAAAATGTAATAATTTTTTGATTTGGGTGGCCACCGCAATGCGCCACTATCGCGGTGGCTTACTGGAATTTGGACAATTAGGAACTGGACATGCAACGCGATGCACCACTATCGCGGTGTCCTATAGTTTTACCATTTTGGCCACTGTCGTGACATGTCAACATTACGTTGGGCTACTGGAATGGGAAAATTGGGAATTTGAGCTTATCTGCGATGTGGGGCTATTGTGGAGGGCCACTGGAATTGATGATTGTCATTTTGGCCGCCTTCGCCTTTCGCCAAGTGCCCAGGTGGCACATGTTAACTTAAAAACGTCATAACTCCTTCATAGAGTGTCAAAATTGGGTGAACTTAGTATCCATGGAAAGCTTATTCAATTTTCTACACAATGGAAAGTTGAAATCTGGAAAAGTTCATATGCATAAAGTGGTATTCATTTTTGAAGCAAATTTTTGACATTCTAGGAGCAAAATTAAGTTAAGAAAAAGTATGGGGTATTACAATTTTATTTAGGGATAAATGATCCTAAGAGAGTGCTATTATACTATCCTATATTTTAGATATTAATCCACCACTATGTAGGACATTGGATTGGATTTTCAATGCCACAAATCTCGCTTTAATCCAATATTGTAGTAAAAAGTTATGGCAAGTTGATTGAGGAACTATCAAAATACCAGTGACAGCAACTCTAGCAAATTCATTTTTTGACACAATGAGTCATGGTGAAGACTCATTTTCACGGTAGTGAGGAACCAAAGACTTCAGCCTAGTGATGATGTGTCCATCATATGACTCATTATCAGAACAAACGAGTCTTTAGGTGGACCTGTCGTCACAACCTAAAGAAACCAAGAAATCAAGTACCTAATAATGACTCCTTCTAACCACTCGTTATCAAAACCGATGAGTTGTCAAGAGAGAAGTCATTATCATAACAGTAAGGGCCCAAGGCTTAGGTCCTTTGGCAATGAATCCAGACCACGACTCATTATCAGACCCAATGAGTCGTTGCCTAAATTGTTATGACTATTTCTTAGAAATTTCTACATTTTTTAAAAAGGTCTTTTACCATTATTTTAACCCCAAATCCATGTCGTTTGGATACTCCAAAATCAGTAATTGGTGGTTAACATTACCCTAATACCTCATAAAGTCAAAATCAATTCACACTCAGCAAAAATGGGTGATTTTCTCTTCTCCAATAACAAAATAGGGTTCCTCAGCTTTAAGTACAAATTCCAAGGAATTCTTCAAGGATTTCATCTCCAGGTATATGGGATTTTATCAATGGGTTCTTTTTATCCATTGAGTCCTAAAGGCTTCTCAATTTTCAAGTTTAATTTCCCTTCAAATTTTGGGTTTCAGTTCAAATATGAGTTTTTCTTAATTTATTCAGTTTATTCTTGTAACTAAACCATGCCTACATGTTTCCCATAAGTGTATCATCTTTTAATGTTCTAAAATCATGAATTACTTATTATGATAAGATGTTGAGTTTTGGGCTTAAATTGTGAATTCCTCATAATATTCAGTTAATACTATCATGATTAGAGCTGGTGGGTTATGAACATCTGATATCTAGGAATTCATGCATACATCAGTTCACATGTTGAGAATATTTTGGAGAATTGCTTATGTTGTTATTTTCAGAATACTATTGTGTTGAGCATATACCAATTATCAGTGTGATTCAGTTGCGAGTAGTACTTAGCACTAAGCGAATGCAGGGATAAAGGCTCACCATTCAGTAAGGACTCAGACCTTTAAAATGAGTCCCTAAGTTTCAAAACTAAGGGTCATCTGCCAATTGAGGACTGATACCCTTATCCATTTGGATATCAGTTTAGTGGATCTATGTCAGTCAATCTAGGTATCCTTGGAAAGGTACTGACACCCTCTTAGCTGGGGTTACATATTGGATCCCAGTTTTCTTAGATTGGGTTATGTCGATTATTGTTAGCTCTCACAGTCCTCAGTTTATGGTTCAGATTTAGATTTGTAACGCCCCATATTTTTTAACTAGAAATTGAATTGTCGTCCCAACGTGTGTAAGCTCTAATTCCATGGTTTATGTTTAAATTCATGTGTCATGATATTTCTCCTAGTATATAAAGTGATTATGAGGTGAAAATGTTCATAGAAATGTCCTAGAGCAAAGTTAAGCAAATAACCTTTCATTCATCCAAAATTACATATTTGATTCTACAAGGGTCTAATTTGAATGTGTATAGCTTTTGATACGCATAATTTTTCAGTTAAAGAACCACAAAATTGTAGATAATTGAATTAGCCTTTCAATGATACCAATTTCACCTAAAACCAATAATAGAGTAAAAAGTGATGGTATTTTCTATGTGAGGCAGTAAACCGATGCGATCTTGATGCATCGCGTTGACTGCACCCTGACACAAAACCTGACGCAAATTTAAAGTTGTTTTATGCATTATTTTAGTTCCTAATAGGTCTAGGGGCATTTTGGTCACTTTCCCTCACCAAAAATCCATCTATAACATAGAGGTTTAGCCCCAAGTAGAAAAAATTGCCTATTATTCACTCTTCCTCTCAATAAAAAAAATCAAAACCGTAACTCCTTCGCCAAAGACCAAGAAGTCATCTATAGGATCAAGAATTCCAACAAAATTGATTAAGATTCGGATTTCATTCTTCTAACTACGAAATCTAAGGTACGTGGGTTTTTTCTAAAACTACATGGGCATAAAGAAATTGTCCATCAATATTTAAACATTGTGAAATCATGAAATTGTGAAGGGTTTTGGAATTATGTATACAATGTTGCATTATGAGTTCTTTAATGATATTATTATTTTGATCTTGAGGCTTCTCCCCCAAAATTATTTGTACTTGTATACATATATGTATGAAATTGGGTTTGAACATTTAATTGAGAGCATGAAAATATAGAATCCCTCTTTTGCTATGATTTCTCATTCTTTTCATACAATATGGATTATTTTGAATTTATTTTGAGAAGCATTATACAAATGTCTTGATTATTGTTTATGACTTGATTATGATTTTGAATTGAAGAGAGATGGTTTTACATGTTGATAAATGCCGAAAATATATAATGAAAGAATTATATGGTTTTGTTAAAAATACATGACACCACATGTTTGCTGGAATTGTTGAAAAGATGAGGATCTTTGCATGGTTTTGACTTATGTTTTGAAATGTAAACTCTCTTATACTTGTCTAAATGCTTTGGTGGTCTGAACATTATTTTAAATGAGAGAATCTTGCATGATATCATATGACTCAGAAAATATGACTTGCAAGTTTTGGTATGGCGATACCAATACAGATAATGCCATGGTAATTCAGAATAGAACAGAATGCAGATTTTCATTCAGATTTTTAGATTTTGAACTTAGAACTATGCATGTTCAAAAAAGGTTAAAAATAGTAATAAAGCTATGTTAGGTGGTTATCCGAAGAAGGTATGAATTCAGATAACTCATTGACCGAAACCGTATTTTGTCGATACGATTATTATGTCCCCTAGAGGGATTATATGCTGGTCTAGTGCCTATGGCGTATTAGAATCAGAAACTTCAAATCTTGTGGCAAACTTGGGTTGGGGGCTTGGCAGCTGAGTTAAGGGTAGACTCCATATAGCCCATGGGGTCGTAGAATTATAGGGTATACCACCTAACTCAGAAGTAATACAAAGATTAGAATTGCACTGACAAGATTGTTTTAAGATCATTTAAGATCTGCCCATGTATTTTTAAACTAATTCATGTATATTGTTTTTTTATGACTTGTTCTCACCTATGTTATATATATAAATTCATTATTTCAGATTGCTCTTCGTACCAGTACATCTGAATTGACCCCCTATATTTTTGAATATGAGGCACAGTTCCGTGGTCCTACACAACAATAGATCTATGTATGTCAGAAGTTGTAGTTTGTGAGCCTTTTCATTTTTTCTGAAAGGCCTGATTTTCAGATTTTAGTATTTCTTTCTTTTTGTGGTCTACTAGGGGCCTTATCCTAAAAACTGCATGGGCTTGGAAATGCTAGAACATGATTTAAAGATTTTCAAGCATGATTTTAGAAATGAGTTTTGAAATACATGATTTTATTATGCATTATGAATGTTTAAATGTATTGTTGATTTGGCCCTTAGGCCTTTCCCTCTAAGTTGATTTACATGTTTACGTGTATGTATAAAATTTGAGGTTTAAAATTGCTTGAGAGCATAAATTATAGACTCCCTCTCTTATGATAAATTAAAGATTTTGGTTTTGTTGGAAAATAGTTGAAATGCATGTCTGTGATTTGAAAGATGTTTTCTCAATGTCATAGTATTTGAAACATTGATTTAGAATTGAGAGGGTGTCTTGAGATAACTATATTTTGTGTTAAAGGGAAGAATTGCATGAGATGGAGACTTTGAACATGACAACCATTGTTTGTTAAATTGTTGATAAAGAGAATTGCTTGCATGGTTTTACATGAATTTTAAAGCATGAGTTCCTTGAACGAATTGTTGTTATGGTGGTCTTAAATTTCATGACTTGAAAAAAGAGATATAAATTGCTATAAATGGCTTAGAGAATGTGACTTACAAGTCAATGGTATGACGATACCATATATGTGTATATGCCATGATAGAGTTAAAGATTTCAGATTATATTTTTAGAGTAGACATGTTTAATGAACTAAAAATGGGCATAAAGAGGGTTAGGTGGTTACTCGAAGAAGGCATGAGTTCAAGTAACTCTCAGCCTGAAAGCATATTTACCGATATGGGTAGATTATTATTGTACGCTGGCGATGGTCGTGTGGCGTAGTAGATTTAGAGACTCCGACCCTTGCGGCACACTTGGGGTGGGGGCTTGGCTGCCGAGTTAATGGTAGATCCCATATAGCCCATAGGATTATAGATTGTAGGGTGCACTACCTAGCGTCGAAGTAGGACAAAGAGTGTCACAAATTTCAGATGTTTTCACGGAGTCTTTTAAAATACCTATGTGATTTCTTACTATGTGATATGTTTATGAACTGCTTTAAATTTCTCTCATATATGTTGAATATAAATGATTATTTTGGATTTGCTATACGTACCAGTACAACTGTATTGACCCCCCTCCCCTACCTCTCAAGTTCTGAGGCTCAGTCTAGGGGTCCAGATAAGTAGTAAATAATTCAGAAAGCAGATCAGATTGTGCAGTGGTGAGCCTTCTCTATTCCAAAAGGCCTATCCTTTTAGATTATGTCATCTATTACAGTTTTGGTCTATTGGGGGACTTGTCCCAGTTTTCAGATAGTTGTCAGATTTTCATGTAATAGAGATTTTGCAGTCTGTTCCAGATGTTGTTAGTGATTTTCGGATTTCATTCCTTATTGTTAAACCTTATTCAGAGTATGACCATGTTTTCGTATTAGATCGTAATTCTGCATTTTTTTAGTATATGAATGTTGTGCATGACTACCAGATAGAGTAGGACATTCGAGCCTTCATGGTTCGGGATGTCCGTCACGGCTAGGCCTTAGTTTGGGTCGTGACACTCTATGAATGAATTTTGACTAAGTGAACATTGTTATGTTATTCAAGATTATGCTTTACTTTAATTTTATGCTATCGAGTTCTGGGGGTATTTAATACCCGACAATCTAACTATTACTTAGAGCCAATGTCAGTTACAGAATAGTATCAGTCATGTCATGGTCAGTAGTACTCTCAGTCAATTATAGAACTCAGTAGAACTCAGTTAGTTACAGAACTTAAGAAAACTCAGTAAACTCTATATCAGTCCAGTCCAGTTTAGTATAATCAGATCAGTGTCTTTCAGTTGGGAGTAGGATTCAACACCGAGTGATCCTAGGGATTGGGACTCACCCATTATCTAGGACTGGGTCCCTTAAAGTAATCCCTAAGCTCTAGAACTACGTAGCCAACATAGGTTATGAGATGTTACCCATTACATAGGACTGACATACTCAGGGATCACCCGTTAGATTAGGACTGATCTCAGGGGCCACCCATTAGTTAGGACTGACTCCATAATAGTTTTCTTTACCTGTGGCTCAGTACCGATTACCTCCCATAATTATCTTATCTTATTTGGGGCATGTCAGCTAGATGATTACCTCCCACAGTTTTAGTTTCAGTCTTTAGTTTAGAACTCAGCTTAGTTTTACAGAATCAGGACTGTTAGACACAGTGAATCAGTATCAGTAATTCAGTTATCAGTAATTTTAGATATCAGTTATATAGTTATCAGAACTCAGTACTTAGTTTCAGATAAGCTCAGTTATAGTATACACGTCCTCTTATGTTCAGCTACTCTATATCATTTAGTCAGTTATTGTTCATACATATGAGCCCTTGCATTCAGCCTTACCTCATCTAGCATACCAGTATATTCCCACGTACTGATGCATACTTTCCTGCACAATGATGTTTCATATTATAGGTTCGGATGCTCAGGTTCCCGACCCCGTATAGTAGATTCAGATTCAGCCAACAACAACATATTTAGTAGTGAGTCCTCATCATCTGAGGACATTCTTTTATTTCATTATCTCAGTAGACTCAGTATTTTAGTAGATGGAGTTAATTGGGGGATTGTCCCATCAACTCCACTTTTAGACAATTTCAGTTAGAGGCTTTTTAGACTAGATTTTCAGATAGTATTCATTTTTACAGATGTTATATTTTATTAGTATTCCAGATGTTTTGAACCTTATGGCACTTCAGACCATTTCCTGCATTAATTACAGTATTATTATTTAGCGCTCACAATAGATATCATTCATGGGTTAGCTTGTGGTCCTTCGGGGCCGTAAGCACCATGTGACGACTAGGGGGTAGTCCTGAGTTGTTACATATTTTATGTAACATAATTGAGAGCATTGAGAAAACAATTTAGCATAATATAT
>JAPEIP010000006.1:228034665-228053898 GCA_026120095.1 Capsicum chinense | reverse complement strand
ATGCTAAATACACGGCCTTATATGAAAAGCTTCAATTCATGCTTGTAAAATATTGACTCAAATCTTTGCTTTAATTCTAAACTAGATGGTACACCCTACAAGTCTACAGTCTATGGGCTATATGGAATCTGTCATTTACTCATCGGCCAAGCCCCCAAATCATAGTTTGTCATAAGTATCAGGTTCCTGTAGACTAGTATAGTATAATAGTGCCTTGAGGAAAGTATACATTGGCCATTCACATGACCGTAATGCCAATCATATCTCCTGAGTCAAAAAAACTCGATTTCCAGCAATGAACCCTTTCACTCAAATGTTTTCTTCGGGTAATCATCTAACTCTCTCTAAGCCTAACTTTTGTTCTTTGAAACCATGCTTCATGCTCAAATTATTAATTTCTTTCATGTTAAGGTAATTTCATAATAGGTATCATCATACCCAGACTTGTAAGCCATACCGTAACATATCAATCCATACCCAAACTTATGCAAAACACTCTCCTTTCAAGACCTTAATATATGGTGGTCAATTCAATCATTTATTTCATGCATTAAATCCATTTGGAACAAGAGCCTTTAGAATAAGAATTGCCTCTTTGAAAAAATGTAAAATAAAAAAGCATAATTGAAAAAGAAACATTTATAACTCGAGAAATATAATCATTCATAAAGCATCCCCCAACATTAGTTATACATAAATCTCATGACCAAAAAGAGAACTTATAATTCATGATTTTAAATTCATTTCACAATTCATAACACATTAAGACAATGCATTACATCATACAAGGGGGGTTTCGTAAATCTTGATATTAAATCACTTTTCAAAACTCACAACATAGATCACTACGATTCAAGTTCATAGAAAAACCCCTTATAAATTTCATAATTTCATTAAACATTGTTTTATGATGCATGCTCTTCAAACGATTTCCAAAAATACTTTAAATATACATAATTAAATATCTTTAAAACTTGTAAAAAGGATATACTTACACCCATGAGATTTAGGATAGACCCACATACCTTTTGATGGAGAAAAATCATAGAGAATGTAGAGAAATTGACACTTTGAGATTAAAATCTTCAAACCCTAGGTAGTTTCTCTTCTTTTGCTTAATGAAAGATGATTTGGTGATTTGAGAAGTGAAATAACGTGTGTTAAGACCTAAATTTCATCCATATATGATTAGGAATGACTATATGATTATAAAAGACCTTATTAGCCTTAAAATAACTCAAAACGGAATACTCTTTGATGCTTGGGAAAGGCTTGGCGGTGCCAAGACAATGAAAACCATAAGGTTTGTGGCACAAGGAAAAATCAAACCTCAGAGTTTGCGACACAAGCCCAAAGCAGACCTGAGACAGTGCCTCAATAAAACACTCATAACTTTTAACTTTGAACTCGGATTGGCGAACAGTTAGTTGCGTTGGAAAGAGGACTCAAAGAAATTTAATTTGATATATAATGGTCCACATAACTCTTCATATTCTAGGAGTAATGGTCTCTTGAAGTTCACTCAAGAAAAATCATCAACTAAAACTCAACCGGTAAGAAAGTGCTCTACTTAAATTTGAGCTAGGAGATTTTTATGATGTATACTCATCTCCAAAGATGTTATCACATTAAAGAATTTTTATTCACACTTATTTCTAACTAGAAATCATTGGATTCAGATCTATATACATAGAAAATATGGTTCAACTTTAGCCTAAAAAAGCGGAATGTTACAGTAACACAATTATTATTATAATATTTATTCAAATCCTTTTGAAAAAGGAAGAAACATTAATTTTCTTACATTTTTGTAATTTGAGTTTATTTATATCAAACAATAGGATGATTTTCTATTGGTATAAATATATCCTTGATATTTAGTTCCAATATCACATATTTTTATTTTTCTCAAATTAAAGATTTAGTTATGGTTGGAGCAAGTCCTCCATCTAACACTGAAATTCCTATGCATCAAAAAAAGAATTAAACAATGTAAATGAAAGTTTTGGCCGAAGAACTCAAATCCTTCTTCAACTTCAATACTTGAAGAAACCCTTGGTTGCAAACGATAGATAGCATCTTCTTTGATTTGCTTGAGATAAGAAATCAACTATAGTAGGAAGTGAATTATTGACAAGGAATTGGAAGCTACCAACCTTCCGTTTAATAATTGTCGCTGTAACAAGGTTAATTAACCTGAGGTGAAGTCTGGTTAGTGAATATAAATTCCTTAAGTCCGAGTGGATTAGGTAATTAAATGCTTAAGTAGGTCGAGAGACATTTAGAAATAACTTTGATAAAGATAATTTGTTGTTCCTACCTATCGTGAGAATCTTGAATCACTATTAGCATCTGTCAAGTACCAAACCCATAGTGAACATAACTCTGGTTTTCCATAAACTCTGGATAACAAAAACTGAAACTAAAGTGACGAATAATTATTTACTAAATTCTCATAACCCCTAATTTACCAAAAACTACTAACTATCAGTTGATTAACTCGCATACAACTCAGATTCGCACCATATTCCTTGTGGGATTCAACCCCAACCTAGTTGGACTATATATTGACAATGATCACTTATTTTCTCATATGAGAGGTGTAGTTTGAGCGTTATCAAATATGGCACCGTTGTCGGGGAACACAGTTGTAAATTGAAGTTTATGTGCGCTAATTGACTGTTAGTCAAGTTTCCTAGTTTTACGTTTATTTGTTTTTTTGGTTTATTGTAGGATCTTTGTAGTGTATGCCAAGAACCAAAAGTTCTGGAGAACCATTATTACTATTTAATCCAGAACCACAATGAATTGGAACAATGGGACCAGCAGGAGGCTGACAGGCTAGCAGCCTTAGCTAGAGCTCAGGTAAATGTGCAGAATATCGGTCAACATATACAAAAACCAAATCTTAAAGATGAAGATATGGGGAGACGAGGAGTTGCTAAACCCTGGTAACCCAAGGCGTGCAGAGCAAGTAGCTACACTAGTACATCGTAATGCTAATAGAAACCGTTTGTTCCAAGGAAAAAAAGATTACCAGCCGGTCCAGTATGTTCTCAATGATGATGATGATGGAATGGATAGAGCAGGTGCAACGGGTTCAATTATTCCTCTACCATTGGCACCTGGGGCAAAATTCAACATTACGAGTACTATAATTCAACTCCTCAATTTGAAGGGGTTGTTTAGTGGTCTTCCTGGGGATGACCCAAACTTGTATCTGGTGAAATTTTTCACCATCTGTAAATATTTTGATAAACTAAGAGTGGGTCAGAATGCTATCTGTTTGTGATTTTTTCTGTTGTCTCTGTCTGGGGAGGCAACAATGTGGTTAAATAAGCTGATGCCCGATTCCATAACCAATTGGAGATAGTTGAAAGATGCATTCCTAGAATGGTTCTTTCCATGCTGCAGGAGGGTACAGTTGAGGGACGAGATCAGTAACTTTAGATAGCTCCCGACCAAAACTTTACATGAAACCTTGGAGAGATTTAAAAAGAAGCTGACACAGTATCCGAACCACAATATGACGAACATACACTTAATAGAGACTTTGTACAAGGCTCTTAACTCTGTGACAAAACCAATTGTATATAATGTTGTTGGTGGTTCATTTGTTGATCTTACATTCCCAGAAGCTTTAGAAATGCTAGAAAGAATGGCCAAACAAAGTCGGGAATGGCATACCAGAGACTCTGTGGTAGCAAGCCCCATATTTCTGTGGGTATGATTGTGGAACAATGTAGGAGAGATGAAGAGCATGATCAAGGCATGGCGCACCTAAAAAAAAAGATGGACTTGCTAGCCAAGCACTTGCTATC
The DNA here is from genome assembly GCA_026120095.1 of Capsicum chinense. NCBI lineage: Eukaryota > Viridiplantae > Streptophyta > Magnoliopsida > Solanales > Solanaceae > Capsicum > Capsicum chinense. The sequence continues at coordinate 228,050,077 of JAPEIP010000006.1, read as the reverse complement.
AGACAAGATTGAGAAGGTGAAAGCTGTGAGATCTTAAGATAGAGTTGATGATGATCCAGAAAAAGAGGCGAACTATGTTAATAACAGGGGGGTTTCTGAGGCAATAGCCAAGGGAACCAAGGATGGAATTATTATGATAATCCTGGTTATAAAGATAGGAAGCATGGAAATTAGAGGAGCAATAATGATACGAGCGGGCTATATGTTCCTCCTAGAAATCATAAGGCTGCTACAATGATTTTTGAAAAGATATCCATGGAATAAATGATGGATAAATTGTTAAAAGGAGTGAAGGCTACTAACATAGGTGTGACTACCATAAAGACAGATCTATCTTCTATTAGTTAGTTGGTAAACTCGTACTCCGCTTTAATCAAGCAGCTGGAACAGAAAAAGAGCCAACTCTCCGTAGAGCTGAAAAAGAGGAAGAGTGGAACATTACCTAGTGATATAGTCCAGAATCTATGGAAAGATGGCTCATGTATGGAAATTACCACTTGAAGTGGTAAGATATTACCTGGCCCTTTTATGGGCAAAAATGTAGTTGATAAGGTAGTTGATGATGAACTGGAAGAAAGTGGTCCAGTGGAGTCTGAGAAGCTGGATGGTTCTAATGATGCTCCAGAAAAAATAAAAGAGAAGGAGAAGGAGGTAGTGGTGAAAACTCTCCCAATACCACCACATATCTTTCCTCGATGATTGAAGAAAAAACTGATGATGCAAAATTTAGCAAATTTATGGCAATGCTTAAACAATTGACAGTGAATGTTCCTTTGGTGGAGGCTCTCGAGAAAATGCTAGGGTATGATAAATTTATAAAGGACCTTGTGATTAAGAAAAGAGTGGTGAGCTACAAACCAGAGGATAATCTCCATCATCGTAGCACTATTTCTACGAGGACCTTGGTATAGAAGAAGCCAGAACCAGGAGCATTCACTATTCCTTGTATGATTGGGTCTCTGGAATTTTCTAAGGCATTATGTGATCTGTGAAGGAGCATTAATCTGATGCTGCTTGCTACATATAGAAAGCTAGGTTCGGGAAATCCCACACCCACCAACATGTGACTCGTAATGACAGATAGGTCAGTAAAATGACCTGTTGGTAGTTTGTATGATGTGTTGGTGAAGGTAGCTAGCTTTATATTCCCTGTGTATTTTGTTATTCTAGATTGAAAGGTGTACTTCAAGGTGCCCATATTCTTGGGTCGACCTTTCCTTACAACCAGAAGTATGTTGATTGATTTGAGAACTAATGAGCTCTTATTTAGGATGAATGATGAAGTGGTGTGATTTGATATGTGCCAATCAATAAAGAAGCATGAAGAAATAAGTTTCTTCTCAGTTGTTGATGTGTATTATGAGGATGAATAAGAGGTGTCAATAGAGGAGAAACTTGTGGTCAAGCCTTTAGCCGCAGTTCTGATGAATTTTGATCGTGAAGGCATTGAGGAGTACGAAGAGACTGTTTATGCTTTGTTAGGATTGGGTTCATACTCTTATGCTCCTAAGAAGCTAGACCTTGATCTTTCTAATCAACCAATACCACCGGCTAAGCCATCCATTGAAGAGCCACCGGTGTTGAAATTAAAAGAACTGGGCATTTAAGGTACGTGTTTATGGACAATGGTAACATACTACCCATTATTATTGCGGCTGATTTGGAAGAATAGTAGGTAGAAGAACTTATTTCAGTACTTCAGAGGCACAAAAGAGCAATAGGATGGACTATCACAGATATTATTGGCATTCCCCCTGGCATCTGCACACATAAAATACAACTTGAGGAAGATTGTATTCCAACCATCGAGCACCAGTTCCGTTTAAACTACCAATGCAAGAGGTGGTTAATAAGGAAATTATTAAGTGGTTTAATGTAGGAGTGGTTTACCTTATTTTTTACAGCAAATGGGTGAGCCCAGTTCAATGTGTGCTAAAAAAAGGGGACATGACTGTGCTTGCAAATGAAAGGAATGAATTGATTCCACTCAGGCCTATGAATGGGTGGAGATTTTTCATGGACTACCGCAAAATAAACTCATGGACTTTGAAAGACCACTTCCCAATGCCCTTTATGGGCCAAATGCTTGATCGATTAGCCGGAAAGGGATGGTATTGCTTCTTGGATGGTTATTTTAGATATAACCAGATCTGTATTGCTCTTGAAGATCAGGAGAAGATGAAATTCACATGCCCATATGGAACCTTTACATTTAAGAGGATGTCATTTACGCTATGTAATGCACCCGCTACTTTTAAATGGTGCATGATATCTATCTTCTCAGATATGGTAGAGGACACCATAGTGGTATTCATGGATAATTTCTCTGGTATGGCCTTGAAACGATGTGTTGAATTCAATTTGGTGCTTAATTGGGAGAAATGCCACTTTATGGTAAAGAAGGGCATCGTTCTCGGGCACAAAATTTTAGCAAAAGGGATAGAGGTTGATCAAGCCAAGGTTGAAGTTATTGACAAACTACCACCTCTCATTTCAGTGAAGGGAGTGTGTAGTTTTCTTGGACATGATGATTTTTACCGGAGGTTTATAAGAGACTTCTCCAAGGTTGGAAATCCACTTTGCAAACTTTTGGAGAAAGAATTCAAGTTTTCCTTTAATGATGATTGCTTGAAGGCATTTGAATGCCTTAAAAAGAAGCTTGTTGAGGCCCCTATCATTGTTGTACCAGAATGGTCAAAATCATTTGAGATCATGTGTGATGCAACTGGTGTTGCTCTTGGAGTTATATTGGGATAAAAGGACACACTATTTCATCCAATTTATTATGCCAACAAAATACTGAATGGAGCATAAAAAAACTACACCATCATTGAGCAGGAGATCTTGGCTATAGTGTATGCTTTTGAGAAATTCAGGGCTTATCTTCTTGGGACCAAGGTGGTGGTCCACACTGACCATGCAGCCTTAACATATTTGATGGCTAAGAAGGATGCAAAACCAAGGCTGATTAGACGAGGGTTGCTACTACAAGAATTTGACTTTGAAGTCAAAGATAGGAAGGGTTGTGAAAACCAGGTTGTGGATCATCTGTCTAGAATGGAATGTAAGTAGGAAATTAGTGATGAAATGGAGGTAAATGATGCATTTTCTGACGAGGAGATCTTGGCTGTTGTTGTAGAGAAATTGCCTTGGTACGCTAATTTTGCTAATTATGTTGTGAGTGAGGTCATTCCAGAAAATCTTTATTTCCATCAAAGAAAGAAATTCCTTCATGATGTGACACATTACTTTTGGGATGACCCCTATCTTTTTCGGAGATGTGCTAACAATATTATAAGGAGGTGTGTGCCTGAAGTGGATGTATTATGTATATTGGAAGCATGTCATGCTTCCCCAATAGGAGGTCACCATGTAGGTGATCGAACGGCCAAGAAGGTGTTGCAGAACGGCTACTATTGGCCAATATTGTTCAAGGATGCTCATGAGTTTGTGATGAAATACGACCAATTCCAAAGGCAGGGGTTGATCTCCAAAAGACATGAGATGCCTTTGACTAAAATGCTTGAAGTAGAATTGTTTGACATCTAGGGTATCGATTTCATGGGTCCTTTTGTAAGATCGTATGGGATAAAGTATATTTTTGTTATTGTTGACTATGTCTCAAAATGGGTCAAAGCTATTTCCTTGGCTGATAATAAAGGAAAAAGGGTTGTTGCTTTTCTCAAGAAGAACATCTTCTCTCGTTTTGGAGTACAATATACTATTATAAGCGATGGAGGATCTCATTTTTACAACAAAGTGTTTTGAGCTGCCTTAGCAAAATATGGGGTGAAACAACATAGAGTAGATACTCCATATCACCCATAAACTAGTGGGAAAGTGGAGGTTTTAAATCAAGATATTAAGGCCATCCTAGCCAAAATGGTAAACTTTAGTCAGAAAGACTGGTCTCGAAAGCTTGATGATGCCTTGTGGGCATACCAGACTTCTTTTAAGACACCCATTGGAATGTCAGCATTCTAGTTGGTCTATGAAAAATCATGCCACTTACCAATCAAGCTGGAGCACAAGGCTTTATGCGCACTTAAAAGGTTAAATTTAAGTTGGAAGGAGACAACAGAGCTAAGACTAGGACAACTGAATGAGATGGATGAAGTTCATCTCAAGTAATATGAAAGAGCAGACCTATATAAAGAAAAGATAAAGAACTATCATGATTGGAGGATTGAGAAATGAGAATTCCCAAAAGGTAACTTAGTGGTTCTGGTCAATTCCAGACTCAAACTGTTCCCAGGTAAGCTTAAATCCAAGTGGTCAGGCCCATTTAGAGTTAGTCAACTGTACTCATCTCGAGTAGTAGAACTTAAAAATAAAGACGGTAGCATCTTCATGGTAAATAGAAAATGAGTCAAACTTTATATTGGTACAAAATACTCGATGAAAAGTACTGGTACTATCTGTCTCAATAAAGTTTGAAGTAATTGAGACACCTGAGTTATGCCACGATGTTAAATCAGGCGTAACATATGAGGCAACCCATGATCCCCGTGCTTGATTTACTCTAGGTATACCCGAACCCTTAGTTTAGTTTCTCTTTGATTTTAAGTTGAGGGTGTAGGGTGAGTTGTTGTTGTAACATTTTGTAGTTGACTAGGAGAAATACAAGTACCTAAGGTAGTTAACACAATTTTGTTATTTTTTGAACACCTCTCAAGTGGTCTAATTCTTTAACTGTGTGATTTGCATCTAATAATGACCACTGTTTATCTTTGTATGGTATTAGTTCTAGTAACTTGATAACCATTGTTAAACAATTGCATGAACCGAATAAGTAGTAACTTGTGATATATTTGTGTGCCATGTGCGTGTGAGATTTTACTTAGTTCCCTTTGTATGTTAGATTCAGAACTTTCCCAGTTAGTCCTACCTAGGTTGAAGGATAGGGGTTAGGAAAGGATCATAAGCCATTTTGATAATAGCTCACTTTAGCCTAAATTACCTTCCCTATATGCATAATGTCCCTTGATCCCTATTTTGAGCCTGAATAACCTATTTATTTTTATGATACCTATCGTCGACCCATTTATATCATAATGAACCTGTTTTGGCCCTGGTCCTCCTTGGACACTGTGCACCTTGACTTAGGCAAATGGCCTAAGTTGAGGGTGGCTATCAAGAAAAGTAGAGTAAAACAAAAGAATAAAAAGTTGGGTGCGGTGGAAAAGAGGAAAAAAAGAAAAGTGGTGAAAAAGAAGAAGTGATTGTAGAAAAGAACCGCACCCATCCTAAATAAGTGTGATCAAGAAAAAAGAAGAGTAGAAAAAGGTAAATGAGTGAGACCCCAAAAGCTAGTATAGTGTCAAGGAGGGTTAGTCACTTTAAATATCATCGAGTATCATACCAGCCCCTAGCCTACATTACAAGCCAAAGAGAAGGCGTATAGTAATCCTAGCTGACCTGTCTGAACATCTTGGTAATGAAAATAAGGGTAAGCCTATGGTATTCAGAATACATTGATTGGAACTTCATTCTGAGAGTGAGTTTCTTGTGATTGTCCCCATGGTTACATATGAGATGTCTGATATAAGTACAATGGGACTTCTTTGTAGTGAGGGCACACTGGTTACGTTGCTAATTTTTTTTGGTTAGTGTAAGCTTGATACATGCATGGTTGTTGTTGCTGAATTGATGCTATATCTTGATTCCTATGTGTCCCATTGTTGTTCTTCAGTAGCATACACAGTTGATTTGGAATTAATTGAGCTTGGAGAAGGTAAATATGGTTTTGAGATAATATAGATGATTGACTGCCAAATGTACTTTGTATCCTCTTGGTTGTGTTTTAGTTGCTTGAGGACAAACAATTATTTTAAGTTGAGGCTGTTGATGTGTGAGCAAATGCTAACACATTTGAGGCTTTCAACTGAGAATAATTGCAAAATCTTAGAAACTTTTGTCGTTTTTGATGGTTTTATCTTTGATTTTCCAGTGGAAGTCAAGAGGTAAGAAAACTAACAATGATGGAAGTAAAAGAGTTAAAATCTAAAGCAAATAGAAGAGAAGTGTGGCTGATGACATTACTGATAATTTGTCAGCACTCTAATAGGTTATCAGCTTTATCGTCAGCCTTAATCAGAGAATAGAATTCAGATGGAAGAAGTAACGAGGACATGTGATAAGCCATCAGCCTTGTGATAAGTCGTTAGAGTCACCGCCAGTCTTAGACAGAACATGGGAGCAGAGGTGGAGAGGTGATGACATTGTCTGATATGTCATCACAGTTTTGATAAACTATAAGGATTCACCATCAGCCTTAAGCAGAAATTGTCAAAATTAAAGAGGAGCTGACAACATCTGTGATAAGTTGTCAGCCTCCTGATAAGGCGTCACGCATGTCGTCACCTAATCTGAGAAGAATACTGAACTCTGTAATTTTATTTCCATAATTAGGCTGAAGTATTTAAAGCATAGTTTAGGGTTTTCTAAGGAGAATGCTGAACCTATTTTGGAACAAACGTATTTTGTTATTTTCTCTCTAGTTTCTTGGCTTCAACAAAATAACTAACTTTGAAGAGATTATCATCAATATTTTGGGATTTCTACTTTGATCTAATCTGAGAAACACTCATTGCTATTCATCTTACTGTAAGTTCATCTTTTAAATTATGAATTCAACTTGTTGTATTGATTATTACATTATGAGTGGCTAAATCCCTTTAACCCGAATTATGGGATCTATGGGTTAGGTCTTGGTAAGTTGCAAAGTGTTCAAGATTCTAAAGGTAATAGGAATCCTTGATATTTTCGAGGTTTTAATTATTTTCTATTGCTTGTAAATGATAGATAGCACCTCCTTTGATTTTCCTGAGAGAAATCAACTATAGTTGGAAGTGAACTATTGACAGGGACTTGGCAACTACCAACCTTCTGCTTAATAATTGACGTTGTATTAAGGTTAATTAACCTGAGGTGAAGTCTGGTCAGTGAATATAAATTCCCTAAGTCCGAGAGGATTAGGTAATTAAATACTTACGTAGGTCGAGGGATATTTAAGCATAACTTCAATAAAGATAATCTGTTGTTCCTATCTATTGTGAGAATCTTGAATCACTACTAGCATTTGTCAAGTACCAAAACCCATAGTGAACATAATTCTAGTTTTCCATAAACTCTTGATTACAAACATTGAAACTAAAGTGACCAACAATTATTTGTTAAATTCACATAACCCCCAATTTACCGAAAACTACTAACTATCAGTTGATTAACTCGCATACAACTCAGATTCACACCATATTTCCTGTGGGATTTGACCCCAACCTAGTTGGATTATATATTGACAATGATCACTTACATTCTTACATGAGAGGTGTAGTTTGAGCGTTATCAGTGGTCAGGTAAGTATCTCTCTCTCTATCTCTCCCTCTCTATATCTCTCTATCCCTCTATCACCTATCCTTTTATTATGACAACGAGTGTGGGTTACCTCCATTTTAGCTCTGATAATGGTAGACTAGTGAGACGTACGTACCTCAGGCGAGAGGCAGAACAAGAAAGGAAAAAAAAGAAAATCAAATCTGACTGCAACCGGTGTAGGTTAAAATTCCAACGACCGCCAGTGGTGATGACGGCGGGCTTAAAATAATTTGTTGTACTCCCATCAAGCTTGGCGATCTTCATAACAGATTTGGTCTGGCGATCTTTTAGTGATACTCCAGCAATAATATTCCGGCAAGCAATTTCGACACCAATTTGTCAGAATCCAACAAAGCAAGCACGGACGAAGAACTTTGATCGATAAGCATGGACATGACTTCTAACCTTGAAACATTTCTTCATCTTACAGTTTCTGTATCTTGACTTATTTTTTTTTAATTTGATTTATTTTAAACTGGTGTTGGTTGTACACTTCTTGGTATTGGTGTTTAGTGTTTGTTGTTCTTGGTATTTGGCTATGTAGTGTTTCACGTGTGCCTTATTACTTTACTTTGCTTTGTTGTTTTTTAAGTTATTTCTTTATTGTTCTTTAGTAATGGCTTTGGCGGCTGATGGTAAACTAGGGTCATGTCTTGGGGGATAGGGATGGGGTCAGGGTCAGGTATTGGGTTAGGTTTGAGGTATGGGGTATGGGGTGGTAGGACAGAGGTTAAGTATGACACCAGAGGTGATAGGTTGAGGGCATGGTCTTAAAACATAAGGACCCTTTAGGATGAGTCCATAAATCTTGTAAAGATTCTTAGAAATAGGAGGATAAATATTGTGTATATCCAGGAGATCAAGTGGGTAGGCTCTTAGGCTAGGGATGTGGATGGGTATAAGTTATGGTAATCAGTTAGTGCTAGGTATAGGAATAGGGTAGGTATCTTAGTAGATGAAGAGCTTAGGGGAAAGGTAGTAGAGGTTAAGAGGGTTAGTGATATGTTGATGACAATTAAGTTAGTCATTGAAGGGTTTACTCTAAACGTCTATAGTGCTTATACGCCACATGTAGGCTTAGATGAGGAGAAAAAAAATAAATTTTTGGAGGTTTTAGACAAGCTGGTTAGTGACAATCCTAGATCAGAGAAGATTTTCATAGAAAGGGATTTTATTGGACATATCGGGTCATTGTCAAGAGGTTATGATGATGTGCATGAAAGCTTTGGTTTCAGGGATAGAAATGGTGAGGGAGCTTCCCTTTTGTATTTTGTGAGGGCCTTTAAGTTGGTGGTTGTGAATTTGAGCTTTTCAAAGAAATATAATCACCTAATTACCTTCTGAAGCAGGATTTCTAAGACTCAAATTGATTGTTGCTTAGAAAGGGGGCAGAGCATTATGTAAGGATTGTAAGGTCATTTTGGGTGAGGATCTTGTGACCCAGCATAGGCTTCTGGTGATGGAATTGGTTTTCGAGAAGGGCTAGAAGAAAATGGGTGGGGAGGGTCAACCTAGAATTAAGTAGAGTGGATTGACTCTAGTTAGTTCACTGGAAATAGGGCAGAAGGTGGCGAGGATGAGGGTAAGGGAATGTAGGGAGATGTGGATAATTTATAGGATAGGGCTGCCTGTTGTAACAAAGAGATGGCTAGAGAGGTGTTGGGTGTCTCGAAGGGTCATTCTGGCCAGCATCGGGAGGATTGGTAGTGGATTGGAGAAGTTAAAGAAAAGGTAAAAACAAATAAGGCGGCTTACGCTAAGTTATTTTAAAGTAAGGATGATGAAGAGCAACGGGGGAATAGGGAGGAGTACAAGTTACCTAGGAAGGAGGCTAAGTTTACGATAGCTAATACAGCTGTATTTGAGAGCTTATATGTAGGATTAGAGAAGAGAGATAGGGAAAAGAGGTTGTTTAAGCTTGCTAAGGCTAGGGAGCGTAAGGGTCGTGATCTTGATCAAGTGAAGTACACTAAGGGAGAGGATGGAAGAGTATTGGTGAAGGACGTTCACATTAAGAAAAGATGACAATCATATTTTCATAGACTCTTAAATGGCAAGGGGACAGATATATTGTGTTAGGGGAGTTGGATCACTCAGTACAATGTTGCGATTTCGGCTATTGTCGGAATTTTAAAGTAGAGAAGGTAAGAGAGGCTATTCACAAGATGCAAAAAGGTAGGGCAATGGGGCCCGATGCGATTCCAGTAGATTTTTGAAAGTTTACTGGTGGAGTAGGTTTAAGGCGGCCGACCGAATTATTTAATGAAATTTTCAAGACGACAAAGATGCCCGAGGTATGGAGATTGAGTACGATGATTCCTTTATATAAAAACAAGGGTGACATTTAGAGTTGCAACAACTATCGGGGTATTAATTTGTTGAGTCATACGATGAAAATCTTAGGGAAGGTGGTTGAATGGAGGTTGAGGAGGATCGTGTCTACTTCTGAGAATTAATTTGGTGTATCTATATAGAGAGAGGAAGAGGGACTTGTACATGGTGTTCATTGACCTAAAAAAGGTGCGTGACAAAGTTTCTAGAGAGGTTTTGTAGAGATTCTTAGAAGCGAGAGGGGTCCCGGTGGCATACATTAGATCGATTAAGGACATGTATGATGGGGTAAAAACTCCAGTGAGGACAGTGGGGGAGATTTATAGCATTACCTTGTTTTGATAGGGTTGCACCAAGAATCAAATCTTAACCCATTTTTATTTGCCTTGGTGATGGATGTGTTGATACGCGTATACAAGGAGTGGTGCCTGAGATGCGGGAAGGTGTGAATGATAAATTGGAGGTTTGGAGATAAACCCTGGAGTCTAAAGGTTTCAGGTTGAGTAGTACCAAGAAGAAGTACTTGGAATGCATGTTTAATGACTTGAGGCAGGAGGACTAGTTGGTAGTGAAGTTGGATTCTCAGGTGATTTGTAAGAGGGATAACTTGAAGTATCTTGGAGCTATTACTTAAGGGAATTGAGAGATTAATGAGGATGTATCTCACCGTATTGGGGAAGGATGTATGAAATGGAGGCTCGCCTCAGGGGTTTTAAGTGATAAGAAGGTGCCTCCTTAGCTGAAAGCAAAATTCTATAGAGTTGCAATCCGTCCGGCTATATTGTATGGAGTAGAGTGTTGGCCAGTCATGAACTCTCATATTCAAACGTTGAAGGTGGTAGAGATGAGGATATTGCGGTGGATGTGTGGACTTACTAGGGTGAAAAGGTTAGTAATGTGACTATTTGAGAGAAAGTGGGAGTGGCGTCGGTGGAGGACAAGATGCGAGAAATGAGGTTGGGATAGTTTGTGCATATGATTAGGAGGGACACAGATGCCCCATTTCGTAATAAAACAAAAGAAGTTACTAAATTTTATTTTTTGTGTTTTCAGTTTGTTGATAGTGAACCAATGAATTTTAATAAAGCTATTATGAATAAAAGGTGGAGATAATCCATGGAGGAATAAATCTAGTTGATAGAGAAGAACAACACTTGGGAGTTAACAATTCTTCCTTAAGATCATCAAGCAATTGGAGTCAAATGGGTATACAAGGCAAATAAGAATGCTCATGGAAAGATATAGAGATATAAGGCAAGAATTGTTGCTAAAGACTACAAAATAATACTGAAATATGGTATCACAGTACCAAAACTGAACATCAATACTGAAAACTGAACAACTGTCTAAAAATAATCTAGTCTGAAAAGCCTCTAAACTGTCTGAACTGTGGAGTTGATGGGACAAGTCCCCAAATAACTCCGACTACTGAAATAAACTAACATGCTGAAATAAATAATCATGTCCTCGAACTATAAGGACTCACCACTAACTCTGTATGCTGAGAATCTAAACTACTAACGGTGCTCGGGAGCTTGTGTGTCTGAACCTATAGTATAAGACACCATAGTACAAAATAAAGGCATGTGTCAGTACTTTGAATATACTGGTATGCTCAGTGAAGTATGCTGAAATGCATGGATTCATATGCATGAACAATGCTAACTGAATATCTTGAATATGATTGAATGAGAATACATGCAGAAATACGTATACTGTAACAAAAATCATGATAACACTGGATACTAAATCTGAATACTGATTAACTGATGTCTGAGCATATTGACACTGAATTACTAATAAATGAATGACTGTATCTGACAGTTCTAAATCTGTGGAACTATACTGAGTTCCGAACTGAGCTGAGTGACTGTATCTGATAGTCCTGAATTTGTAGAACTGGGTTGAGTTCTATACTGAGATTGATCTGAGACTGAGACTGTAGAAAGTAATCATCTAACAGACATTCCCCTTCTCTAACTGATTTAGGGTCCAACCTGTAACCCAGTTAGAAGGGTGTCAATACCGTGCCATGGGTAAGGACAAGCTATGAGTTAACCCTCACTCATAGGAAGCTCTTCCATCAATCCCCACTGGTAGTAAAACTCAAAAGAGATATATCAACCCTAGTTTTGCAGGAAGATATCTTAACCTACGCTGGTAACGTAGTTCTGGAATGCAAGGATTGCTTTTAAGGATATCACCCTCTACTGGTAGGTGAGTCCCCATCCTTGGGTTCACTCGATACTGAATCCTACTCCCAACTAAATAGTCATTGGACTGATTCTAAACTGTACTAGGCTGGACTAAACTGTTACTGATCATGCTGTATAACTGAACTGAATTGATTTTACTGAACTAAACTAGGCTAATTCTGAGTTCACTAAGTACTGAATTGATTACTGACTGAATTTTTTGAACTGACTGAGTTTACTGAGTTCTGAACTGGATACTACTCTGTCCTAAACTGAATACTGAATTGAGATTGATTACTGAGTACTACTGAATTTTTCTGAGTCGTGTAACTGACTGAGAGTACTACTGATCGTAAAATGACTTAGATTATTCTGTAACTGACATTGGATCTAGGTAAACAACTAAATTGCCCCAGGACTCGATAACATGAAAAGTATAGCATAACATAGTCGTAAAAGTCATAAAAATGCATACTAGTCCATAGTTCATTCTTAGAGACATTTATTCAAAAACTTGTAATGCATTAACTTGTACATGAATGGAGATACATGTTAGCATGCTATACTTTCATTATTCACCTCACATGAGCAATTCCTCAAACACTTGGAGGGCATAGTACATGCACATAACACTAGACAACAGGCGAGCATCACAATTTCAACACCAAATTCACAATCTCAAGGTTTTAGCATGAATTCACAGGACACTACACATATAATAAATGATTTCACATGAATCTTGCAACTAATCATGGATTTGAAAACCCCATCAACATAATAATCATGAACATAGTCAAATCAAATCATGAATTTTATTAAACCCTTTAACTTGTAATTTCAAAAAATTTTCTTGAACTCCAAGGGTGGAATAAAATCCTTGGATGAACACTTAACATACCTTGGTTGCTAAATTTTGAAAGATTGATGGTGGTTTCTCAAGTTGTTGATTTGAAATTGATCCCCCTAGGGTTTTGTTCTTGAGAGATTTGTGAAAGAATGAATATAACTTGCTAAAAGATGGTTAAATCTCATGTTATGGGGGCTGAATGACATGGGAAAAAGACTCAATTAACCCTGAGGACACATCTTTTAATGACTGTAAACTAAACCATCGACGAGCAGGACGACGCACTGCGTCATTGGCATTAACGCGATAGCCAATTAGCCGCATCGAGTCTGCATCGGTTCACTGGAATTAGATGCTGGGAGCTGGGTAAAACATTTATCGATGTGATAGTCGATGCGACGTATCAAGATTGCATTGATTCACCGGTTTAGGATTCCAAAGGTGGTTCAAACATAGTACGAAAAATCTGAAACTTGTCCAGGAATACCTATTGACATTCCTGATCATGAATTAACTCAAATATCGACATTTAATGGATGTAAAGGTCGTGAAATAAGATTCTAAACTTTTGAAGGTTAAAATAACACTAAGTCTGAATACTTAGCTAGAATTATCTATGGCTCAGACCCCTTAACAGACTTAAAGAACTGAATTTAGCTAAGAATTTTTTTTGCGAGGTCTTACATTTTCTCCCCCTTGGGAACATTCATCCTCGATGAGACTGGCTAAGATGGGAGAAAATGATAACCTAAAAGTACATACTGGACATGCACAAATGAACCATGATTGCATGACTGAAACTACAGATATACTGAATTTTCATACTAAACATGATATCTGATGCACGGGTACATGGTTGAGCTGATTCGTGAATACATGAATGGGATTTCTAATAAGATGAATTTTCTCAAACTGAAAATATATTTCTGATGCATGAATATATGATCAAATTGACTCATGAATGCATGACTAAATATGCAACGATAACTGATACCAAGTTTGTAAAAGTAATCTGAACATGGAACTGAGTAAGTTCAAGAAAAAACTATTATTTAAACTGAAAAATACTGATGAACCTAAGATTATTTTTGGAGTACACATGAATGGGAACATGAGAATAGGACTGAGACTTGAACATGATACATGAACTAAATATCACGAACTGAACTGAGCCCCTTGAATACGTGGCTTACGACTAAGATTGGAACTTAAGGGTCAACCTATGAGTACCCACTACTCCAAACAGAATTCATTACGTGAAGAGAACTGGGAGGCTTAGGACATAAAAGCTCTGGGTTATAGTGTATCTCCCACTTGGGACATTATGTCTCTCGAAGAATACTGACTTGGCTGAGATACAGAGAAAACGCTAAGGTGATGCACAAGGCACCTACAAGATGAATTGTGATTGAATATCTAGGATCTAAAACTGAGACTTGATACATGAAATGGGCTGAACACGCAACTACCTGGTTGGTCCATCTTAGAATAGTTACATTCATGAGACTTCAAATAGTGCGACTAGATGGAAAGATAGAAAACAACAGCATACGAATTTATTTGTCTGACAGCTAAACTAAATTACTGGCTTTACAGACTAACTCATACCGAAAACTTATTCTCAACTGGAGCTTTTCTCTTGCACTCTTTCAACTACACTCTCTACCTTATTACGATACTTCACTTGAGACTACTGAAAGTATTCCCATGGGCGTTGAGCACGGATGCATAAATATACTAACTTATTTGATTAACTAAATAACTAATAGCTGAATACTGGGTCTGCAAGACTAAACCATACTTAACCTAAATAACTGGACTGAAACTGTAGAGTATCATGCATTGGAGGTAAGGAATGATAGGGTAATATGAGATAACTGAGCACAAATTTGTGAAAGTTGTATTATTTGAGAATGCAAGACTAAGATTTTAACATGGTTCTAAAATATTCTATAAACTGAGGTACTGAAATACTAATAACTGAGTAACTGATAACTATACGCTGTGGTCAAGTAGACCTGAAACTGAACTGGGTTTCTGATCTGATTACTGGACTGAGATTGACACTATAACTAAGGCTGTAACTGAGACTGTGATTCAGATAGTAACTGGGACTGAACATACTATAAGGCATGAGTGCAGAAGTCATGAGCTACATCACCTGAGTTTGGAGTTTCCTTGTTTATGAAACATGATTCGTACTACTGAGTGAACTAGAACTCCTCATACTAAGAACTGGAAATGCACGTGATTCTATGTAAAGTGCGTGAATATAAGTGTGTTCATATAAATAATATCTAAATCATGTGTCGTGATGACTGATGTACAAAACTTTGAACTGAGGTAAATATAGGTTAGGGATCATTCCCACCTATTACTTTTCTAGACATACTAATATTACTACTGAAATCTAGAAGCCTGACTTCCTGAGATATCATAACTGGACAGTTCCTGTATACTCGCCGGGCTATGATTAATTGGCCCACTGGGGTGGAGGATGAGAAAGGTTTTGTTAATATTTAGTCTAACTTAAAGTTAACTATTATGAAAAGAGTCACAAAAGACAGAGAAGCTCCTAAATATGATGAGACATAAACATATAAATAGGAGGTCTATAACGTACCAGTGACCGCATCAGGGGAACTTTCTCGATCTTGCCTAG
>JAPEIP010000006.1:228016499-228027845 GCA_026120095.1 Capsicum chinense | reverse complement strand
CTAGAATTTTCAAAGTCTGGGACCCTTTAACAAGCTTAAAAGACTAAATTCAGCTAAGAATTTTTTTTGTAGAATCTTACATTAATAGATCTTGCACACGCTGTCTTTGGGCCAAGGAGACTCATTGTCACCACCCGAGTTAAGGCCCTGGCCGCAATAAGCATACGGAACAATGAAGGCCTAAGAGCCCATCTCTATCTGGCAATCATGGACAAAGATCATAAAATATACAAAAATGCAGAAAATTATCATACAAAAATATGGTCAATCTCATAAGTAAACTGAACAATTCAAAAGAAAGCTCTAAACATTCAAAACTTATGACACTAGTCTGCGAAATCTCTAGTAACATGAAATCAACTTCTGTCTAAAATTTAGGTCAAATCCACCAGTCGAACCATAATTCAAAATAATATAATAATTTCTAATAACCAGGCCTTTTGAAATAGGGGAGGCTTACCAACTGCAAATCTCAGACACACCAATCTACTACTTAGCAGAACCATGGGACTGTGCCTTGGATCCTGAAATATAGGGGGTCAATAAAGATATACTGGTACATAGAGCAATCCAAAATAATATATTTTCTTACAAAATAAGTGAGAGCAATTCATAAAAGTAATTTACATACGATATATGAAAAACACATGAGCAGGCTTAAAAGACTTTGAAATCACGACTCACTCTTTATCTTACTTCTGAGCTAGATGGTCCACCCTATAACTCTTCTATTCCATAGGCTATATGGAATCCACCCTTGACTCGGTGGCCAAGCCGCCAACCCAAGTTTTATGCAAGGGTTGGAATCTCTTATTCCCTACTATGCTATTGGGTCATCGCTAGCGTAAAATTTTCCCTGTTGGGTAATATAAACCCGTGTCGGCAAATCACGATTTTAGGCAATGAGTCAATTGACTCATGCCTTCTTTGGGTAACCACCTAACTCTCTTAAGCTCAGTTTTAGATTCTTAAAACAATATCTTCTTCGAAAAGTTATTTCCTTCTTAATATCTTTGAGCACATAAAAATAGGGTATTGTCATACCCAAACTTGCAAGTCATGTCACCACATATTTACTGCCCTTATCTTATTTCAAAAGATGTTTATTGACCACCCAAAAGATCTACCATTTGAACCAAAGTTCATATTTTTAAATAATTGAAAACCAAGCCATTCTCAATACTTATTCTATCGTGGTCACCCTTTTTAATCACTTTACAACCATTCTAGTTAGGAATCATGATTGTTATAAAACAAGTAAAACACTCTTTCATTGTCTCATCAAAAACAATACAATTTGTACATAACATGCTCAAATATTTAGCAATCTGTATAATCCATCCTTAACATGTAAAATCGATGAATTTTATAGAAAAAGAGGGATTTACATATCCCATGCTCTCATTTAATTTCACAATCTAAACATCACATGATCACATGAAGAACATTTCGAGTTTGGGACTTCATACCACAATTTTCGCAATACTTTATCAAGATACAACAATTTCAATACAAGTTTATCAATATCTTGAATCAATTTCATATATATACATATATAACCTTTAAAACCAAGTTTAGAAATAGTAAAATCATGCCCATGAGGTTTAGGGCAGTCCCAAGTACCTTAACTTACATAGTTTGAAGAATAGAACCCGAATCTTGAATTGTTTATTGGAAATCTTGAACTTAAAGGTGGATTCTTGACCTTTAGGAGAGGAATTTAGGGTTTTTTTCTTGATAGAATTGGGTAATTTTAAGCATATAATGGCGTAATAATATTTTAATCAGTTGTTAAGACGACTTGCGGTGGTAGGGAAAAGACGAGACTATCCCTCAGATTTAAAATTCACAACTGAAACCCAAATTTGGACCTTACCACGATGCTCCATGTGTTCCACTGCTATATAGCACCGCGATACGCCATATTCATGGTGACCAGCTATTTTGGGATTCCAAACACGTCTCAAACCTCATCCAAAAAATCCAAAACTCCCCTGAGACATCCCCTTTACATCCCAGAATATGAATCAACTCAAAAATCTACATCTTAGGGCCGGGAAGGTCAATTTAAAAATCATTAAAATTAAGGGCTCAAAATACAAAGTACTTTTTAACACTGAGAGAAATTTTTAGGGTTTTAGTTCTTTAAGCATGCTACTAAGTGAGACATTAAGTCAAGAATGCTACAGGGTGTTACATTATCCTCTCCTTGGGATCATTCATCCCTGAATGATGATGGCTCAGAATACCGACAAGCATGATTGCAAGCACACTAAGGAAAAGATAAAAAGAGTAGTATATGATTTGTACCTTCTATGTTGTCATCCATGGTCTCAAAGAGGTTTGGGTATCTAGTACACTTGTCATCTTCTGACTCCTCAGTAGCTTCCTCAACTCTTTGATTCTTCCACAACACCTTAACGGAAACAATCTCTATACTTCTGTACAAATTTGGCGATCCAAAATAGCAACGGGTTCTTCTTTTTATAAGAAGGAGTCTTTCATATTGATATCCTCTACCAGCAACACTAGGGAATGATCTCCAATACATTTTTTTAATATGGATGCATGAAAAACTGGATGGATAAAAAATAGGGTCACAGGCAAATCTAACTCATAAACAACACCACCTATCCTTCTCATTAACTGATATGGTCCTATATAATGAGGACTAAACTTACCTTTCTTTCCAAATAGCATGAATCCTTTCATAAGGGAGACCTTTAGGAATAACCGATCATTAAATTTGAATTCTAAATCCCTTCTTCTAACATCGACATAAGATTTCTAGCAACTTTGAGTAGTCTAAACTCGCTCCCTAATGATCTTTACTTTCTCCATCGCCTGATGAACAAGGTTAGGCCCAAATAATCAGGTTTCACCCTCTTCATACCACCCAATTGGTAACCTACATCTCCTCCCATAAAATTCTTCAAAAGGAGCCATTTGTATTACTGGAATGGTAGCTATTGTTGTAGGTGAATTCTATCCATGGTAAAAAATCCACCCAACTACCCTTGAAGTCAATCACTCTGGCCCTAAACATATCCTTAAGGGCCTGAATGGTGTGTTCAGCTTGCCCATCAGTCTTAGGGTGGAAGGCAGAACTCAGGTTCACCTACGTACTTAAACCCTTCTAAAAAAATCACCAAAACTGAGAAGATAATTACATACCTCAGTTGGATATAATAGACACAGGAGCACCATGCAAATGGACTATCTCTTGGATGTACAACTTAGCATAATCATCCCCTCAAAAATTCATCCATATTGGAAGAAAATGAGCAAACTTGGTCATGCGTTCTACAATTACCCAAATGGAGTCATTGATTTCGGGACTTCGGGAGCCCCGTAATGAAGTCCATGTTAATCATCTCCCACTTCCACATAGGCAAAGCCATCTCTTAGGAAGTGCCACCTGGTCTCGAATGTTCTACCTTGACTTGTTGACAATTCAAACACTTATAAATAAAATTAGTAATATCGCGTTTTATATTGTCCCACCAGTAAATAGCCTTAAGATTATGGTACATTTTAGTAGACCCTGGGTGAACAACATACCTTGAAGTGTGAGCCTCATTGAGAATCCTCTCTCGTAAACCATGTATGTCAAACAGCCTACCTTGATACTTTAAAATCCCATCACCTTTAATATCAAATTTCATAACCTTTTGTTGACCAAAATCCTTTTTAATCTATATTAGGAGAGGATCTTCAGCCTGCTTTTCCTTGGCCTCAGCATACAGGAAGGATTTAGCTATCTCATGGATAATTATTCCTCCATCTTCGGAATCAAGAAGTCAAACTCCTAAATTTGTAAGTCGGTGAATATCTTTCACCATCTCCCTCTTCCTTTCCTCAACATGTGAAAGACTGCCTATAGACAATCGTCTAAGGGTATCGATCACCACGTTTTCCTTGCCGAGATAGTAGTTCAAGCTAATGTCATAATCCTTCAACAATTTCAACCACCACCTTTGTCTGAGATTCAGTGATTTATGTGAGAAAACATACTACAAACTTTTTTGATCGGTGAATATATCAACATGTACACCATACAGATAATGATGCCATATCTTAAGTGCGAATAGCACTGCTACTAACTCCAAGTTGTGAGTGGGGTAATTCTTCTGATGCACTTTTAACTGTCTAGATGCATAAGCCACTACCTTACCATACTATATGAGGACACATCCCAGTACCACCCAGGATGCATCATAGTACACCACAAAGGCTTCCATACCCTCGGGAAGGGTCAAAACTAGAGCGGTAGTCAACTTGTCTTTCAATTTCTCAAAGTTATTCTCATAGGAGTTAGACCACAAGAATTTCACCTTTTTCTACATCAATTTAGTAAGTGGAGCAGCTATGGAGGAATAACTCTCCACTAGCCTTCTATAATACCCTGCCAAACCTAAGAAACTCTGAATATCTGTCGGAGTCATTGGTCTAGGCCATTTTATCACTTCCTCAACCTTTTGGGGGTCAACCTTAATCCCCTCACTATAAAAAATATGCCCCAGGAAAGTAATAATACTAAGCTAGAATTTACATTTGGAAAACTTTGCATACAACTCATGATCTTTGAGGGTTTGAAGGATGACTCGGGGGTGGATGGCATGCTCCTCCCCACTCTTAGGGTAAAACATAATATCATCTATAAAGGCTATGATAAACCGATCTAGAAAATGGCAAAACACCCTATTCATTAAGTTCATAAAAGCTGCAGGGGCATTAGTCAATCTGAAGGACATAACTAAGAATTCATAATGGCCATATCTAGTTTGGAAAGCTATTTTGGGATTGTCAGCCTCCCTAACCTTTTACTGATAATACCCCAAATGAAAAACTATCTTGGAGAAATACTTGGCATCCTGAAGTTGGTCAAAAAGATCATTAATTATAGGAAGAGGGTATTTGTTTTTAACATTAACCTTATTCAGTTGATGGTAGTCCATACACATACGGAGAGAGCTATTTTTCTTACGCACGAAGAGCACTGGTGCACCCCAAGAAGAGACTCTAGGATGAATAAAGCCTTTATCAATAAGATCTTTTAGCTGGTCTTTCAACTCTTTCAGTTTTACAGGAGCCACTCCATATAGCGGAATAGAAATAGAGCAAGTGTCTGGTAACAAGTCAATGCCAAAGTCTATCTCCCTATCAGGTGGTATACCTGGGAGATCATCAGGAAAAACTTTTAAAAATTCATTAACTATAAGGACAGACTGGAAGGAAGGATATTCGATACTAAAATCTTTGACCTGAATAATATGATACAAACAACCCTTTGATATAAGCTTCTGGGATCTAAGATAAGATCTTCGGTGTTATAAAATACCCCTCCCACTCAAACACTAGCTCATTTGGAAAGGAGAAAGTAATTTTTTGGGTTCTATAGTCTAACGTGGAATAATATGAATAAAACCAATCGATTCCTAAAATGGAATCGAAGTCAATTTTATCCAACTCTATAAGATCCGCCACGGTATCCCGATGACAAATGGATACAACACAATTTCTATATACCCTCCTACCTATAATAGAGTCACCAATAGAAGTGGAAATAGAGAAAGGTTCCAAAATAAATTCAGGCTCAAAACTGAAACTAACGGACACATAAGGGGTCACATAAGACAAGGTAGACCCGAGATCAAGTAATACATACACATCACAGGAGAAAATTTATAATGTACCCGCCATAACATCTGGTGAAGCCTCTGCATCCTGGTGGTTAGATAAAGCATATAACTGGTTGCGACCACCACCAACAGCTGAATTAGCGCACTTAGGAGGAGGGGTTGTAGAGTTCGACTGAGACTTAGTGCCTCTAAAATTTCCCTTCTCCACGGGACAGTCCCTCTTGATATAGCCTGGCTGGACGCAGGCATAGAAAACAAGAGTACCAAACTAGAATGGCCCCGGATGATCCTTTCCATATTTTTCATAATGCAGGTATGATCGATGAGCCTAAGCTACACTCTCTTGCGACTGAGTGCCTTGCATTTTCAATCCATTGTTAGGCTGAAAATTTTGAAATTATCGATCAACTGGAGGTTTGGGAGCTAGGGCACTAGTTGAAGACTGAGTGTTACTCTAGAACTTTTTGTTAGACCACTTATTACCCAAATTGTTACCTTAGTGTTAACTGCTATTCTGATCTGTGGACCTAGATCTCTTAGCTTATCTCTCTTTTTCTCTTACCTCAGCCAGCCTTTTTTTCTGCTCTTCAACCTGCTGCATATGAACAAACAACCTAGATAAATCCTTATCTCTATTCAGCATTGCTTTCTTGTATTCATCAAATCATCCAAGAGTCTGGATTCAAACTTTCTCATGCGAGCTCTCATATTCCTCACCAATTCTGGAGCATAACAGGATAGCTGGGTAAATTTCAATGTATACTCTTTGACACTAATTTTTCCTTGTTTCAAGCTCATAAATTCTCCAACCTTTGACTTTCTTAATTCCTGAGGAAAGAAATGATCTAGGAAAGTTTCCACAAACTCACCCCATATAGAAGGCTCAACATCGCTACCCTTCGAATCCTTTTACTTATTATACCACTGATTGGCCACATCCTTTAACTGATAGGATGCCAATTCAACCCCTTCGACCTTATTCATATGCATAACTCAGAAAATTTCTCTAGTTCATCAATGAACCCTTAGGGGTCCTCCTCAACCTTCATGCCATTAAATATGGGTGGGTTTAGCCTCATGAATTGACCAACCCATGTAATCTTAGATGAACCAAAGACAGACCCTGCATCTTAAGACCGACGGGCCTGAGAAGCCATAAGCTGAGCAATCATATGGATGGACTGTCGAAACTCAGCATTCGAAACTTCCCTTTAAGGAGGTTGAGGATGGTTAACACCGATTCATGAAGCCCGAGGTGGACTAGTCAGAACTAGAGAAACTCCCGAGTAGCAATAAACTCTAGGGTATGAGCACTATTATGGGTCCGCATCCCATGAGTAGGACGGACATCCTCAGCTTAGGTGTTTTGTTTGTTGGTTCTATGAGGAGGTATGATCAATTTCTGAAGTATAGAGAATCATTGATTATAGGACATTTAGACTCTATAGCACAAACGAAATCATGAAAGAAAGAGAGACATTCCTAAACGCCTTGTAGTCTCTTGCTTATAAGTGTTGCACACTACATACCGATAAATAGGACTCTACTCGACATAATTTTGCAGACACCCTAGGACCATGAATCGTGCTATGATACCAAGTTTGTCACGACCCGAGACAAGGCCCTGGCCACGAGAGCATCCCAAACCATGAAGGCTTGGGCGCCCATCTCTATCTAGCAATCATGCACAAAGATAATACAATATAAAAAAATGGAGAAAATTATCATAAGGAAACATGGTCAATCTTATAAGAAAATTAAATAATTTGAAAGGAAGCTCTTTACATTCAAACCACATGACACCAGTCTACGAAATATCTAACAACATGAAATCAACTTCTGTCTAAAAACTGGGACAAGGACCCCAGTTGGACCATAATTAAAAATAACATAACAATGTCTAATAACCAGGCCTTTCGGAATAGGGGAGGATCACCAACTGCGAATCTCAGACACACTAATCTACTGCTTAGCGGGACCATGGGACTGTGCCTTGGACAATACTAATGTACTGGTATGCATAGCAATCCAAAATAATATATTTTCTTACAAAATAAGTGAAAGCAATTCATAAAAATAATTTACATACAATAGATGAAAAGAACATGGGCAGGCTTAAAAGTATTTAAAACATTTCTTTGAAATCATGACTCACTTTTTATCTTACTTCCGAGCTAGATAGTATACCCTACAACTCGGCTATTCCATGGGCTATATCGAATCCGCCCTTGACTCGGTGGCCAAGCTCCTAACCCAAGTTTGCCACAAGGGTTGGAGTCTCCGCTTCTCTACTACGACATTGGGTCATCGCCAGTGTAAAATTTTCCCTTTTGGGTAACATAAATCCGTGTCGACAAATCACGATTTTGGGTAATGAGTCGATTGACTCATGCCTTCTTCGGGTAACCATCTAACTCACTTAAGCCTAGTTTTAGATTCTTTAAATCATATCTTCTTTGAAAAGGTATTTCATTCTTAATATCTTCAGGCATATCAAAATAGGGTATCATCATACCCAGACTTGTAAGTCATGTCACCACATCTCTACCTCCCTTATCTTATTTCAAAAGATTTTTATTGACCACCCAAAAATTTCTACCATTCGAACAAAAGATCATACTTTGAAATAGTTGAAAACCAAGTCATTCTCAATACTTATTCTACAGTGATCACCCTTTTCAATCACTTTGCAGCCATTCTAGTTAGGAATCATGATCGTTATAAAACAAGTAAAACGCTATTTCATTGTCTCATGAATAATAGTACAATTTGTACAACATGCTCAAATATTTAGCAATCTGTATAACCCATTCTCAACATGTAAAACCAATGAATTTCATAGAAAAAGAGGGATTTACATATCCATGCTCTCATTTAATTTCACAATCTAAACGTCA
The DNA here is from genome assembly GCA_026120095.1 of Capsicum chinense. Classification (NCBI taxonomy): domain Eukaryota; kingdom Viridiplantae; phylum Streptophyta; class Magnoliopsida; order Solanales; family Solanaceae; genus Capsicum; species Capsicum chinense. The sequence goes on along the minus strand of JAPEIP010000006.1, from coordinate 228,019,306 downwards.
CATGATCACACGAAGAAAATTTCGAGTTTGGGACTTCATACCACAATTTTTGCAACACTTCATAAAGATACAACAATTTCAATGCAAGTTTATCAATGATCTTGAAACAATTTCATATATATATATATATATATATATATATACATACAGACAGACATATATAACCTTTAAAATCAAGTTTAGAAATAGTAAAACCATGCCCATGAGATTTAGGATAGTCCCACATACCCTAGATTACTTAGTTCGAAGAATAGAACCCGAATCTTGACTCGTTTCTTGGAAATCTTGAACTTAAAGATGGATTCTTGATTTTTAAGAAAGGAGTTTAGGGTTTTATTCTTGATGGAATTGAGTAATTTTTGGCATATAATGCCTTAATAATGTTTTAATCAGTTGTTAACATGACTTGGGATTGTAGGAAAAAGACGAGACTGCCCCTCGGATTTAAAATTCGCAACTAAAACCCGAATTTGGGCCTTATCGCGATGCACCAAGTGTGCCATAGCTATAGGCACCGGACGCGCCGCAATCGCAGTGACCTGCTGTTTTGGGAATCCAAACACGTATCAAACCTTGTCCCAAAAATCCGAAACTCCCCCGAGACATCCCCTTTACATCCTTGAACATGAATCAACTCAAAAATCTATGTCTCGGGGTTGGGAAGTTCAATTTAAAAATTGTTAAAGTTAAGGACTCAAAGTATGACTAAGTCCTTTTTAACATTTAGAAAAATTTTCAGGTTGTTAGTTCTTTACGCATGCTACTAATTGTGACATTAAGTCGACAATGCTACGGGGTGTTACAATCATATAGGATAATATAATCCTAAGTCAGGAGATAGTGAAAGATTATGGGAGAAAGAATACGTTTCCAAGATGCATGATAAAAGTTGACATGATGAAGGCATATACTCGATTGAATGGGAGTACATGAAGTAGATCCTAGTGTGTCTTGACTTCCCATATGTGGTCATAAGGTGGATTATGCATTGCATGACTTCTTTAGCTTACTCAATCGCAATAAATAGGAAGCCAACAACACTATTTCCAGGAAAAAAATAGTTCAATCAGGATTTGCAGATGACCTTCTACTATTTAGTAGAGGATACGAGTTGAAGTGCAACATCAAACTGTAGAACTACTGGGCATAGCTAATGGACAACTATTTGTTTGATATTTAGGGATGCCACTAAGCACCAAGATACTATCACAGGTTCAATGTCAACCACTTTGGATAGAATGTTAGGCAGAATCAACTCCTTGATAGCTAAGTTACATTCGTACGCTGGTACAGTTCAGTTGGTAAAAAAGTGTGTTACTCTCTGTACAGATCTATTGGTCCCAGATTTTTCAGCTACCAAAAGAAGTGGTGGAACAAATAGTGAGAATCTCTCACACTTTTCTCTAGACAGGAATTATCCAAGAAGGCTCTAATAGCCAGGGAAAGAATATGTTTGCCTATGCGTGCAGGAGGTTTGAATTTATTAAATGTAGGCATTTGGAATAAAGCAGCATGATGAAAACTTTCCTTTTCGGACAGATTATACAAAGGATGCAGAAGTGAATTTTAGCAAAAGAGAACTAAGAATATTAAAAACTCTAAATTTAGGTTTTAGAGATGGCTTATGGATGTAAACATCATGATCTTTGGCACGCAAGGTTGTAGTGTAGTGGTTAATGAAGTGGGTTGATAACCTAAGATCTCAAATTCAAATTCCAAGAGAGGCAAAAAAAAAATATTAGGTTATTCTTAACAGCTTTCCTAAGTCCTAGCATTGGTGGATAGAGTTAGCTGATATCTGATAAAGGTGACAAATATCTTGTGAATTTAGTTAAGATGTGCGAAAAATGAACCCAGACATCACGATTATGAAAGGAAAAAAAAAGTTATGGTCGTGGAGAGAATTTGAGAACCATATTTGTTGTGCAAACTCAAAGGCTCAAATAAAAGGTTAACCTTAGGTTCTCAATTGGGCTGGGTCAATTGGAATTATATAGTTGGCTAAGAAGGGTCTGTTTTAATTAGGTTGTAGATTGGATGAATGGAAATGGGAAAATCCTTGAAAAATTAACCCAAATAGAAGAACATTTTAGGAATAAACTAAAAATAGCGCTACTCTGTTCTTTATTTCTCGTTTAAGCCGCAATAAGGACTCATTTTCTTCTTTTTTGCCGGTTGATGGTGTAATTAGTTGCCTTTTTGGTGGAAATATTATGTATAACCAGTATATATGTGTATACGTAGTGTATAAATAATGATAATGAGTGTATATACATACAGAGAGAGTATAGTCAGTGTATAATGTTGATTATACACTAAGGGGTCGTTTTTTAGGAGAGATAAGGATAACTAACCCAGGATTAATTTAGAAGAAGAGTGTAACGCCCCGAAAATCGAGTTCCGAGATGCCACACGGTGCTTAGGGTCACAAGTGACCCCAAGCTAACCCTTTTCATCGGTATAACTCAAAAGCAACTGATTAAAACATAATTCTGAGAGAATGAAGCTGAAAATGTATTAATACAGAATCTGTTCAGTACAATATTGGAATTACAAGATAACAATTCTACTAACACATATACATATACAAGAAGGAGACTGAATACATCAACCACCACTACTGTCTATGAAGCCTCTACTAGTATTGTCTGTACATAGTCGGGTCATGACTCCCAACTACCACACTCAATACGACCGATGAAAGAAGATACAATGCCTCTGAATCGAAACAACCAACACAAGACCTTAAACTATAAGGACTCCTTTACCTGCTGAACAGATGTTGTAACAGAATAGAATAGTAGATG
>JAPEIP010000006.1:227987337-228003745 GCA_026120095.1 Capsicum chinense | reverse complement strand
GGTCAAAACCCCACATACCTTGAAATTGACTTCTTAATTACAGAATCCTGTTCGGACAAATAATGGGTGCTCCTCGAAGGTCTTGAAATGAGGAGTTCATTTATCGGACTAATTTTGGATTTCTACGGTGAAATTGAAAGATATTTGAAGGTGAAATTTGGCTAGGGTTTCATTATCCCAAATGTTTCATGGAGAAAATGAATTTTTAAGGTTCAATTATGGATTAAATAGACAAATATTTGTCCAGGAGGGGGTGTGAAATGACCAAATTGCCCTTAAAAAAATAAATAATGTCCAATCTGTCCTTTGTGGACTGTTTTGATAGGCTGAAGTAGGTCGACCATAACGTTTTACTCCAACAGCCAAATTGGATGAAACCAATTTCATTAGAAAAAGGACTCCGAGAGATTTTCGTTGATATATAGTAGATCACCCAGATCATTATGTACAAGGAGTTATGGTCGTTTGAAGTTGACCCAAAAATTCACTTTTGATAGGCTTAGCTAAATTGACCATAACTTTTTTCTCCGATAGTCAAATTGGATGAAACCAATTTCATTAGAAAGAGGACTCACAGAGATTTCCGTTGATATATAGTAGATCACCCAGATTATTATGTATAAGGAGTTGTCATCATTTGAAATAGACCCTGAAATTTGCCTGGCTGCAGGAATTTTAATTTCCTGCACATTTTACTGTTCACAGTTCGATCGGAATGGTCGTAGTTCGATCGGAATGGTCGTAACTCATCGCTCGAGTATCCATTTTTGATGATCTACATATCGTTGAAAATATTATTCGATACTCTACATAACGGTAGGTCAACATCTTAGAAATACTACACAAAACATTTATGGATCGCTCTAAAGCATAGAACTCGATACGTTTCTCACGAAATCTTTACGAAGAAAATTTTTGGGAGTATTACATTATCTCTCCCTTGGAAACATTCGTCCTCGAATGTCGCTTGATAGGATAAAATCAACGATCAATTGACCTTCTTAAGAGACACAAACATCTGAGACATATTGGTACGATTGGAATTAGAGTTTCCTAGTCCTCATACTGAACATGCATATCTGACGGAAGATTGCTCTTGTTCAAAACCCCACATACCTTGAAATTGACTTCTTGATACGGAATCCTGTTCGGACAAATAATGGGTGCTCCTCGAAGGTCTTGAAATGACGAGTTCGTTTATAGAATTAATTTTGGATTTCTACGGTGAAATTGAAAGATATTTGAAGGTGAAATTTGGCTAGGGTTTCATTATCACAAATGTTTCATGGAGAAAATAATTTTTTAAGGTTCAATTATGGATTAAATAGATAAATTTTCGTCCAAGAGGGGGTGTGAAATGACCAAATTGCCCTTAAAAAAACAAATAATGTCAAATCTGTCCTTTGGTGGACTGTTTTGATAGGCTGAAGTAGATCGACCATAATGTTTTGCTCCGACAGTCAAATTGGATGAAACTAATTTTATTAGAAAGAGTACTCTTAGATATTTTCGTTGATATATAGTAGCTCACCCAGATCATTATGTACAAGGAGTTATGGTCGTTTGAAGTTGACCCAAAAATTCATTTTTGATAGGCTGAACTAGATTGACCATAACTTTTTTCTCCAACAGTCAAATTGGATGGAACCAATTTCATTAGAAAGAGGACTCGCAGAGATTTCCGTTGATATATATTAGATCACCCAGATTATTATGTACAAGGAGTTATGATCTTTTGAAGTTGACCCTGAAATTCACCTGGCTGCAGAAATTTTAATTTCCTGCATGTTTTACTGTTCACAGTTCGATCGGAATGGTCGTAGTTCTATCGGAATGGTCGTAACTTATCACTCGAGTGTTCATTTTTGATGATCTACATATCGTTGGAAATATTATTCAATACTCTACGCAATGGTAGGTCAAAGTCTTAGAAATACTACACAAAAAAATTATCACTCTAAAGCATAGAACTCGATACGTTTCTCACGAAATCTTTACGAAGAAAATTTTTTGGGGTATTACAAAGAGCTTGTCCGATGTTTTATTGGGACAAAATGCATGAGATATCTCATTCCGGTATTAGTTATCCCAGGATTGTTGTGTTTTTCTTAATACCTCCTTGAGGGTGGGATAACTAGTCCTAGAATTATTAATCCCAAGATAACTAATTTTCCAACCCAATGACCCTAAGATACATTAAATATGTTGTACGCTTAATGTATAAAATTTTATAATGTGTGTGTATACATACACACATACATATCTTAAAAGAAATGTATGGTATCAGAGCCCAGAAACTTTCATAGTAATCAAAGAAATTGATGTGAAGTATACAACATAGGTATGAAGTTTCAATATAAATGGATATGGGAGAAGTTAGTACGAAAAGTAATAAACCTGAAGAGGTAGACTTACCTCAAAATATGAATTTATTAAATAAATGGATAATTTTAAAAGTAGATATAAAAATCATTTATGCATATAGCTTTCTTGATAAATTTAAATATAAGCAGATAATAAAAATCACTGAGCAATCTATTGTTTTAAATGCTGACGAACAGACAATAAAATTACTCAATAAAAGAGATATTGATACGTTTAAACATCAGTATAATTTTATGCTATTGGTTTAGTGCAAATTGTTTTTAAACCTTTGACTTTGAAAGGTCTTCTAGAAACATTTCTAGCCGCACTACGAGATGCTAGAAATTTAAATTTCAGACAGTCTCTGATGGGATCTATTGAATCTACTCTTGCATATGGCCCTAATATTTTAACACTCAACCAAATTTACAATTATCTATGACTAATGTGAATATCCTCGATGCTTTGACTTTAAATATAAAGACCCATGGTTATAATTATGCGCCTGGATTCGAACTAATATGTTTATCCTATCGTATTTATTATCGTTTGTTAGCTACAATGAATCCTCGATTTAAATTGATTTATGATGCTTCTGATTATACTATGCTTATAGAAATAAATTTTGCAAAATCCATGGTCACTACCAGGAGACCTATAAGATGGAATGAGATTAATTTTCCAAAAATATGAATTTTAAACTCAGTTATTTCTCCAAAACAACTTACTGAGGATGTGACAAACTCAGAGTTAAATCATGTAACTCAAAATACTGACGGAAGAATTTGTCTTCAATTTGATTATAATTCTACCATTTATAATTGAAATTCTTTTTCTATGCCTAGAATGTTGCCTTCTATGCATCACATCTCTCCAGTTGAACCAGTTTATGGTCCATCTAGAAATTGTGTTACATCATTACATACTCTAAGTTCTGCTGATTTGCATGCTCCACTTAGAAGTATTGAAAAGATTAAAATCAATCCTAAAACAAATATAGTTCAAGAGAATGATAATGTCCCAGATAGAGACAACCCCACTCCCTCTGAAAAGGAGTTTGATGTTAATTCTTATTAAATCATGATTCCTCATCTAATTTATTTTAGTCCTGGTTCACACGCAAGAAATTATATTAAAAAGGAATTTTTTGGTGAAAAATGGAAAATGTTTAGGACATGGGTTTTTGAAACTTATAGTCCTGATGAAATGAAAAATATTTCTGAAGAATTCTATGAAATGTGTGCATAAAACAATCAAATTATTTGTTTTGTACCATGGTTTATATATGCATACCTGCCTTTATATGTAAGAATTATTGAAAGATCATACCAAAATTCAAGTGGTACTATTATTCAGGCTATTTATCCCCCCTCAATCATCTTTTATACTACCTAATAATACTAGTATAACTTTCTCTTCTTTTCAAAAATTCATTGATAATGAAGTTGGAAAAATCACTATTTCTGAAATAAATAGTTTAATTGCTCAAAATAATTATTTGAGTATGTATGTGAAAGTTCTTGGAGAACATATTTCTTCTCTTGATAAAAAAACTCGATGCTATGACAACTTTGATTAAGAAGCTAAGCGATAGTCAAAAGTCATCTGATATTGCTTCCACATCATAAAACAAAACAGAAGATTTGACAGCTAGGCCTCATATTCAAAGACCTCCTGATATTCAAGGATTTAGAAAACCCTCTGATTTAGAACAACTTGAAAAATTACTTGAAAAGAAATTTTTTTGTTTAAACATAAAGCCCATAGATCTTTCTAATGCTTTTGCTGATAACCTTGAATCTACTCCAATTACGAACATAGGTGCTGAAATTCACTCAGAGTTAAATAAACTCAGAGGTTTGGTAAGAAAAAAACCCGGAAAAAAAATATGCTGATGCTCCCCATATGCAAACGGCATATTATCCAAGACCAACTCCTCAAGATATTCTAATAGAGGGAACAAATTGGTCTTTCACAAACACGCCATATAATGGAGATCATATTTATGAATGGAATTTAGATGGATTATCAGAAAGACAATTATCTATTTTAGTCCATCGTATGTTAATGTATTCAACTATTTCCAAAGTCACTAGCCCTAGAGATAATGATGGCAATCCTGTTCGAACAGATACCACTATATGTAAAATGATTGTTGCAGATTTTACTGGCCAACTTCAGGGCTGGTGGGACAACTTTCTTTCCAACGACGAAAGAAAAGCAATTTTTAAGGCTACGAATATTTTGCCTGGGATTGACAACCTAGGTAGACAACTACCAGAAGGTAGAGAAGATGTTGTCTATACCCTTATGCTCACCATTATTCAACAATTTGGAGGTAGATTTACAAACCAACACTAAAATACTTGCACCCTATTAAATGGCCTTAGATGCAAACATTTAGGAGAATTTATATGGTTCTAGGATACTTTCATTAGTAGAGTTATGGATCTACCCGAATCCATGCTAGGTTTATAGATAGACTTCCACCTCTTTTTGCAGAAAGGGTTAAAAAATTAATTAAGGGACAATATGGTGCGATCCCTAGGACAGATTTTACTTATGGCCATCTTATTGAAGCCTGTACTCAAGAAGGTCTCAATCTTTGTAATGAATTGAAATTGTCTAGGCAAATTAAGCTGGATAGTCTTAAAGAAAAAACACAATTAAGTGATTTTTCTGGTCAATTTTGTATGGAAAATTCTGCTTCTACTTTTAAGATAAAGAGCCATAGATGTGTTGTTGCTAGAACAAATGACCCAGATAAGCCTTGTAGGATAAAGAAAAAATTCATACATAGATCCAAAGAAGAAAGTGAAGCCAGAAAAACCCATCGTAAGTCTACTAGATTTATGAAAAATAGGTCTAAGAGAGATTTAGCAAAAATCATGTGTTATAATTGTGGTCAATTTGGTCATATTGCTCCAAATTTTAAACTTTAAAAACTCAAGTCCTTAGGACTTTCTGATGAGGTTCATGATAAGGTTTATGGTTTATTATATACTTCAGGTTCTGAATCTGATTATGAATATGAATCTGGATCTGACACTGAGATTGAATTAGTCGATTTAACTGATAATGAAAATCTTCCAATCGAAAAATCCTATACTAATGTCTGCACTGATTGTAATAATGCTTGCGATTGTGATGATACTTTCTATAACTTGCAATACCAGTTTGAAGATTTGGATTTAAATATTCAATCAATCACTACTGATAGCGCTTTAGAATTATTAAAAGAAGTTACTGATGAAAAGCTGCGACAAAAAAATATTGATCTTACTTCTCCCCAAACCGGTACTTCAAAGCCTGTTAATAATAAACATGTTAAGAAAAATACTGATTCTATTATTGATATTATGCCTTATTCTCTAACCGAAGTTAATAGACGCCTTGTCATTAGTCAAATATCTAATAAAGACATGTCTTTCAATGATTTGAAAATAGAAGTTGAAAATTTAAAAACATAAATTATTTATTTGAAACAAAATCAAATGATTTCAAATCATAGAATTTCAAAGATTGAAAAAGATATTTCTCAAAATAATATTGCCTCTAGTTCCAAAGGGAAAGAAAAAATTGTAGAAAATTCTAACAGTGATATTATTTCTAGGAGGCGGGTATAAACCGCGCGACGCCTGCCAAACTCTAACTTCTAGATATCGGATTATGCCATAGTCAGAATATCAAACAAAAGCAGTAACCAAAATATAAAAAAAAAATGAATAGCTTAATGACTGTATGAAAGAACTAATCTTTTCACCCAAATAAGGGACCTGTCAGATATTTAATATACTCATGTTGAACCCATTTGTCTAGAAGTTCTAACTGTGAAAAAGGTTGCCCTGTTTTTCTTCATTTCACACAGGATAAAGAAGCACAGCTTACTAGACATAGTCACTAAGACAAAGCCAACATAAGCCATATTCAACTCGACTATACCACCATTTCGGAACCAAGTCAAGAAACTATAGAAAAATTCTTTCATATTTTGATAGAGTCTGGATCTTTCATAGTTACCTTGTAAACAAAGTTAGATCTTCAACATAGGTATGAGAAGCCTTTTAGCCAGACATAGCCACGACTAGAAGGGAAGTATAAGTATTAAAAGTATATCAGAAAAGAGGGAATAAGTACCTTAAATTTGGCCGAATTCAAGGCCGAAATAGTGATTAACAGCAGCTATTTGCCTTCTTTTATTTAAACCTTTGAATAATATACAAGAGAAAAAGAAGAGAGATGGAGGAGCACTGGGCTTAGAGAGAGAGGAAAATAAAAATTTCTAACTTGTACCTCCCTAACAAATGAGGTACCTATATATAGAAGAGAAAGCATCTGCACATAGTACTTACGGGCCCCATATCCATGTCCATGTGCATAGTGTTTTTACTATTATAAAAGGTCCCAATTATATAAAACAAACATAGTTAAGATAGTCTCTGGGTCCTTTAGGTCATATACTGTCTTTTCCTCTTTTAAGCTGGCGAAGAAATTCTTCCGTTTTTTCAATTTCTTCTTTATTTAGAGCATTTTCTGGAGTAAGTGGCTGGGAATCCAGAAAATCTTTGGGTGTTTCTTCACGTGTAATGCTTTTCATGGAAGCATATGAGTGTTGTTCGACTGTTTTAATTAAATTTTTTGTGAACCTCTTCCAAATATTGTTCAATCATTTCTATTTTATCTTCTTCATGAACGGAAATTCGTCTAGAAATGTAACTGAGATTTTTATCTTCAATGACTTTGTTTTGAGGAGTAGTCGAGTATTCATGGATCTTTTTATTAATGGACTCTATCAGATCTCTACCATGTGGTAATTTAGTGAATGGGTCTTTTGTTGTCAGTTTTTCCCAGAAATTGTTATAAAATACCCTATAGAGCCTAATTATTTGTTCTTTTGTGTATCCAAATTCAACACTCCATTCATGCATCCATGGGATAGATAATTCTATAAAGAAATACTTCTGATCAATTTTGTCAAGGTTACAAACATGGTCTGAATGATATAATTTCATTAAAAATGGTGATACCTTGATCTATTTTTTTTATAGAGTTGTAGATATTCTTCTGGTAAAATTTTAATTATAGGAACATGATATGACCACCATTGTATAAACCAGTTAGGAATTGGTTCTTCAAATACTTTAGAACAAATCTTCAAGAACCATGTATATTTATGCTTGATATTGTTACAATATAAGGTCTGGGTAAAGGCCTTAATATAATCCCAATATGTAAAAGAGATTTTTGATCCTTTCATCATCATAGCCTCTTCGGTCATAGATGTTGTTCCCCAGTCATCTATTGAAATTAATTTTTTAATAACAAACTTTGAATATCCATGTACATTTGGGGTTGAATCACCCATTTGGTGATGTTCCAATTCCACACTCCCAGTGGACTGCAATATCATTTCATAAAATTCTCTTGTTTTGTTTGACTCCCCTATAAAATAAAGGTTAGCCAATAAATATTTATGGAGGAGTTTTCAGGGATCATTTTGTTTGCATATTTTAGAGTTTTCTACGAGAACTATTAGCTCTCGATTGTCTAGCTTTTCATATTGTTGCCTATCAGCAAAATTTTCTTTAGCAATAGAAGCAAACAAATCTGCTTGCTTTGTATTTATAAAAGACTGTAATTGCTCATATAAAGGATGATCCTCAAAAATATCTTCTAGATAGATCGAAGTGCTTATATGCTAAGTTTTGAAGAAGATTCTGCAATCTGCGGAATTCCTGCATTTATCAAGCTCATATTTGCCCTTTGTAATACTTAGAAATTAGATGAAGATGAGGCGTAAGATGATGAAGGAGAGTATCTTCCCCAGAGGAGGAGTATCTTCCTCCTTGGTTTCTGCCTATGCCTCGACCTCTGGCTATTTTCCAGGGTGGATCCGTAGCCATACTACATAAAAAGATTAATCATATAAATCAATATCATACCAATCAATTTCATTGCGTATATCTTCAAAATTAGGAAGAAATAAGTCTTCTTCTAACATGTCATGAATGATTTTTTCCTAATATAATAAAATGAATATCTTCATTTAGAGGAATGCATTTGATAATAGTAATTATTATTTTTTTTTCAGAAAGAAAGTATGTATAAAAATTCATTTAATTATTTAAATATTCTCTAGACAAGAAATAGGGTAAAGAATTTTCACTCCTTTTCTTGTACTATATTTCAAAATCAAAAGGGGCTATAAAATGACTCTTATAGTCAAATCTACATCTGGTCATTCTCTTAATATTAATTATAAACTACCTTATGCACATATTTTAAGAAATAAGATTTGCATTCCGCATTTCTTTTTCTTAGTAAAAAATCAATTATATTCTCCTATTATTTTAGGAATGCCTTTTATAAATGCTATTTATCCTTTCACGCATATTGATGCGAATGGTTTCAATGCTACTTATAAAAATCAAGAAATTTTCTACCCTTTAGTTACAGATCCAGTAACAAGGGACATAAATTCTTTAATTGAAGTAAAGCATCGACAGGTAAATTTCTTACAGTTTGAAATGATGAGCATGAATATTCATACTACAATGAATTCAGTGAAAATTTAGGAAAAAATAAAAATGATATCTGAAAAATAATTCTTGATATTTGTGCTGATCACCCAAATGCTTTTTGGAATCGCAAAGAGCATATTTTACTCCTCCTTATGAAGATGATTTTAATGAAGATAAAATTCCAACCAAATATCAGCCTTACCAAATGAGCACAGAGTTAGTTGAATTCTGTAAAAAAAAAATATCTGCAGTATGGCTATAGACCCAACCTGGTAAATATCCAGAGGTCGAGGCAGAGACAGAAACCAAGAAGAAAGATACTCCTCCTCTGGGAGAAGATACTCCCCTTCATTATCTTACACCTCATCTTTATCTAATATCTCAGTATTACAAAGGGGAAATATGAGCTTGATAAATGCAAGGATTCTACAGATTGCAAAATCTTCTTCAAAAGATGAAAAAACTCAACATATAAGGACTTCGATCTATCTAGAAGATATTTCGGAGGATCATCTTTATATGACCAATTATAGTCTTTTATAAATACAAAGAAAGCATATTCATTTGCTTCAATTGCTAAAGAAAATTCTGTTGATAGGCAACAATATGAAAAGCTAGACAATCGAGAGCTAATAGCTCCCGTAGAAAACTCTGAAATATACAAACAAAATGATCCCTGAAAAATCCTCCATAAATATTTATTGGCTAACCTTTATTTTGCAGGGGAGTCATACAAAACAAAAGCATTTTATGAAATGATATTGCAGTCCACAGGGAGTGTGGAATTGGAACATCACCAAATGGGTGATTCAACCCTAGACGTACATGGATATTCAAAGATTGTTATTAAAAAATTAATTTCAATAGATGAATGGGGCACAACATCTATGACCGAAAAGGCTATGATGATGAAAGGATCAAAAATCTCTTTTACATATTGGGATTATATTAAGGCTTTTACCCACACCTTATATTATAATAATATCAAGCATAAGCATACTTGGTTCTTGAAGATTTTTTCTAAAGTATTTGAAGAACCAATTCCTAACGGGCTTATACTATGGTGGTCATATCATGGCCCTACAATTCAAATTCTTCCAGAAGAATATCTACAACTTTATAAAAAATGAATCAAGGTATCACCATTTTTAACGAAATTATATCATTCAGACCATGTCTGTAACCTTGACAAAATTGATCAAATGTATTTCTTTATAAAATTCTATATCCCATGGATACAAAAATGGAGTATTGAATTTGGATACACAAAAGAACAAATACCTGGGCTCTATAGGGTATTTTATAACAATTTCTGGAAAAAACTGATAAGAAAATACTCGTTCACTAAATTACCACATGTTAGAGATCTGACAGAGTCCATTAATAGAAAGATCCATGAATACTCGACTACTCCTCAAAATAAAGTCACTGAAGATAAAAATCTCAGCTATATTTCTAGACGAATTTTTGTTCATGAAGGAGATAAAATAGAAATGATTGAACAATATTTGGAAAAGTTTCGCAAAAATTTAATGAAAATAGTCGAACAACACTTAGATGCTTTCATGAAAAGCATTACAAATATAGCAACAACCGAGGATATTACGGATTCCCAGCCACTTACCCTAGAATATGCTCTAAATAAAAAAGAAATTAAAAAAATGAAAGAATTGCTTCGCTAGCTCAAAAGAGGGAAAAAACAAGATATGACCTAAAGGACCCAAAGACTATCTTTACTATGTTTGTATTATATAAGTGGGACCTTATAGAATAGTAAAAACACTATGCACGGGAACCCGGATGTAGGACCCATAAGTACTGTGTGCAAATGTTTTCTCTTCTATAAATAGGTACCTCATTTGTTAGGGAGGTACAGGTTAGAAATTTTCATTTTCCTTTCTCTCTCTAAGCCCTGTGCTCCTCCATCTATCTTCTTTTTCTCTTGTATTCGAATGTTTAAATAAAAGAAGGCAAATAGCCACCGTTAATCACTATTTCGGCCTTGCATCCGACCAAATTTAAAGTACTTATTCCCTCTCTTTTGACTCATTCTTAATACTTCTTCTTCCCTTCCAGTAGTGGCTATGTCCAGATAAAAGGCTTCTCATACCTATGTTGAAGATCTAACTTCGTTTACAAGGTAACTATGAAAGATCTAGACACTATCAAAATATGAAAGAATTTTTCTATAATTTCTTAACTTGGTTCCGAAATGGTGGTACAACCAGGTTTAATATGGCTTATGTTGGCTTTGTCTTACTTACTACGTCTAGTAAGCTGTGCTTTTTTAGCCCATGTGAAATGAAGAAAAACAGGGCGGCCTTTTGCACAGTTAGAACTTCTAGACAAATGAGTTCAACATGAGTATATTAAATATCTGTCAGGCCCCTTGTTTGGGTAAAAAAACTAATTCTTCCGTACAGTAATTAAGCTATTCAGAATTTTTTTTATATTTTGGTTAGTGCTTTGGTTCGGTATTCCGACTATGGCTTAATCCGATAGCTGGAAGTTAGAGTCTAGCAGGCGTCGCACGGTTTATCCCCGCTGCCTGCCTGTATCCTGCTAAATGGTATCACGTTTAAATATATATGTATGTATACACACACACACACACACACACACACACACACATATATATATATATATATATATATATTTGTGTGTGTTTGAAAACTTCAGAAGCAAAGGAAAAAGGGGTTTCTTGAATAATGCTTTGGGCTGAACAAGATTTTTCTGGGAAGATCGTTGTTGCATTTTCTTTTCAAAACTATCAATGATAAAGTATGTTAAAAAAATAGGTGAAATGGTGGAACAAAAATTTTATGGCCGGCCAGGATATTTCTGGTGAGATTGTTTCAGGAAATTGCATGTCATTGACCCAAATATAGGTCACTTTAAATATTTGACCCCAATAAGAAATGTCTTTAAAAAACAACCTTCCTTACTTTTAAGTATAGTACAAGTATCATTTTTTCCTTCTACACCACAAATATATTTTTAAAACTTTCCATACTTATTTGTCTCTCAAATTTTATTTTTTATTATTTTCACTTTTTATTTTTTCCTTTAATTTTATTATTCTATTTTTTTTATTATTTTCATTTTTTTATTTTTTCCTTTAATTTTATTTTTCTATTTTTTATTTTTTCCTTTAATTTTATTTTCATTTTAAATTTATTTATCTCAACCTTTATTTTTTTTCTTTTTTTTTGGTGTTTCCTCAAGCATTATCTATTTTTTTCCTTTTTTTTTAATTCATTTGTCTTTAACCTTTATTTTTATTTTATTTTTGGTTTTTATCAGTTCTCTTTTTTTTCTCCTCATTTTTCTCAAATTTTCTTTTATTTTTTCCTCTCATTTTTTATTTTCTCAATTTTTTTAATTCTTCTCTTTTTTATTAATCTTTATTTTTTTCTTGCCTTTTTTTCTCACTCTTTATTTTTTCTATTTTGTTCAATCGCTTTTTTCTTTTTTTCAGTTCTCTTTTTTTCCCTCATTTTTCTCAAACTTTATTTTTATTTTTTCTCTCATTTTTATTTTTCTCAATTTTTTTAATTCTTCACTTTTTTCTTGATCTTTATTTTTTTCTTTTCTTTTTTCTCCATCTTTATTTTATTTCTCTATTTTTTATCGTTTATTTCTTTTTTCTTAACTTCTATTAAATTTTGCTAATATATAGAAAATTGGATAATCCGCAAAGGTATATTCTTTTTTTGACATCAAAGAAAATTTAAGGGTATGAATTATTGTTATGAAGCTCTTTGAAAATTCTTGAGATAAGTCGTGTCTTTAAGGCGAGAGTTGTAGAATATCTCATAAATAAAGGCATAATGTGGTAGTGTCAACTCTTGCCCGTGGGGCATAGTTTATTATTTGAAAGTCCTTGAGCTAAGTCTTGCCTCTAAGGCAAGAGTTGTAGAATATTCCATAAATGAAGATACAACGTGGAAGTGTCGACTCTTTCCCGTGGGGCATAATTTGTAGTTTGAAAGTCTTTAAGCTAAGTTTTATCCCTAAGGCAAGAGTAGTAGAACATTTTCTAAATGAAGACATAACGTGGTAGTGTCAACTCTTGCCCGTGGGGCATAATTTGTTGTTTGAAAGTCCTTGAGCTAAGTCTTGCCTCTAAGGCAATAGTTGTAGAACATCTCATAAATAAAAACAAAATGTGGTAGAGTCAACTTTTGCCTGTGGGGCATAGTTTGTAGATTAAAAGTCCTTGAACTAATTAAGTCTTTGCTTTAAAACAAGAGTTGTAGAACATCTCATAAATAAAAACATAATGTGGTAGTGTCAACTCTTTCCCGTGGGGCATAATTTGTAGTTTGAAAGTTCTTGAGCTAAGTCTTGCCTCTAAGGCAATAGTTTTAGAACATATCATAAATGAAAACATAACGTGGTAGAGTCAACTTTTGCCCATGGGGCATCATTTGTAGTTTGAAAGTCCTTGAGCTAATTAAGTCTTGCCTCTAAGGTAATAGTTATAGAATATCTCACAAATAAAAACAAAACATGGTAAAGTCAACTCTTGCCTTGGGGCATAATTTGTAGTTTGAAAGTCCTTGAGCCAAGTCTTGCTTTTAAGGCAATAGTTGTAGAACATCTCATAAATGAAAATATAACGTGATAGAGTTACCTCTTGTCCATGGGGAATAATTTGTAGTTTGAAAGTCCTTGAGCTAAGTCTTGCCTCTAAGGCAAGAGTTATAGAACATCTCATAAATGAAAACATAATGTGGTAGAGTCAACTCTTGCTTGTGGGGTATAATTTGTTGTTTGAAATTCCTTGAGCTAAGGCTTGCCTCTAAGGCAATAGTTGTAGAATATCTTATAAATGAAAATATAACATAGTAGAGTCAACTCTTGCCCGTGGGGCATAATTTGTTGTTTGAATGTCCTTGAGCTAAGTCTTTCCTTTAAGGCAATAGTTGTAGAACATCTCATAATGAAAACATAACGTGGTAAAGTCAACTCTTGCCCGTGGCGAATTATTTATTGTTTGAAAGTCCCTGAGCTAAGTCTTGCCTCTAAGACAATAGTTGTAGAATATCTCATAAATTGAAACATAATGTGGTAGTGTCGACTCTTGCCCATAAAACATAACTTGTTGTTTGAAAGTCATTGTGCTAAGTATTGCCTCTAAGAAAATAGTTGTAGAACATATCATAAATGAAAACATAACGTGGTAGAGTCAATTCTTTCCCGTGGGGTATAATTTATTGTTTGAAAGTCCCTGAGCTAAGTCTTTCCTCTAAGGTAAGAGTTATAAAATATCTCATAATTCGAAATACAATGTGGTAGTGTCGACTCTTGCCCATGAAACATAACTTGTTGTTTGAAAGTCATAAGTATTGTCTCTACAATAATGTAGTGTCAACTCTTGCCCATGAAATGTAGCATATTTTTTGAAAGTCGTAAGTCTTGCCTTTTAAAAGGGGGAGTATACAACACCCTGGATTCTTGGCCCTTGAAAATATTTGAAATTTTATCCTTACTGCCCAGACTATGACTCTCCTTACGAATCATAGGGAGTCTTGATGAGTCCTGTACAAGTCACATAGTACAAATTATAGGGTGACTAGTGTGAGGCCCAAATGGTTTGGTCTTAGATATAACTTGGACCCTATGTGTCATAGGGTCACGATATGAGTCGTATTATGTGAGTTGTAGGGTTAAAAGTATGTGTGCCCTATGGAAATATTTTGACTAAGACTTGTGGTAACGGGTCGTAAGGTGTCACAAAAAGTCATCATAAGACTCGTAACGACTGGCGATAATTTCCCTTGTTACCCGCTTAATAGCCATGACCATAAAACACCCTTGGGATATTATGTCAAACACTTCATCACTCATAGCTCTCTCTCCAACTCTCACAAATCCCCAAGGTCAAGATACTTAGTGTTTCGAAGAAGTAAGTCATCCAAAAGCTCAAAGATTGATTTCTCTCCATAAATCTTGGTGTTTAAAGCATGTTACTCTTCCCCAACTCTTATTATGTTAAAAGCATGTATTTTAATGGTTTAATTCGATGGGTTTGAATGTTTTTAAAAAAATTGAGGGTTTTTGGAAGGTTGGTTCTTAAATTGTTTTTTCATAATTTATTATGCATTGTATATGCTTTATTAATGATTTTAAACTTATTGAGTACACAGGTATGGTGGATAAATTAAGGGGTCATGGTTTCCCCTAAATTTTATGCTTTGAAATTTGAATTAGTTTTGAATAATGGTGTTCCCTTAACTCACTTGTGTAAATGACATTGAATTGTGAAGTTGTCACTTGGTTTGACTTGCTCACCTATATTAATGCATTGCATAAATGGTAAACTAATGAACATGGATTTTGAAAGACTTGTTGGCTAAGATTTTATTTAATGGACAAAGGGGGTCGAGGTATTTCCCCGGGCTAATGTGATTGCTATGGAATAGAGATAAGCTTGCAAGTGTTAGGTTATAATGATACCCATGATGTGACTTAATGGTTGGTTCTTTGTTTAGCAAATGGGTTATGTGAAACTTTCTTTAATTGGGATTAATGGGGGTTATGTAGCGAAGCCATAAAAATGTGGGTCTCAGATGACTTATACTGGAAACTCATGTTGGCTGATGTGAGATTTGGTCTTGATGATCGTGTGCATAGGTAATACTTGATATATATATATATATATATATACACACACACACACACACACACATACACATATTTATATATATATTTGGGATGGCTTTAGCACTCCCTTGAATTTTCTATGGTACGTGTGATTAAAATGCACTGGGGGCCTTTCAGCAAGGTGAGCTGAACCCGTAGAGCCTTTGGGCACCTTTTATGATGGTCAAGCTAAATGGTCCAGGATAATTTTTTATTTCATGCTAAAACTTATTCTATATCCCGACATATTAATTATATATGCATATGATAATGTTCACATGGTTTTGAATTGAATTGACATGAGATTATTTTATCCCCTATCCCCGAGTTACATGCTAGTTCTCAACCCATTACCCATTTTTAGATGATGGATCCCTACCCAATGCAGGAATTGGAGACTCTTCTACTTTTTCTGTGCAGTGCTAGGTGGATCGCCTTGGTTCGCCAGTCGTCGGTGGTGAAGTGATGAGCTTCAATTCTCTAGAAGACTTGGTTATTTCATCAGGTTCCTTTTATAGACTAAAATTGAAGAGTTCACATTATCATTAATATTATCATTGTCATGTCATTGTGTGCTAAGTTCGTATTTCACCCCTACTAAGTGTGCTATGTCATGTGTAGGTAGGTAATAAGGGGGTAGTCTCTGATCCTCAATGGACTTGAGATACCCGTCATGGCCAAACCCTAATTCGGGTCATGAAAGTAGGTTAGGGGTGGGAGATGGAGGAAGAGAGTCATTGACAATCTAATTTTTTAAAATTATGAATAATAAAAAGAATATGTATCAAAAATATATTTTACAATTACATAATTATTTTTTTAATAAATTTGGTTAGAGGTGTGGGATTGGGTAGGGAGGGGTGCATGGGGGTGGA
>JAPEIP010000006.1:227946878-227965014 GCA_026120095.1 Capsicum chinense | reverse complement strand
ATTTTTGAAAAGATTAGAAATTTTTGAAAATATTAATCAAGTCCACAATTAACTTGATCAAGTTTCCTAATAATGTTTGACCCTATCTGTTGGTCAATTTCACCAATCCTTCATTCAAGACTTAAAAGACACCTATTCAATTTTCTCTAGTAACTTCATATGTAAAATGACAATTTATGAGGTAAAAATATTTTTTCGATTGAATTCTTTAATTGGATGTGTTTGGATGTCCATTTGATTGATGAATTATTGCAATTTTTTAGCCAAAATATGTTGCATTTTAAAGCTGAAAAATGTCACAACTTAAGACCAACTGCCTACTGTATTTCGGATATTTTTTTTTTCGGGGCGGGGGGGATTAAAAACGAGTTGCATACATTGTGAAAGTTTGGTCTGATTGTTGCTTCATTTAAGGCCACTACTGCTGCCCTTCTTGCCAAATAGTTGTTGTAATGTTTGTTGCACTTCGGACACATTTGAAAACAAGTAGTTGCTACATTTTGGGCATATAATATGTTGCATGATAAGCCAAATGACTGCTGCATTTGGGAAAATTTGAGGCTGAATAGCTGCTGCATTTTGTAGGCGTTTTGAGTACATTTGTGGCTGCATTTTAAGCCAATTTGCTATTGTGTATGGATGCGAACTACTGTTGTACTGGTTGGCATTTTTGGAGGCCTAACTCTGCTACAGTTCCGATCATTTGCTACTGTATTTTGGGTTATAAGCTGCTGTGATTTTTTGTGTCATTTACCCCTCATGAACTGTTGCGTAGGAATTAGTGATGTCAGGGTCGACTCTATGCCTTTAAAAATTAGGTAGCTCCCTTAGGTCCCCAAATTTGAGAGGCCTTATTTTCTTATCAGTAATAAAATTTTTACAAGATTTATTTTTAAAAATATTTTGTACTATCCGTTTCAAGTTCTCTCTCTTATTTTAGTTTGTTTCAAAGTGATTTTTTTTAATCAATTCTCTAATTTTAACTTTCGTCATGACATATTTAAGCCTATAAGAATAAAGAGCATTTTGGTATATTTTATATACCTTTGGTTTAAGATTACAGGATTTAATTTTTTTTTTCTTAAACTCCAAACATCGTGTCGAATCAAAATAGGCCACAAAAATTTAAAATAGAAAGAGTTCTATTTGTAGAAAAAGTAAAGAAAAAAAATCATATTTAAAAAAGAAATAAATTTGCTTCTCAAAATATTTTTGTAAGAGATATATTAGCAATTTTGCATCATAAAAAGTTAAGAGAATAGATTTTAAGTTAAGAAAATATTAATTTATTAAAAATATTTAAGGCATCTGATTCATTTTTGACTTTAGGCCACCATCGAGCATAAGTCGCTCCTTGCTGATATACTTGTTTTATTGATGTCATTTTCTGGTTAAGTATTTATTTCGGCCTTAACAACATAGTGCGTCCACATCATTGTCTCACGAGACTCCATCACTCCCTTCAGTATATTAAAGTCAAAGCCTCGGATTACATCTACCATCTTCAGAATTAGCACATAGTTGAACACAAAAATATTATGGGAATGCACTCCTAAAATTATTAAGCGAAATAAGATGAAGGTTTTGCTTTTTAGGACGAACGACTAAATCTCTACCAAATATATATATATATATATATATATATATATATCAAATCAAACAGCCAAATAAAAAAAATTCAGAATAACAAATTCATCATAACTTGCCGTCAAACAAACAACCCTAAGGGAGTTCTGTCTACCCCATCTAATTTAGGTGTTGTATGGGCAATAATCATAAGCAAATCAAGTAAACACTCACAAATAAGAGAATGAAATAGTTAGTTACCGGTGATATCGAATCACAAAGGGAAACTTCTTGTGGCAGCAAGAGTCTTTTATGAAGACTCCATGTTTTCTCCCAAGCCGTACATCAGGGGTGGATCTACAGTGTTCGGTGGGGGTTCTCGTTAATCCCCACCCGCTATCGTAGATTTTTAAAATATATTAAAAATAGAATAAGTAAATAAAATATTATATGTGGGAACCCATAAACAATAAGATTATTGGCTTGATGGGATGAAATAACTCTAGAATTCATGGGATCCATCCTTGCTGGGATTTTTTTTTAATTAATTTATAAATTAATTTATTTTTACTAGGAATCCACAAGTTTGACATCGACCTAAGTAGGTAACAAAGTAGAGCAAATATGGTCTCATTAAAAATAAAAAGCTTGAATGCCTAATCAACCCATACATTCTTAATAACCATGGTGTTCGAGTCAGCTTTCGCGCACCGCAACTAAATATTCATTATCATGACGAGACAATTTGTTGAGATTTGATGTAATCTAGCTTTAAACTAAGCCAAAAGCCAAGCATATTAGTAAAAGTGGTAACAAAACATCAAATAGTGAAATACTACCTCTGTCCCATTTTATCTTTCGTCATTTAATCGGGCACGAAGTTTAAGAAATAAGTGATGACTTTGTAAAGTTTACAAAATTGTCCCTCTTAATATTTACTTTTTAGTTGTCTTTTCTAAATAAATGAGACCCACTAAGGATAAAATGGGAATGATGCCATTAAATAATTACCTAATGAGGAAAAGTAACATTCTTTTTGGGACGGACTAAAAAGAAAATGACGATATATAAAATGGGACGGAGGAGTAACAATTACAGGGATAAAAATGAATAGAAAAGTATTTGTTTATTAGCTAAAGTTTGCATGCAAATCATGATATGATATTTCAAATTCTCAAAAGACTTTGATTTGAGATTCCAAATCATAATTTTATCTTTCTTAAATATAATATTTGACCCATGAGTTTATATTTTGTATAAGAAAAGGCCATTGTTTTAAATTACAGGGATAAAAATGAATATAGAAGTATCTATTTATTAGCTAAAGTTTACAAGCAAATCATGATATGAAATTTCAAATTTTCAAAAGACTTTGATTTGAGATTCCAAATCATAATTTCAACTTTCTTAAATACAATATTAAACCCATGATTTTATATTAAATTATAACTAGTTATCGAGGGAGGGCTCTTGGCAGTACTATGGTTGTAAAAGTATAGCACATTTGGATTTAAAATTCAATATTAAACAAGAACGCAACAACAAACATTTAGAAACTTCAATTAGTACAATTCGAACGTAGTTCAAAGACATACCAGTTGTTATATTCAATCGTTTTTGAGTAGTTGTCCGCTAACACAGTTTTCACCGGGTATGTTATTATTGTTGTTATCAGATTTGAGCTAAATGAACAAGCACTAAAAACTATGAGAGTAGTGTTTCAAACATTTTGATACATGTAGTTAAAAGCATTAAGACTACAAGTTTAAAGTAAGAGAAACTGCATAACTTTTCAATACATGAAAAGTATCAAGGTAGGCCAAATTGTTCGGAAAGAGGCAAGACACTATCAAAGTGTACGATAAGGTAGCAACGGAACAATATTCAAGTTTAAACTTTTTCTTTCAATTTGAACCAAGAGGAAACAAACAAAGCCAATTACAATAGTAATATGGCAGCAAGTAAATCAACCAAGCGAATAAGACAAGACAAGAATAAAACCAATCACACGAGAGACTAAAATTATGTGAAAAACCCTTCTATGTGAAGGATAAAAAATCACGAAACCAAAACTCTCAATATAATCACCAAGATTTATGTTATTTTTCTCCAAAATTTCCACAAAACAAGTGTAAAAAAACGAGCAACAATACAACAAGGTAGCACCAAAACTAGAGAATAAAAAAAAAGCAAAAGCACCAAAAACGTAGCTGTTGTTCAGGGATAAAAAGCAGGAGCTACAGGAAACCAAATCCACCTCCATAATTTTATAATCAAATATTGAGATGAGAGAAATAAGATGTCAAAAATTCAGCTAAATCGGACAAGAAACGATACGGAAATCGTAATTTGAAGTTAACTGTTGTAACTGGAATTTTTAGATGAAAATCTGCTCTGTTTTCTCTCTTTTGGCTGCTGAAAACCCTCTTTGTGGATAATGAAATAAAACCTAAAAGATCTATATATATGTCCCATTATAATGGACCTATTGGCAAAAGTGGGTTGGTCCAAATTGGGTTCTATTTATCCACATAGGAAGAAAAAAAGATCCATAACCCAACATTCTCCCCCTCTCGACTATGTGGAGGATACCGCCATCCAGATGAGCATGCAACAATCTTCAAACTTCCCTCTTGGCAAAGATTTAGTCATCATGTCAGAACCATAATCATCCGTATGAATCTTCTCAAGTTCAAGCAACTTAGAATTCAAACATCTCGAATCCAATGGTATCTCACATCAATATGTTTAGACCGACCATGAAATGTGTAATTCTTGCCAAGATGTACATCACTTTGACTATTGCAATAAAGGACATACCTCTCCTGAATACGACAAAGTTCCTCCAAGAATTCTTCATCAAAAACAAGTCTTTACAAGCTTCAACGACAACAAAAAGTTCAACGTAACGCCTTGGGAGTACACCCTAGATGCCACATGGTGCATACGGTCATAAGTGACCACAAGCTAACCCATTAGCTAGTACATATTGCGACCATTGAATAATATACTGGTAATGAACATATGCGGAAATAACTGAATATGCCAGAAGGTTTTTAGATACAAAAATATATCTGAAATTATCAGCCTGAAAACTAGTGTCTAAAACCTACTGTCTAAAAAACTGGTAAAATAATGACAAAACTGACTAAACTGTCTAAACATATTTGAAAGCCTCTAAATTGACTAAATAAGAGTTGAAGGGACAGGCCCCAACTAACTCTAACTGTCTAACTAAAGTAAGATACTGAAATAAATATAATAGGTCCTCAAAATATGAGGACTCACCACTGCTGATGTGATGAAATATCTAAGTGTGGTCAGGAACCTGAGCGTTCGAACCTATGATATTAGACATCATAGCACAAGAAATGAGTATGGGGCTAGTACTTTGAATGTATTGGTATGCTAAATGATGTTAGGCTGATATGCATGGGGTCATGTGCATGAATAATAATTGACTGAATGAATAGCATGAGATGACTGATGCATAGTATACGTGAAGGCTGTAAAATCTAAGAATGTATGACCAAGCACATAACATGATCCTAGAGTAGTCTATAAACTAAAATATTGATACTGATAACTGATAACTGTATGCTATGGTCAAGGAAACTTGAAACTGAAATTTGAACTGAGACTGTGGGAGGTATCATCTAACTGATATACCCCAATCTGAGCTAATCGGGGTCCAACCTGTGACCCAGTTAGAAGGGTGTCAATACCGTACCACTGGTACTAACACTGGCTATGTGGATCCACTAAAGTGAAGTCCCAAAGGACTAAAGTGGCACCCTCTACAGGAAGGTACTCTAGTGAGATATATGCCAACCCTCAACTACCAGGTTAATATCTCAACCTATGCTGGATACATAGTTCTAGAATACGGGAAATGCTACAAAAGGTCACACCTTCAACTGGAAGGTGAACCCCCATCCCTGGGTTCGCTCGGTGCTAAATTCCACTCCCAACTGAACTGACTCAGATTACTAAACTGATCTAAACCTGACTGATAGGATAACTGACTGAACTGATAATACTTAAATATATCCAAAACCATTCTAAAAATATTAAGACTAAGTAAACAACTAAGTTTTCAGATCTTCATAACCCCTAGGACTCGATAACATTAAAAGTAGAAACATACTAAAGCTTCAAAGCATAATAAGTAGTTGTTCAAAATCCAACCATTTAGGCATTTCATCAAACGCTTGAAATTCATGAACTTAGGAATGGGGATGATTGAAACATGTGGGAATGAAATAATCACAACACTAAAACCATACATTGGGGATTTAACATGGAATTTCATGCTTCAAATGTGTGAGGGCTACTTTCCAACTAAAATCACTTGCAAACATCATGGATAATAGAAATTCATAAAAGCTTTATGAAAATAACTCATTGTAAACATGTATATTCATGGTGTAAAGCATAAAAATAGGTTCTTGGACTCCATGGGTGAAAAGGTTCCATGAATGAACATCTAACATACCTTAAACCTTTAATCTTGAAAGAGAATTAACTTTCTTGATAGTCCTTGGGTGGTGAAACTTTAATTCTTGAGTTTTCTTGAAGGAATAGTGATTGAAATTGATGAATTTAGGAAAAGGTTAGGGTAAGTTTGAGAATAAAATTGGGGAAAGTAAGCAAATAAAGCCCTATCAGCGGTTTAATCCCATATTTTTATGAATTAGGAGGCTAGAAAAAGACAAAACTGCCCCTTTAAAATTTAAATTTGTAACTAGGATGCCTATTAGGACATCACCAAGATATGCTAAGGATGCAACCACTAAAACCACCACGACGTGCCTCAATCAAGGTGAGGTTCTTGAATTAAAATCCAAACGTGCCTCAATCGCAGTGAGGTTCTAAAATAATCTGTAAACTGAGATACTGAGTACTGATAAATGGATAACTGATATCTGTATGGTATGGTCAAGCAAAACTGAACTGAGTTTTGAACTGAATATTGAAATTGAAATTATGGGAGGTATCATCTAACTGACATACACAGTCTGAGCTGATCAGGGTCCAACCTGTGACCCCAGTTGGAAGGGTTCTAGTATCGTGCCACGAGTACTAAGAATGGTTGTGGAGTCAGTCCTAATCTAGCGGGTGACCCCTGATATCAGTCCTAAACTAGCGGGTGATCCCTGAGAGTGTCAGTCCTAAGCTTGTGGGTGACATCTCATAACCTACATTGGCTACGTAGCTCTGGAACATAGGGATTGCTTCTAAGGACCCAGTCCTAATTGACGGGTGATCCCCTATTCCAAGACTCGCTCAGTGCTAAATCCTACTCCCAACTAAACTGAAACTGATTACTGGATTGAGCTAAGCTTAACTGGACAAGTAACTGATCATGATGGCTAACTGGCTGAGTATGCTCATGGTTTATCTGAACTATTCTGTAACTACTTAAATTCTGTAAACAGCTAAGTTTTCGAGTATTCCTAACCCCTACTAATCGATAGCAATAACAACAAGATCATACTAACACTTTGAGGACATGACATGTAGTTAATATTCCAAACTCATTCTTTGAGTCATTTCATCAAACACTTGTAATGCATGGCTTAAGCATGGGAATGGTTTTAAACATGTAGTAGTAGCATGATTTTGCTACTAAATCACCAATTAAGGCTTAAATAAATGAACAACACCATTCATAAATGTAGGGTTTAAGAACAACAAGTTCGTGTAAACACAATGTAAAATTCAAAATTCATGTAAGTTCATGGACATAATTCAGAAAAATATGCAAAGATCATACTTTTAAACTTGAAATTTTGATTCTTGGTCTCCATGGATGAAAATGGACCATGGATGAATATCTAGCTTTCAATTTTTAAAGAGAAATGACTTTCTTGAACATTTTTGGATTGGGAATCTTAAATTCTTGATTTTCTTTAAGGAGGGCTTGAATCTAGTTCTTGGGGAATGATTTTGAAAGGAAACCCTAATATTGATGTTGAGAGTAATGAGGAGTTTTTGGCATCTAAAACAGATAAGTGATGGCTAATAATGTATAATAATGCTTTAAGTCGTGGGAGGGGTAGGGTTTGAGATGAGAAAAGGACCAAAATGACCCTATGAAACTAATTCATAATTGCTGAAATTTTTAGTTGACGACTTGGGTTGATAAGTCGTCACTTCGGTGACAGCTTATCACCTCAAGTTGTAACTTGGAAGCTGAATTTGATGAGTTTTTGGTTGGGCTGACGACTTGGGCTGATAGGTCGTCACATAGGTGATGACTTATCAACTTAGATTGTCAGTTGAAAGCTAAAATTGATGGCATTATGTTTAAGGCTGATGACTTGGGCTGAAAAGTCGTCACTTAGTTGGCGGCTTATCAACTAAGGTTGTCACTTTGTAGACAGACGAACATGTTGAAGTAAAATGAGTATAACATTCCGCTCCAATATCGGTTTAAGGCAAAATTGGTATAGTCGGAAAGCCAATTCAATTATATATCTATTTATGGGTTTAGAGCTAAAAAATTCTTAGTATACAAAAAGTTATACTTGTTTGAAGCTGGCTGTAGTTATTTTCTACACAAGAATTTAGTCGATAAGAAATGTTTTGACTTGTCTATAAGCTAGGAGATTTTAAAGGACTGAATATATGTCCAAATAACTTCTCACACTAGCATAAAGATGATGATACATGGATCTAAAAGAAATTCATGGGATTAGAGTTAACGCACATAAGAACGATGCTTCAATGTCTAGCCCAAAAATGCGGGGTGTTACATTTTATCCCCTATAGAAATATTCATCCTCAAATGAGACTAATTAAGATGAGACTAATAGGGAAACTGAGACCATATAATGATTATGCGTAACTGAAAAAATATGATTACACGACTGAGTCTCAAACATGGTACATGACTGAAATGATTTTATGAATACATGCAATAACACAAAAATGATTATAAGGCTAAGATAGAAATGAGAGAGTCCACTTATGAGTACCCATTACCTTAGGCTGGATCTAGTTTCATGAAGTAAAATTGATAGGTTTAGGACATGAAAACTCGAGCATTACAATACATCTCCCCCTTGGGATAGTTCTTTCCTCAAATTATACTGACTTGGATGAAATACTAAAGAAAACCTGTGATGATGTACAGAATACTTACGAACTGAATCATGACTGAATATCTGGAATCTTAAACTGAGGTCTGAGGAATAGAAGGTCAATGACATGAATTCATCAGAGAGTTTTGAACTGAGGACATGCATGACAAGAATTTGAATTTCGCTGATCATTAAGAGTGTAGCATGAGTCATGGAAACTAAGCATACTGTAAAACATGAAAACATGAGACATGAGTTGCATGACCTGAGGTTGGAATTTATAAATTCATGGAATTTGATTTGGATAGTTGGGTGAACTGAAACTCCTCATACTAGGAACTGGAAGCGTACATGGTTCTTTATGATGTGTATGAACATGAACTATGATCATGGAACAGACATGTAAGGCATGAGTAGATATTGTGATGACTAAAAAACCTATCACTAAGATAAGAACGGGTTGGGCATCCTCCTTCTCTTACTGCTTTTCTACATGTACTGGCATCCCTACTAGGATCTGAGAGCTTGACTTGGTTACTTTTTCTATTATCCCCCCTTAGCTTTAAAACATCATTCTAAGTCTAGGAAATACTTAATCAATACCTCTAAACTAAACTGCCACCACTTTACACTATAATCTGGGGTATAATAACAGACCTAATTGGTAAACTCACCCTGAATGACTATGCCTGATAATGTAAAACTTTTTGCTAGTACTTCCTTATGATACACAATTTTTAGCTTTCTATAGCCTCAACAATCATCATACAATAACTAAAACATTAACTAACTTAGAATTTCCAAGAGTCACCATACCGTGGGTTCACACTATCTAGCACTTCAACTCTACTTTCCATTAGATCAATCTTCAAAGATACACGCTTAGATTCTATCACTTGACATGGATATTCTCAACCTTTCAATGAACTATTCTAAATTCATTTATAGCCTAATACTATCACATCTCTATACTTTTTTTTCTCCCTAAACCATGAGAATTACTATTACACCTGGATATCCGGCATCAATATGCTATAGCACATACCTTAGCTTGTAAGAACATTAATTACTACATTACTAGCCCCATTCAGACTTAGCACTCAAGGGTACTACATTAGCACACCCATACCATCATACTTAGCTTAGATTCTTACATACATTGTTTTCAAGCCTACTAATTCACCCTTTACACAATTAGACCCACAGATACATAGTCCACTAAATTCAAATAACACTATCCCCACTTTACTTCTGCTAAACTTCTAAATTCATGCTTCTAACTTTGGGTCATACACTAACATAGAATTTTGAGAATGGATCGGAAGCACATCTAGCTTTGGCTCAAAGCATGATTTTTCATGATCATGAATAAAATATTTCAAACTTTAGAATGTGAGTGCACTGATAGAATCCTTTTGTTCCTGCATGAAAACATGAGAATCTACACAAGTTCCTTAGAGAACACTTCTAATGCATGATCTGAGATATATAAAAGGGAAACTTTTCCTAAAATGTCTTGTAGCCTCTTTTCAATAAGTGTGGCACTCTTAACACCCATGCACAAGACTCTACTCAACACGAATTTCAAACTCTCTAGGACACTTTAAAACCTTAGGCTCTAATACCAAGTTTGTAATGACTCGAGAGTACACCATGGGCGCTACATAGTGCTTACAGTCCTGAAGGACCACAAACTAAGTCATGAGCTGGTAACTGTTGTGAGCAGTGAATAAGATAATAAAGAACATGTGAAGAATTTAACTTGAAACACCATAAGGTATTTACCAACTGAAAACAATAATGATTTACGATTTTAAATGTATTAAAACATATTATCAATACCAATAAAATGTCTGATAATAATAATTGAAAACTGACTAATTGTTTGTACCAATCTAAAAGTCTCTAAACTAATTGAATGTGGATTTAATGGGACAAACCGCCAACTAACTCCGACTGACTAGAAAGACTGAACTGATAAGGTAAACTGAGATAAATAAACT
Source organism: Capsicum chinense (assembly GCA_026120095.1). Taxonomy (NCBI): domain Eukaryota; kingdom Viridiplantae; phylum Streptophyta; class Magnoliopsida; order Solanales; family Solanaceae; genus Capsicum; species Capsicum chinense. The sequence continues at coordinate 227,954,360 of JAPEIP010000006.1, read as the reverse complement.
ATATCCTCAAAGTATGAGGACTCACCACAGCTATAGATGATAATTTGGTATGTCTATGCATGATTAGAGAACTGAGTGTTCGAACCTATAATATTAAACATCATAGCACAAGAAACGAGTATGCTATTATTCTTTGAATGTACTAGTATGCTAGATGAGGTTAGTCTAATATGAATGTTTTAATGTGCATGAATAACAACTGACTGAAAAAATAGAATGAAGTACTAAGTAGAATGCATGAAATCTGTAAAGACTGATAATGCATGACCAAGAATATACCATGTTCTAAAATAAACTATAAACTGAGATACTGACTAACGATAAATGCATAACATATATATGTATGCTATGGTCAAGCAAAACTGAACTAAGTTCTGAACTAAATGCTGAAACTAAAACTGTGGGAGGAATCATCTAATCAACATACCCCAGTCTGAGCTGATCGGGGTCCAAACTATGACCCTAGTTGGAAGGGTAATACTACTATGCCACGAGTGTAAAAATTAGCTATGGAGTCAGTCCTAATCTAGCGAGTGAACCCTGAGATCAATCCTAAACTAGTGGGTAATCCCTGATAGTGTCAGTCCTAAACTAGTGGGTGACATGTCGTAAGCTATACTGGCTGCGTAGTTCTGGAACTTAGGAATTGCTTCTAAGTACCCAGTCCTAACTGACGGGTGATCCCCCATCCCTAGGCTCTCTCTATGCGGAATCCTTCTCTAAGTTAAACTGACACTGATTATGGGACTAAGCTAAGGTTAACTGGACAAGTAACTGATCATGATGGCTAACTAGCTAATATGCTCATGGCTTATCTAAACTATGCTAGAACTACTAAAATTTTGTAAACAGCTAAGTTTTTAGGTATTCATAACCTCCATGACTCGATAGCAATAACAAAAAGATCATACTAAGAGTTTGAGGACATGACATGTAGTCAATATTCCAAACTCATCTTTGAGGCATTTCATCAAACACTTGCAATGCATGACTTAAGCATGGGAATGGGTTTAAGCATGTAGTAGTAGTATGATTTTGATACTAAATCACCAATTAAGGCTTAAATCAGTGAACAACACCATTCATACATGTAGGGTTTAAGAACAATAAGTTCATGTAAATACGCTATAAAATTCAAAATTCATGTGAGTTGATGGACTTAATTCATAAAAATATGTAAATATCATACTTTTAAACTTGAAATTTGGGTTCTTGGTCTCCATGGGTTAAAAGGGGACCATGGATGAATATCTAACATAGTTTAGAGCTTTAAATCTTGAAAGAGAAATGACTTTTCTTGAATGTTCTTGGATTAGGAATCTTAAATTCTTGATTTTCTTGAAGAAGGCTTGAATCTTTTTCTTGGGCAATGATCTTGAAAAGAAAACCTAATATTGATGTTGAGAGTGAATGAGGAGTTTTTCACATCTAAAACTAATAAGTGATGGCAAATAACGCATAATAATGCTTAAAGTCGTGGGAGGGGTAGGGTTTGAGGTGAGGAAAAGACCAAAATACCCCTACGAAACTAATTCATAATTGCTGAAATTTTCAGTTAATGACTTGAGTTGATAAGTCGTCACTTAGGTGACGGCTTATCACCTCAAGTCATCACTTGGAAGTTGAATTTGATGAGTTTCTGGTGGGATGACAACTTGGGATGATAGGTCGTCACTTAGGTGACGACTTATCAACTCAGGTCGTCACTTAAAAGCTTAAATTGATGACATTCTATTTAAAGCTGATGACTTGGGCTGATAAGTTGTCACTTAGTTGATGGCTTATCAACTCAGGTCGTCACTTTGTTGACAGGCGGACATGCTTAAGTAAAATGAGTATAACTTTCCACTCTGATATCGAATTAAGGCGAAATTGGTATAGTTAGAAAGATAATTCAATTATCTATCTATAAATGGGTCTAGAGCTAAAAAATTCTTAGCATACAAAAAGTTATACTTGTTTGAAGCTGGCTATAGTTATTTTCTTCACAAGAATTTAATTGCTAAGAAATATTTTGACTTGTCTACAAGCTAGGAGCTTTTTGAAGACTTAATATATGTCCAAATAACTTAACACACTAGGATAAATATCATGAATCCTGTATCCAAAATAAATTCATGAGATTAGAGTTAACACACGTAAGAATGATGCTTTAATATCTAGCCCAAAAATGTGGGATGTTACATTATCACCCTTATAGAAACATTCTTCCTCGAATGAGATTGATTAAGATGAGACTACTAGGAAACTGAGACCGTATAATGATTATGCGTGACTGAAAACATAATTACATGCCTGAGTCTGAAACATGTTCCCTAACTGAACTGATTTAATGAATACATGCAATGACATGAAAATAATTATAAGGCTGAGAAAGAAACGAGAGAGCCAACTTATGAGTACTTATTACTGTAACACCCCTAATTTGGTACTCAGAATGCTACACAGTGCTCATGACCCTGATAGACCACAAGCTAACCCATGACTGATATCTGTACCTAAACACTACATAATATATTGTATAAATGCCGAAACATGAACTGAAAGGCCTTAAGGTTCAAAACTGAAACATAACTGATAAAATAGAACATCTGAATGGGGTATGGAATACCCAAAACAACTAAAATAAACTGTGTAAACATGATATTCCGAAAAGCCTCTAACTAACTGAACTTTCTGAATAAGGAGTTGATGGGACATATCCCCAACTAACTCCAACTAAGAAACTAATTAATGAGATAATAAACAAATGGCCATGTCCTTGAAGGATAAGGACTCACTCCTATCTCTGACTGCTGAGACTGGAATTCTAATAATGATCTAGAGCTCGTGCTTCTGAACCTACGGTATAAAACACCATATCGAAAATACATCAGTACTTTCAATGTACTGGTATACGTGAAAGGTAGGCTGAATGCAAAGGGTTTACATGCATGAACTATACTAACTGACAGGACAACATGAATATGAGAATACATGCATGAATGCATAATAACTATAAGTAAGTTCGTAATAACATGATTACTAAATATGAGTGTTGATAGCATGAGATACTGATAACTGTATAACTAAAGTAACTGATATTGAGCGACTATATCTGACAGTCTATGTTCTGATGTAACTAGCTGAGTTCTATACTATTTTGAGTTGACTGTATTTGATAGTCTTAAATTCTGTAGGACTATTTGAGTTTTATTATTGAGATTGAATGATTATTTCTGACAGTCCTGATTCTATCACTGAAACTATGGGAAGTAGTTATCGAACCGACATGCCCTTAATACGCCATTATGGCTGAGTTGGGGTCCAATCTATAACCCCAATCGGAAGGGTGTTAATACCGCGTCACTAGTAAGGACAATCTGTGAGTAACCCTCATATAATAGGTAACTCTAGTGAGAATAGTGGGAACCCTCACATAACAGGTTAAGCCACCTCATCTACCCTCATATAGCAGGCTATGATGTCTCAACCTACATTGGCTACGTAGTTCTGGAACACAAGGATTGCTTCTAAGAATCACACCCTCATATAATAGATGAGTTCCCATCCTTAGATTCATGTGCTAATTCCTACTCCCATCTGAATAGACACTGACCATCGATTACTGAACTGAATTAACTGAGTTTTGTTGACTGGCAAAATAGTACTGAGATTACTGTATTAGTGAGATTTCCTGAGTCACATGACTAACTGAGTTCTATGGATCATGGCTTGACTGAGGATATCATGAAAACATGATACCGACTCTAGGCACACACACAGCTATATTTTTTGGGGTACAAGTACCCCCAGGACTCCATGGAAAGAAACTGACAAAGCATGACTTTCTTGAATACATGACTAACATCAACAATCTGTAATTCATTGAGTAAGACATTTCATCAAACATTTGACATGCATAAACTTATACATGAATGGGGATTTCATATTATAATACTAGTATGACACTTTTCTTTCACATAGGCATTTAATCAAACACATGGGGAGCATGCTTTGGTTATAAAATCATCAACATATGTAATAATTATGGATACATCAATCAATTGTTAATTTGAAGGGGTTTATCATTGTTATTATGCAAACCATCACATACTAGGGTCAATCATTGGAAAATATAATTTAAAACATGAATCAAAACCACACAACATCATGGACATGAATTTCAATTCAATTCAAATCATGAACATTCATAAATACCCAAATCTTGGATTTTAAAAGAGATTTTTGAGCTTCATGGGAGAAAGGGACCCATGAATCAACACATGACATACCTGGGTTGTGATTTCGTGAAGATTGATGAAGAAAAACTTGAATTCTTGACTTAGAATTAAACACCTAGGGTTTTCTTGTTCTTAAAGATAGATCTTTGAGAGAAAATCCTAATTTGATGTTGTGAATGAATAATGAACTTATGAGCCTTGGTCTGATATAATTAGGGGTTAAAACAGGTGGAAAAGACCCAAATACCCATTTAAAAATAGCTTTAAAATAACTGAATGAGATCTGCAATGGTCCATCGCTAGCTCGACGGTCCGTCGTTTCAACCTTCATACATGGACCCAGAAAAGGACTCAGAATAAGTAGCAACGACTTGGGCAATGGTCCATTGCAAGTTCAATGGTCCATCAACCTGTCCGTTGCACCTTATCCTAAAGGTTGCCTCACTTCCTTGGTTGCGACAGTCTAGACGATGGTCCATCGCTAGATCGATGGTCCATCAACTTTGCTGTCACACCTGGGCAATTCTGATAGCTCTGAGTAAAACGTCCATAACGTTTTACTCCGTTACTGAATTTGGATGAAATTGGTATCATAGAAAATCTTTAAAATTCCATGTGTACAAAAATGGATTCATACTTCAAAGTAAGTTTCTAACATTCTTGGGATAATTTCAAGCTAGGTAGAAGTACGGGGTATTACAATATCTCCCCCTTGAGAACATTCGTCCTCGAATGAGACTGAGTGAGATGGGAGAATATAAACTAATGTACATACTGAACATAAGCAACTGAAACATGATCTCATGACTGACATGACTAATAACTGAATATATTATACTGAACATACATATCTGATGCATGTGTAACTAATTCATGAATACATGATTGAGTGTTCTGATGAACTAAGGTTCTCACAATGAGAATACATATCTGATGCATGATTATATAATTGAACTGACATATGAATGCATGACTAAATACACAATGGTATTTGATTCCAAGTTTATAATGAAATTCTGAACATGAAATGGATGTCAAGCTTGTAACTGAAATCAGAACATGAAAATAAAAAGCTTAAGGAGAACTGTTACCTTGATCTTGATTTGAGTTAGCAGAGAAGAGATGAGAATACATGGTACACATGTCTGCTTATGCTTCCAAAGTATCTCCTTCAACGGAATAATCGCCAAAGAACTTTGACTAGAGGGACTTCTTTGTTCCTCAATCTACGAGTCTAATAGTCTAGGATTTTGGCTGGAATCTCTTCATAAGAGAGGCTATTCTGAACATCTATGCTCTCAATAGGGACTACAACTGTTGGGTAACCTATGCACTTCTTGAGCAAAGAGACATGGAAGACTGGATGAACTGAGGCTAGATGTGAAGGCAATTCGAGCTCATAAGCTACCTTGCCAAATTGACTGAGAATGTTAAAGGGATCGATATATCAGGGACTGAGCTTTCCCTTCTTTCCGAATCTCTTCACTCCCTTCATGGGATAGATCTTTAGATAGACAAAATCACCAATCTTGAACTCGAGATCCTTTCTGTGCACACCTGCATAAGACTTCTGTCAGCTCAGAGCATCCCAGTGTCTTTCTCTGATCAACTGGACTTTCTCTAAGGTATCAAATACTAGGTCAGGCCCTACAACTGAGGCCTCACTAACTTCAAACCAACTGATTAGAGATATACATCTCTTACCATAGAGAGCTTCGAATGGAGCCATTCAAATACTGGAATGATAGTTGTTATTGTATGAAAACTCAATCAAAGGTAAGTGGTCATCCCAACTACCCTAGAAATCAATTGCACACGCTTGCTGCATATCTTTTAGAGTCTGAATGGTCCTTTCTTCTTGACCATCTGTCTGAGGATAGAAGGCGATACTGAGATAAACTTGGGTACCAAGACCCTTTTGGAATACTGTGCAGAAGTGAGAGGTAAACTAGGTACCTCTGTCTGAGATAATAGATAAAGGAACACCGTGCAATCTAACCAACACTCTGATGTAGATTTTAGCATAATCCTCAGCTAAATAAGAGGTATGGACTGGAAAAAAATGAGCTGACTTGGACATTCTGTCTATAATGACCTAGACTAAATTATTCTGGCGATGAGTACGAGGCAAACCCGTCATGAAGTCCATATTCATTTCTTCCCACTTCAGAGTTGGAATAATGAACTCCTGCATGGAGCCACTAGGCTTTTGATACTCTATCTTAACCTACTAACATGTAGAGCACTTAGCCACAAACTCTGCAACATCTCTATTCATCCCACTCCACTAATAGATTTCCTACAAGTTACGATTCATCTTTGTAGCCCCTGGATGAATAGAGTAGCGCGCACCATGCGCTTCTGCAAGAATTCACTACCTTAAGTTGTCTATGCCTGTAATACATAGACGACCCTACAAATGCAATACACCATCTCCCTCTTAGGAGAAAACCTCTACTTTCTAATCTTTGACTGACACTTTTAACTTAAAAAGGTTAGGATCTCTATCTTGCTTTTCTTTCACCTTGGAAACTAGAGATGATTCTGAACTACTCTGAACCCATATGTCACCCTCCTATGAATTGACTAAGCGAATGCCTAGTCTGGCAAGCTGGTGGATTTCCTGAGATTGCTTCTTCTTACTATTCTCAGCATTAGCAACAGTACCCATAGACAGTCTACTGAGAGTGTCGGCTATAATGTTGGCCTTGCCCGGATGATAAAGAACACTGATGTCATAATTTTTCAAGAGATCTAACCACCTTCTCTGATAAAGATTGAGATCTTTCTAAGAAAGACATACTGTAGGCTCTTATGATCTTTGAACACATCGACATGAACTCCGTATAGATAATATCTCCAAATCTTTAAGGCAAATACTATGGCTGCTAACTCAAGATCATGAGTAGGCTAATTCTTCTCATGGGATTTGAGCTGTCTGGAGGCGTAGGCTATGACCTTACCATGCTGCATGAGGACACAACCCAAACCTACTATGGATGCATCATAATACACCACGAACCCATCTGAACCATATGGAAAAGCTAAGATTGGTGCTGAAGTGAGTCGATTCTTCAACTCCTAAAAACTTTACTCGCAAGGATCTGACTACCGAAATTTGACTTTCTTTTGAGTTAATTTGGACATAGGGGATGCCATAGAAGAAAATTCCTCAACAAACCATCTGTAACAGTTATCCAAACCTAAGAAACTCCTGATATCTGATAGAAAGACAAGGCGAGGTCAGTTTCTTACTGCT
>JAPEIP010000006.1:227914957-227939312 GCA_026120095.1 Capsicum chinense | reverse complement strand
AACTAGAACTCCTCATACTAGGAACTAGAAGCGTACATAGTTCTTTATGATGTGCATGAACATGAACTATGATCATGGAGCTGACATGTGAGTCATGAGTCTATATTGTGATGATCGAAAAACCTTGCACTAGATAAAAATGGGTTGGGCATCCTCCTTGTCTTACCATTTTTCTAAACATACTGGCATCCCTACTAGGATCTGAGAGCCTGACTTGGTTACTTGTCCATCATCCCTATTAGCTTAAAGCCATCGTTCTAAGTCTGGGAAAAATTTAATCAACACCTCTGAACTGAACTGCCACCACTTTACTCTTGAATCTGGGGTATAACAATACATATAATTGGTAAACTCTCCCTGAAGGACTATGCTCAATAATGTAAAACTTTATGCTAGTACTTCCTTCTTATGCAAAATTCTTAGACTTATATAGCCTCAACAATCATCATACAATAACTAAAAAATAGACTAACATATAATTTCCAAGAGTATCACAGGTTCACACCATCTAGCGCTTCCACTCTACTTTCCATTATCTCAATATTCAAAGATTCAAGCTTAGATTCTATCACTTGACATAGATATTATCAACCTTTTAATGAACCATATTAACTTTCTTTATAGATTACTACTGTCACATCTCTATACTTTTTTTTCTCCCTAAACTATGAGAATTACTATTACACCTAGACATCCGATATCAATATGCTATAGCCCATAACATAGATGGTAAGAATATTAATTACTACATTACTAGCCCCATTTAGACTTACCACTCAAGGGTACTACATAAGCGCACCCATACAATCATACTTAGCTTAGATTCTTACATACATTATTGTTTTTAAGCCTACTGGTTCACCTTTTATACAACTAGCCCAACAAATACATAGTCTACCGAATTCAGATAACACTATCCCTACTTTACTGCTACTAAACTTCTGGATTCATGCATCTAAATCTATTTCATACACTATCATAGGATTCTGAGAACGGATCTGGAAGCACATCTGGCTTCGGATCAAAGCATAATTTTTTATGAACATGAATAAAATATTTAAAATTTAGAACATGGGGGGAACTTATGGGATCCTTTTAATACCGCATGCAATCCCTAATTATTTGTTGGGAATGCCTAAGGAAGTTCTAGCTAAAAGGATTTAAGCTTGGATATTTCTATTGCCTCAAGAATATGGAAAAGTTGGAACGAATAGAGTGACATGAGAATCTACATAAGTTCCTTAGAGAACAATTCTAATGCATGATATGAGACATGACAAAAGGGAAACTTTTCCTAAAATGTCTTGTAGCCTTTTTTCCATAAGTGTGGCATGCTTCCCACCCATTCAAAAGACTCTACTCAATATGGCTTTCAGACTTCCTAGGATACTTTAAAACCTTAGGCTCTGATACCAAATTTGTAATGCTGTGATAGTACACCCTGGACCCTATAAGGTGCTTATAGTCTCAAAGGACCACAAGAAAACTTATGAGCTGGTAACTGCCATGAGATGTGAATGAAATAATAAAGAACATGTGAGAAATTTAACTTGAAATTCCATAAGGTTTTTACCAACTGAAAACAATATTGAGTTATGGTTTTAAACTTCTAAAAATATATTGTCAATACAGATAAAATATCTGATAATAACAACTGAAAACTAACTAATTGTCCGTACTAATCTGAAAACCTCTAAACTAACTAAATGTGGAGTTGATGGTACAAGCCACCAACTAACTCCAAATGACTAGAAAGTACTGAACTGATAAGGTAAACTGAGATAAATAACCCATGTCCTTGAAGTATGAGGACTCATCACTACTATAACTGATAATCTAGTATGTCTATGCGCGATCAGGGAACTAAGTGTCCAAACCTATAATATTAAACATCATATCATAAGAAACGAGTATGTGATAAGTACTTTGAATGTACTGGTATGCTAAATGAGGTTAGGGTAATATGAATGGTTTTATGTACATGAATAATAACTAAATGAATAAATAACATGAAGTACTGAGTAGAATGTATGAAATCTGTAAAGACTGATAATGCATGACCAAGCATAAACCATATTCTGAAATAATCTGTAAATTGAGATACTGAGTATTGATAAATGCATAAATCTATATGTATGCTATGGTCAAGAAAAATTAAACTGAATTCTGAACTGAATACTAAAAATGAAACTGTGGGAGATATTATCTAACTGACATGCCCCAGTCTGAGTTGATCAGGGTCCAACCTATGACCCAGTTGGAATGGTGTTACTACCATGCCAGAGGTACTAAAATTGGCTGTGGATTCAATCTTAATCTAGCGAGTGACCCCTGAGATCAATACTAAACTAGCAGGTGATCCCTAAGAGTGCCAGTCCTAAACTGGCGGGTGACATCTCATAACCTACATAGGCTACGTAGTTTTGGAACTCAGGGATTTCTTCGAAGGACCTATCCCTAACTGATGGGTGATGCCCTATCCCTAGACTCGCTCGGTGCTAAATCTTTCTCCCAACTAAACTGACACTCATTATGGGACTGACCTAAGCTTAACTAGCTAAGTAACTGATCATGATGGCTAACTGGCTGAATATGCTCATGGTTTATCTGAAGAAATTCTATAAATAGCTAAGTTTTCAAGCATTCATAACCCCCATGAATCTATAGCAATAACAACAAGATTATACTAAAACTTTGAGGACATGACATGTAGTCAATATTCCAAACTCATTCTTTGAGGCATTTCATCAAACACTTGCAATGCATGGTTTAAGCATGATAATGGGTCTAAACATGCAGTGGTAGCATGATTTTGAAACTAAATCACCAATTAAGGCTTAAATCAGTGAACAACACCATTCATATATGTAGGGTTTAAGAACAAAACAAGTTCATGTAAACACGCTATAAAATTTAAAATTTATGTAAGTTCTTGGACATAATTCATAAAAATATGTAAAGATCATACTTTTAAATTTGAAATTTGGGTTCTTGGTCTCCATGGATGAAAAGGGACCATAGATGAACATCTAACATACCTTAGAGCTTTAAATCTTTAAAGAGAAATGACTATTCTTTAATGCTCTTGGATTGGGAATCTTAAAATCTTGATTTCTTGAAGGAGGGCTTATATCTTGTTCTTGGGGAATGATCTTGAAAGGAAACCCTAATCTTGATGTTGAGAGAGAATGTGGAGTTTTTGGCATCTAAAACTAATAAGTGATGGCTAATAACACATAATGATGCTTTAAGTCCTAGGAGGGGTAGGGTTTGTGGTGAGGAAAAAACCAAAATAACCCTACGAAAATAATTCATAATTGCTGAAATTTTTAGTTGAAGACTTGGGTTCATATGTCATCACTTAGGTGATGGATTATCACCCCAAGTCGTTACTTGGAAGCTGAAGTTGAGGAGTTTCTGATTGGGATGACGACTTGGGCTGATAGGTCGTCTCTTAGGTGATGACTTATCAACTCAGGTCGTCACTTGAATGCTGAAATTGATGGCATTCTATTTAAGGCCGATGACTTAGGCTGATAAGTCATCACTTAGTTGCCGACTTATTAACTCAGGTCATCACTTTGTTGACAGACGGACATGCTAAAGTAAAATGAGTATAACATTCATCTCCGATAACAGATTAAGGTAAAGTTGTTATAGTTGGAAAGCTAATTCAATTATTTATTTATTGATGGGTCTAGAGCTCAAAAATTCATAGTATACAAAAAGTTATACTTGTTTGAAGCTGGTTGTAGTTATTTTCTTCACAAGAATTTAATCATTAAGAAATGTTTTGACTTGTCTACAAGCGAGGAGCTTTTTGAGGAATTAATATATATCCAAATAACTTCACACACTAGGATAAAGATCACGAAACATGTATCCGAAAGATATTCATGAGATTAGAGTTAACACACATAAGAACAATGCTACAATGTCTAACCCAAAAATATGGGGTGTTACATTATCTCCCCCATGGAATCATTCGTCCTCGAATGAGACTAATTAATATAAGACTACTGGGGAAACTGAGACCAAATAATGATTATGTATAACTGAAAACATAATTACATGACTGAGTCTGAAACATGGTACATGACTGAACTGATTTCATGAATACATACAATGACATGAGAATGATTATAAGGCTGAGATAGAAATGAGAGATTCAACTTATGAGTATCCATTACCTTAGGCTGGATCTAGTTTCATGAAGTAAAACTCGGGCATTACAATACATCTCCCCCTTGGGACCGTTCTTTCCCCGAATGATACTGACTTGGCTGAAATACTAAAGAAAAACTTAGATGATATATGGAACACATATGGACTAAATCATGACTGAACATCTGGAATCTTAAACTGAGATCTGAGGAATAGAGGGTCAAAGACATAAATTCATTAAAGAGGTTTGAACAGAGGACATCTATGGCATGAATCTAAATTTCACTGATCATTAAGAGTGTAACATGAGTCATGGGAACTGAGCATACTATAAAATATTAATACATGAGTCATGAGCTGCATGACCTAAGTTTGGAGTTCATAAATTCGTGGAATATGATTCGGAAAGTTGGGTGAATTGGAACTCCTCATGCTAGGAACTAAAAGCGTACATGGTTTTTTATGATGTTCATGTAATGAACTATGATCATGGAGATGACATATAAGGCATGATTAGATATCGCGATGACTAAAAAACCTTGCACTGAGATAAATGGGTTGGGCATCCTTCTTATCTTACTACTTTTCTACACATACTAGCATCCCTACTATGATCTGAGAGCCTGACTTGGTTACTTGTTCTATCATCCCCTCTTAGCTTAAGTATATCATTCTAAGTATGGTAACTATTTAATCAACACCTCTAAAATTAACTTCTACCACTTTACTCTAGAATCTGGGGTATAATATTACTCATAATTGGTAAACTCACCTTGAATGACTATGCCCAATAATGTAAAACTTTCTGCTAGTACTTCCTTCTGATACACAATTCTTAGCTTTCTATAGCCTCAAAAATCATCATGCAATAACTAAAACACTAACAAACTTAGAATTTCCAAGAGTATCACCATACCGTGGGTTCACACCATCTAGTGCTTAAACTCTTTTTTTCCATTAGCTCAATCTTCAAAGATTCAATCTTAGATTCTATCACTTGACATGGATATTCTCAAACTTTTAGTGAACCATACTAACTTCCTTTGTAGCCTACTAGTATCACATCTTTATTTTTTTCTCCCTAAACCATGAGAATTACTATTACGCCTGGACATCTGACATCAATATTCTATTCCCCATAACTTAGCTGGTAAGAACATTAATTACTACATTACTAGCCCCATTCAAACTTAGCACTCAAGGGTATTACATAAGCACACCCACACCATTATACTTAGATTAGATTCTTACATACATTATTTTCAAGACTACTTATTCACCATTTATACAACTATCCACACAGATACATAGTCCACCAAATTTAGATAACATTATCCCCACTTTACTACTGCTAAACTTCTGGATTCATGCTTCTAACTTTAGGTCATAAACTATCATAAGATTCTGAAGACGGATCTGGAAGCACATCTGGCTTCAGCTCAAAGCATGATTTTCATGATCATGAATAAAATATTTCAAACTTTAGAACATGAGGGCACTGATAGGATCCTTTTAATCCTGCATATAATCCCTAATTATTTGTGGTGAATGCTGTGAAACTTCTATCTGAAAGGATTTCAGCTTGGCTATTTCTATTGCCTCAAGAATAAGGCAAAGTTGGCACAAATGGAGTGACATAAGAATCTACATAAGTTCCTTGGAGAACATTTCTAATGCAAGATCTAAGACATGAAAAAAGGAAAACTTTTCCTAAAACATCTGGTAGCCTCTTGTCTATTAGTGTGGGGTGCTTCACACCCTTGCACAAGACTCTACTCAATACGACTTTCAGACTCTCTAGGATACTTTAAAATCTTAGGCTCTGATACCAAGTTTATAATGCCTCGAGAGTACACCCTGAGCACTACATGGTCCTCACAGTCCCGAAGGACCACAAGCTAATCCATGAGCTGGTAACTGCTGTGAGCAGTGAATAAAATAATAAAGAACATATGTCGAATTTAACTTGAAATGCCATAAGGTTTTTACCAACTAAAAACAATACTGAGTTTTGGTTTTAAACGTCTAAAAACATATTGTCATACTGATTAAATATTTGATAATGATAACTAAAAACTAACTAGTTATCTGTACTAATATGAAAGCCTCTAAACTGACTGAATGTGGAGTTGATGGGACAAGCTTCCAACTAACTACGACTGGCTAGAAAGTACTGAATTGATAAGGTAAACTGAGATAAATAAACCTTGTCCTCAAAGTATGAGGACTCACCACTACTATAATAGATAATCTAATATGTCTATACGCGATCAGGGAACTGAGTATCCGAACCTATGATATTAAACATCATAGCACAAGAAACGAGTATGAGATCACAACTTTGAATGTACTAGTATGCTAAATAAGGTTAGGCTAATATGAATGGATTCATGTGCATGAAAAATAACTAACTGAATGAATAGCATAAAGTACTAAGTAGAATGCATGAAATTTATAAAGATTGATAATACATGACCAAGTATAAACCATGTTCTCAAATAAACTATAAACTGAGATACTGAGTATTGATAAATGCATAACTGATATATGTATTCTATGGCCAAGCAATATTGAACTAAGTTCTGAATTGAATACTGAAATAAAACTGTGGGAGGTATCATCTAGACGACATACCCAGTATAAGTTAATCGGGGTCCAACCTGTAACCCTATTTGGAAGGGTGCTAGTACTATACTACGGGTACTAATAATGGCTATGGAGTCAGTCCTAATATAGCGGGTGACCTGTGAGATCAATCCTAAATGAGCAGGTGATCCCTAATAGTGTAACTCCCAAATAGGCAGGTGACATCTCTTGACCTAGACTGGATATGTAGTTCTGGAACTTAGGATTTGCTTTTAAGGACCCAGTCCTAACTGACGGGTAATCCCCCATCCCTAGGATGGCTTGATGCTGAATCCTACTCCCAATTGAACTGACACTGATTACGCGACTGAGCTAAGCTTAACTGGACAAGTTTATGGACATAATTCATAAAAATATGTAAAGATCATACTTTTAAACTTGAAATTTGGGTTCTTGGTCTCCATGGGTTAGAAATGACCATGGATAAAAATCTAACATACCTTAGAGCTTTAAATCTTGAAAGAGAAATGACTTTTCTGGAACGTTCTTGGATTGCGAATCTTAAATTCCTGATTTTCTTGAAGGAGGTCTTGAAATTACAAGTAACTAAAGCATAGAGATAAGAATGGGGATAAGAAGCTTAGACTCTACAAAGGGAATCGAGAGGAATCATACTCTTTTCTCGACAATATGCATAGTGCCTTTTAAACCTTATCTCCCTTTTAATGAGATGCTAGTTGTACTATATCTCAAATAAAATGATCCAATATTTGCTCAGCCAATCTCATTCAACACTCCTAATCCGTAGGGCCCTTACTGAATTAGCTGTGTTCACAAAATCCACCTTATTTAGCTTAATTATTTTTATGTGTGCATTTCTATGATTTTTTTGGGTGTGTTCAACTATGTGCTGAATCCTTAGTTGGTGAATTTAATCTGATGGCTTTAACATATTGAAGGGAGTGATGGATTCTTGTGAGACAAAACTATGGACGCACTATGTCATTGAAGCCAAGGTAAACATATACTTAACTGGAAAATGGAATTTACAAAACATACAAGTGCAGCAAGAGTTCATATGCAATAACTCATGAGGGGTAAATGGCCCAAAGAAAAGAAGCAAATGATAAAAAATATAGAAAAGTTTGGCTTCAAAAATAGGCAACCAGTACAGCAGTAGTTGTATACATCCGCAGCAGCAATTGGCTTAAAATGTAACCACAAATTTACTTGAAATGCATTCAAAATGCAGCAGCTATTCAGCGTCAAATCTTCCCAGATGCAACATTCATTTGGCTTCAAATGCGACATCGAATACACTCAAAATGTAACAATAACTTTCCCTCATATCTGTCCAAAGTGCAACAGTAATGGCCTCAAAATGCAGCAACTATGTAATGACTCTTTCGGTAATATTTTACATTTTTACTTATCTTCGTCATTAGGGCTTATCCATAGCTTCCACAAGTTATTTATTACTTGTTGGGATTGACTGTTAGTTACCAGGCAGTTAGTTTGGTTTTTACAACTAATTTCTTATTTTAAAGTCTTCGTTGGTTTCAAATGGTCACCGAACAAAAACTTCAGTGAAATGTTCTCTGATGCAAATTCTAACTGCATCATCAGATTTGGAATATCAATTTTATCCTTGGTAGACCTTTGGTTTGAATCCCAATGCACCTAAGCTCATTTTAATCTATTAGTTGGAAAGTGACAAAATCAAGAATATGGGTGTGGGATGCATATTTGGTTGAAATGATCTTGGATGAAAAACTTGACTTTTTCATCACATTCGTAACATCTAATTTGGTCTAGGGGGACTCTTGATTTAGCTTCCAAGTCTCCCAAACTTATTTTGGATTATTGAGCAAATTTTATGAAAAACAAAACTATAGGTGTGGGACCCACTTTTTATGAAAAATCTTCGATGAAAGTTTTGATGATTCCAATGGATTTAAAATGTGGTTTACACTCAAATTTCACTATTGAATCAGGTTTTTTAGCTTTTGAATGAGTTTTGAGGGTAAAAATAATTTTTCGACTTTGCTATCAGGGGGATACCGCATCTCTTTGCCGTAAGGTCTATAAATAGACCCCAAGGTCGTGAATTGGGGCAGTTTTCCTACATCTTTGATAGTGTAAAATCCTAAATAGGAGTGATAAATCAAAATTGAGTTGTGTGGGTGACTCTGGAGATTGATTATTATTTATTATCATGATTATCATCCGAATTAAGGTAAGAATTCATCACTTTATAGATGAATTTCTTAATTAGTTCTTGACCCGAAATCTCAAATTCACTTAGGGCTTGATTTTATCCAAAAATTATCTTTATTTTCACCCATTTATTGATAGTTATGATTCCTTGATGATGTCTGAGTGTTGAGTTGGCCTTAAAAATACGTTTTCCGTAAGTGAAACCCACTTGAGGTTTTTGGTATTATTTTGGAGCCAAAGCCCAATAGTGCAATATTGGTATCATTAGACTCGTATTGGTGAGTAAATTATATTTTTTATAGCAGAGTGGCATTTTGGGGATTGTGAATCGAAGACGAGCATGTGGTGAATGATGTAAGATTTTGCGATTTGGCTTTGAGGTAGGCTTCTACCTAATCTTCTTCGAAGATGATGTGTGTTATGTATGGAATGTGAATATGAGTGTTAGTCTTGATTATGAATAAAATTACTTAGTATTTATCATTGATGTTTGGGAAATTAGATGATGGTTTTGGACCCATAAGGTGGAATGTTTATGACCCTTTTAGAACCCTATTGCCTTTTTCCTAGGTTAAGATAATTTGTAGCATAGATATAATAGTATGCTAGGTTTGGGATGTGTTTTATGTGTTGGATTCATGGTTAGAATGCTTAAACTTAGTAGGGCTATTCTAGTGATCTTGAAACCGTAATTTGGGTAGTGTTGGCTTAAATGCCCATGTTTCTAGGCAAAATTCATATCTTAGGACAGGTTATGGCTTACTTAAAATCTAGAAGTTGAACTAGGTACCTTAGCCTAGTTTGGGGTATAGTTTGCCTAATTATGAAAATTGATAGTTAGAAGTGGGATCTTGACCCACCTTAAGCTTGAATTTTTATAGTTCTATTGAAGACCATAAATGCTAGTTAAATGCTTAGAGAATGGCCTTGGGGGCATTTGTCTAACCATGGTAAATTAGTTATAGTGATAGTATTTGAGGTGATGTACATGGTTGTTGATTATATTATCGTTAATGATATGCATAGCTATGGATTATGCTATTAATTATGCCCATGACTATGTTATCATTTAAATCATTGACTAGACTACTATTTTGAGATTTGAACTACGATATTACTAATGTTATACTTTTACCTAGTAACCAAACTAGTGATTAGGCTAGAAAAGCCTCTTGTTGCTAATATTGTGAGTCATGATACAAAGGGTTTTAGAAGGCATATTTATTGACTACGTGAGAAGCTATGCTACTAATCATGTTGAACCCGATACCATCAAGGAACATGTTAATTCAACTAATACTAATCAAAAGTAGAATCCAAATAGAGGGATGCGCAATGGACCCCAAAAAAGGTAGTCAAGCTTAATAAAGTAATTCTTCCGTCCTAATTTATACGACTCACTTTCATTTTTAGTCAGTCCAAAAAAATAACACATTTCTCTAGTTATTTGTAATTTAACTTACAAATTCTCAATTTATCCTTATTGAAATGATTTCAAGCCATATAAATATCTTAGATTGATTCTAGACCACAAATTTTAAAAGTCCTTCTTTCTTTGTTAAATACCGTATAAGTCAAACTAACTCGCATAAAATGAGATGGGGGAGTGTGTACCCACACTAGTTTAAGATCATGTACATTGCACGTGTATCACATGCTAAATAGTAAATACGTTGAATAAATGATTAGAAATATGTGATTAATTGCATAGAAATTGAAGTGAAAACATACAAGCTCAAATCGAAAGATTGTGTTAGCTGGAAATTAGTACCAGTAGATGTCTCAATTTTATTTGACGCTGGTCAATTTATTCATTGTAAAACTATAATTAATAAGAAGACTACATTTGCCTGCTCTATTATCTTTGTTTATGAACTACACACTATAGTGAGCAGGAAGGATGTATGGGATACTCTGAGAGCTATTCATTCAATTTGACATGGCACAATTCTAAGGTACTTCAAGAATTTTTTTATCTTTGAATGACAAAGTACATAATTCATAAACTGTGAATTTCCAGGCTTGTGTCGGCGATTTTGAATTGAGACAACTTTCTACAAGATATCTCATAGACAAAATTTATAGCCATATTGATGGAGTGGTTTAGGTTGCTAATTAACTCCAAAAGTATGCCTCACACACCAAATACTCTCGTAATGATATATTAAAGATACTTCTCAAAAATTTGCTGGTGATCGTGATTTATGAGGGACTCGCAAGGTCCATATACCAACCGGGATGATCTACATGCCGTGTGGATGATTTCAACAAACTATCACAAGGCATACAATCCCCAGTACATATGATCTCCACGTTCTCAACTCAAAAACATAAAACGGTCGCACCACAGACAATCTCCACGTCCAATCACTTTTTTGGATTTGTTTCTAATTGATTGGTCCAATCTTATGTTTACTATTGGTTATAATTTTGTTATTTTAAATTTTACGAGGCAAATAATTTACTATAGTAAAGTTATATATTATACGGAGATAATGTGTAATAAATTAATATTTAGTGATAAAAATCTCTTTAATCAATAATTTGAAAGAATTTTATTTATTATTTTATGAAATAATTTTATGAATGTATGAACAAATTGAATATCATTGCATAAAACACAAAATCTTTCAATAAATTAAGATGAAAGAAATTGAATATGGACAAGAATAAAAGATAATAAATTTTCATTATTTTTATTCTTAAATGCTTTGTCATCGCATTGGCATTATTTTAGAACTAAATAAAAGAGATGACTATTTTAATATCTTAATAAAAATTTTAAATTTAAGATAAAAAGACAAATTCGTCAAACATAATGAGATTCAAATAGTCCTACATCATAATCAGAAGAAAATTTTTCCTAGTCCCAAAAGGAGCCTAGACAGTTGCGCTGGGACTTTTTGGAAATTCAACATGATGCTCATTTTGGATGAGCACCAAAAGTTTTTTTGCTTCTTGTAACTTGGCCTTCAAGGTTTCCTCCACTACTTAAAGTTGATGCAGGCTGAGTTGTTCATATGGAACATTCTGCCACCATGCTTGAAACTCCACTTCAAGGTTAGGAATTTCACAATTTGGAGAAGGATTTGTTCCAACCATTACTAAACCTTTAGTTTGAGAAATAATAAAATGTGATATTGGGTTTCAATACCAAGAATATATTTATAATGATAGAATCGTCATATTCTTTGAGGAAAATAACTGAGATGTAGTTAATTTAAAGACTTGAGAATAACTGATATGTTATATCTTGCTTTACTCGAAATACATTATGAGATTAGGGTTTAATTGAGCAATGCCACTTTTAAGTCATGTCACGACCCAGATCAATAGACTGTGCTGGCACCTACTCTATTTTAGGTAGCTAGGAGAATCCTTATTACCCAACTAAAAATATGCGGAAGACTTCTATTATTACGAAAATATTAAATATATTAAAAGTTGGATTTAATATAATAAAGTAAATTAAATACTAATAAATAAACCTTTTCAATAACTTCTTAGAAATGTCCTTCACTATCCCAAGACTTGGCTAGACATGTACAAGAGCTATCTACTACAGTATAGACTGACAATAAAATAAATAATACAAAGACTCCGACATCTGCCAGGAAGAAAGTGCAGAAGTTAGTATTGAATATCTTCATACATCTAGTAACTGAAAACTAACTTGCATCCAGTCTACACTCCAAGAAGAAATGTAGAAGAGTAGGGTCAATACAACCACACGTACTGGTAGGCATCATCGGCCAACCGTGTTAGTTCATATAATCATAAAATAGAATTAAAGAAAATAAATCATGACATCTTGAATGGAATATAATTTAACTAAGGTTGTAATAATATTACTACTTTACCTATATAAGTTACATCATTCAACTACTCTTCCAACTCCATCAATGTTATATTCGCTACTAACATACTCTAGCCTCATTAATTCACTCCATCAACCACAATCCAATCAAACAAATCACTATTTCTCTTTATTCACCTTATCTTTTTCATTACTCATATTCATAGGAACAAACCCGTAGTTATAGACAACCCACACTAAACTCTCGGACTAACAACTAACTCTTACAATATTAAAGAATGATAACTAGTCATTCTGGTAAGCTACAATTAAAACATGTATATATGAAGCAGGTCATCCAACATATAAGTAAGTAAAAAATTTCACTTTTTTAAATACACATCACATAATCAAAAATCCAATGAATCAACAATACAATAATAACATATCAAACAGTGCTAATAAACAAGCCACATAACCATCAAGAGTATCAACCATGCCATAAACATCCACAGACTCAACACTAATATGTACACACATGCTATGAGACTTATTTTTGCTCAAATAGTCATGACCTACAGAAAACAATCTATGTTCATGTACCATACTAGCGTGGTACCCAATCCACTATATACATATCTGTACCCGGCGTGGTGCCTGATCCAACATATACATATCCGTACCCGATCCAATATATATATATCCATGCCGGCATGGTACCCGATCCATCATATACATATTTATACCGGCGTGGTACCCGATTCAACATATACATATCTGTATCGACGTGGTACCCGATCTAACATAAAAATATCCATACCAGCATGGTAACCGATCCAACATATACATATCCATACCAACATGGTATCCGATCCAACATATACATATCTGTACTGGCGTGGTATCTGATCCAACATATACATATCAATACCAGCGTGGTACCCGATCCAACATATACATATCCGTACCATCGTGGTACTCTGTAAGACCTCACAAAATTCTATTTATTTCAGTCCTCTTTAGCATTCCAAAAGAGGTCCCAAACTTAGAAAATTTCAGCTAAGTGTTTATATTTAGAATCTTTTTTGGCCTCAATATTTAAATGACTTTATTTTTTATCTTTTCGGCCTTGGATTGATGATTTTTTAATTGATTCATGATCAGGGATGTTAATAGGTCATATAGGATGAGTTTTGAAATTTTTGGACTAACGTAAGGGTGAGTTTGGATGTCCAAAATAGTAAGGTCTCGCGATAGGCTTGCGACGCGAGATCCATTCCCTATTTCTGGGAGTCACATCGCGAGGTGAATTCCCCATTTCTGAGAGTCGCGTCGAGAAGTCCACTCCCTGTTTTTGGGAGTCGCATCACGAGGTCCATTCCTCAAGGGTTATTTATATGGGAAAAGAGGCCTAAGGGCAGTTTAGTCCTTTTTCCCTCACCCAATTCAGCTATAACACGAAATTTAACACACCCAATAGGGTAAATTACATTCATTATTCACTCAATCCTCTCAAGAATAAGCCCTAGATTCTTCAAGTCAAGTCCAAGTCCCAAAAAATTCCCTACAATCTTCACAAAAATCAACAATCAAGGTATGTTAGGTGTTCATCCTGGGGTTTCCTTCCACCCTTGGAGTTCAAGAACCCTTTTTAAACTACAAGTTATTGATTTATGAGTTTATATGTGCAAATTGGGTTGTATTCATGTTTGTGTTGTTTAATGGGTTTCAATTGAAGATTTAGTTATGAGTTTCATGAACATAAGATAACATGTATGTTGATTGATGTAATTTCCATGTTAAAATCCTTAAAATTGCAAGTTTAAGTTGTAGTCATGATGCTTATGTGTTGTTCATTATTATGTATAACAATCATGCTCCCCAAGTGTTTGATAGAGTGTCTATGTGAATTAAATAATTTAATCATGACATGTTAGCATGTGTTCTCATTCATGTACAAGTTCATGACTTCCAAGCATTTGACTAAAGGCCCAAATGAATGAATCATGAACAATTGACTAGGGCTATCATTTTCAAGATTGGTCATGCTTTATTATTGATGCTATCGAGTCCTGGTGGTACTTGTCACCCGAAATATAGATGTTTACTTAGGTGTAGTAGTCATAGAATAGTTCCAGTAAAGGTCAAGAACAGTAGTACTCAGTCAGTTAATAGTACTCAGTGGACTCAGTCCAGCTCAAATAGTTAACACGATTAGTGTAAGTTCAGTCAAGCCTAGTACAGCTTAGTGATTAGTTCAGTGTCTATTTAGTTGGGAGTAAGATTAAGCACTGAGCGAACCCAGGGATGGGGGCACTCCTTCCAGTAGAGGTTTGACCTTTAGTAGTAGTCCCTGCATAATAGAACTACGTTGCCAACGTAGGGTAAGTCGTCCACCTTCCAGACTAGGGTTTACGCAACCATTTATACATTTCATGAGTCTTCCTGCTAGATTAGGGTTGACCCAGCATTGTTAGTATCCCTTGGAAATGTGCTAATACCCTTTCAACTGAGGTAACAGAGTGGACCCTAACTGAGTTTATAACCAGGGTATGTCGATTAGATAAATACTACCACAGTTACAGTTTCAGTATTCAGTACTCAGTAATCAGTATTCAGCCTCAGAACTCAGTAAAGAACTTAAATAGTTCTATGTAATCATGGCTATCAGTTATCAGTTACTTAGCTATCAAAATTTAAAACTTCAGTATCAGTCTAAACATTCAGTTATCAGTATTCAGATTCCAGAACTCAATACATCAGTGTCAGTCCAATCCTGACATATGATATGCACAGTATTGCATATCTACATGTTTAGTAGATACAGTTTTGCATGTACTCTCATCCAGTTACTTCACAATGTTCATTCATTCAGTTATCATATTATGCTTATGAACTCATGTATACAAACCTACCTCATCTAGCATACCAGTACATTTCACGTACTGACACATACTCTTTCTTTATGCTATGATGTATCATATCATAGATTTGGATGCTCAGGTTCCTGACCGTGCTTAGTGAGATTCAGTTAGCAACAGCAGATTCAGTAGTGAGTCCTCATCCATTGAGGATACTATTTATTTCAGTATTATAGTAGATTTAGTATTTTGTTAGTCGTAGTTAGTTGGGGACTTGTCCCATTAACTCCATATTCAGACAGTTCAGTTAGAGGCTTTTAAGACTAGACTAGTTCAGACAGTATTCAGTTTTCAGTATTAT
Source organism: Capsicum chinense (assembly GCA_026120095.1). Lineage (NCBI taxonomy): Eukaryota > Viridiplantae > Streptophyta > Magnoliopsida > Solanales > Solanaceae > Capsicum > Capsicum chinense. The sequence continues at coordinate 227,923,327 of JAPEIP010000006.1, read as the reverse complement.
TATCAGTAAATCCAGTTATTCTTTCAGTATTTTGAGAACCTTATGGCATTTTCAGTTATACTTCCGCATATAGATTCAACATTATTATTCAGTGCTCACAGCAGGTACTAGTCATGAGTTAGCTTATGATCCTTTGGGGTCGTAAGCACCGTGTGACATCTAGGGTATAGACTCAGGAAATTACATACCCAATCCAACATATACAAGTAATATCAATATCAAATTTACACAACCTCACAGCATACAATACGACGTACCAAGTTTACAAGTACACTTAAAGTCATAAGACAATTCCATCAAGTAAATTTTAATAATCATTTATACGTAAATCAATAATCCAAACATCAACAATTTCAAGCATGCCCGATTACCAAACAACAAGTATTCAATTTAGGAGCATACACACAATTAAGTTGAGTCTAAACTCCAATTAAACTGTAACCTATTATATACATTTTATTAAATTCACACTATCTTTCGGGATGCAATACAACGTACTAAATAAGTATACTTAATATCATAAAGAAATTTGATCAAGTACTTTTATTTATCAATATTTTGTCCCTCTCACGGGCATTATTTCAATAATTCATCATGATTATCAACAAGCCATTCATAGTAGCACTTTAAGGAGTTATCATTATAAAACAAGTCATTCATAGGCACAATTCAATAAACCATCATTATCACCAATTTTGCCTCTCATGGGCGTCCAATTGATGTAGTATTTTTATCAATACCAACACAAGAATATCATAAAATAAATTACAATTTAATGCTTAATCAGACGAATCACTATTGGGGCCTTAATTACTCACTAATTATTAAAAGTATCATTATCTTCTTAAATGCCGCATCTTGTGTTCTAACCTCACCACCTATAACTAGCACATTTATGTGTATCATTATCCTATACCTCTTTTTACATAATACAACCGTGACACTAATTCAAGTCATCTATCCCTCAGATATTACTATACTCATCAATATTAAATCTTAGTATAATTCTCCTCATTATATTAATGCACAATACATGCAACTAAATACCATTACAACTCAACTAGGTTCATCACTAGAACAACTAACAAAATATCATGTTCATATATTACATTTACAACAATCTCCTTTCGGGCACATAACACATAATATCATAAATATCATATAATCATGATTTTTGGGATTAAAGTTAAGTCCTTGCATCTTTATCCACCACAACTTCATGCCCGCAAGCCTAGACATGCTTTATCTCATCAATTCTAAATTATAAAAATATAAAATAACACAATATTCTACTCATTAAACCTAGCTTAACTGGACGCCAACCTTTTGGAAGAATCAAGCTGCAACAAGGATGCTTTTTCCTTTTTTTCATGCCTTAGAATAATCAATCATCTAAAAATCAAGCAATTATAAAAGTAATTAAATAATTATTCTTCAAACAAACCCTTAATTCAAGGTTTATATCATTCCCCAAGTTTAATTAATCATCAATTAGCTCTTTCAAACTTAACTTATCTTCATTAATGGAGTTTTTATGCTAAAGGTCTCATCTTTACAGAATTTCAGGTTCCTAACCATCAAAATTCATAATCTAGTTTATGAAATTCATGTTAGGAATCTTTAATTTATAGTTTTGAATCAGGCCTAGGTCATATTAAAAACAACCATGAATATTTTCCAAAAGAATTCCACCATTAAAGGTGTTTTTAAGGATTCCAAGATGTTAAAGAATTAAAAGACGAAGAAAATAATAGAAAAACTTACCTCAACGAAGGAATTTCACCTGAAGCCTTGAGAAAATCATCTCTCTAGGGTTGGGGAATGAAATTTTAGGTTTTAGACCTAAAATATGACTGAAGCTAATTTAAATACCATCAGAATTTTTGATACAACGAAATCCCATTTCAGCCCGGACAGTGCTCAGTAAAATAGTCATAACTTTTTACTCCAAATTCGGATTGAGGAACGGTTTATTGAGTTTGAAAGAGGACTCAAAGATCTTTAATTTGGTAGGTATTAGGACCCCTAAAACCTTATATTAAATTAGATATGATCATTTGAAATTGACCCTAATAGAAACTCATATCGAAGCTATATCGGAAAGAAAGTTTTATACTTTGTGTTAGAGATATTGTACGACCTTAATTCATACCTAAAGAAATTTCAACTAAAGTATTTATATTAGCACTTATGAATATTAAATTCATCAGACTTGAGTCTATCTAGACACATCCGAAGGCTAAAATCTTCATCAGAAAGTTTGAGGTGACGTAATAAATAAAGTATTGGCTATTTTGGAACCAAGCTAATATTGAGGAATGAAATTAAGAATTTTTATGAATTTATTATTAATAATTTAGTAACGACAAAATGGGTCATTACAAGTCATTTAGATATTAATGACTCAGACTTAAAAGCAGAGGTTCTAGATAATAAAAAGTTGACGCGATCTAATGAATAGATTAATTGGTTAGCTAGGGTTCATTCGAGACAATAATACAAGAAAATTACAACACTTTCTCAAGATATATTTGTGGTAAAAGAAGTCTCATGATCAGTATAAATTAGTTTGGTGAGATTATAGTTTCCACATTCAGAGTTTGTCCCAAAGATTTGATGAAATCATCATCCTAGGTTTTTTAATAGTGAAAGAAAGTAGTCATCTTTTAATATTAAAAGAAAGTAGTCAATCACTTGATTATTTGGATATTATTAGATTTGTAATTTATTCATGTTAGTTAATACAAAAGGTAAAATACATTATACCTTGAGAAGTTGATTGAATAATTATATTTATGGTGATAAGAAAGTTATCTATAATAGTTCCCCTGAGATCGGCTCCAGACAAATAAATGTTGGATTATATTTGCAAGGACCGCTTATTCCTTTTGGAATATTTTTTTAGCGTGATCAAGGAGCCAAGACACCTATATAGGTGTTGTAAGGGAATGCAATACCAGAATTCTTCTGTTCAAGCTCTACTCAGTTAATTTTCTCCATCTTGGCTTCCAGAGTCTCATCCAGTTCTTGAAGTCGAAGGTGACTAAGTTCTTCATATTGACCTTCTATATTCATTGATTAAAATTATTGGGTTATTAAGAGGCGTGAATGGAAAATAAAAAGGTGATGTTTTTTTTTTGGAAAGACACTAAGAGAAAGGATGCAATTTGAATAGGCACCTTTCAGATTGAATGATTTTTGATCTTTTCAATAGATTGTGACTATCTAAAGAGTTGCGCCTTTCCGAAGAGTTGTACGTTTATAAAGGGGTGTACCTTTCTAAACCATTGGTTCTCTTCATGAATCAACACCTTGATATCTATAAATACCTGAATTTTTCCTCAACAAAGATAATTTTTTAGAGTTGGAAAACATTCTTCTTCTTCTTCTTCTTAAAAACTCTCTTGTGATCATCAAACTTTTGAGTGTGTTTGAAGTTTTTGAAAGTTTGAGGTAACGCTACTTTCAAAAAGTGAATCATTTTATCTTGAAAGGAAAGATTTCATAACCTCAGGTTTGACGAGAATAAATTCCTTAAGGACACACCGTGAAGTTGGTGGACTTGATTCTTAAATTTGTGCTTCATCTTCATTTCTTAATAGTTGATAAACACTTCATTTTATTATTTATTTCATTTTATTATTCATTTGAACTTTTGTTTGAAGGTGTTGAGCTTCATTGTAGTTCTATGAAACTTAGTTTGAAGTTTGTATAAAAAATATACAAATTTTGTACCCACCGAAACAACAATCTTAAGGAATTTATATTGAAAAAAAATGTACTTGTTTAGTGAAAATTTTTTTCGCCATTTATAAATAAAGTACTTTTATAATTTGTATTGTTTGGCTTCTAGAGATTAAATCTTATTGTTTTCTACTCTTTAAGAACTTAACAAGTGATTTGAAGACATAAAAACTTCATCACAAGTTAAAGGTCACACGGTTAACGAATTGAAGAGCATAAAAACTTTATCATTAAACTACAAACAAGTGAAGTTTAAAGTTTTAAAAACATTATAATTAGTATTCTGACATACTAAAGTTAATTGTCTTTTTGTGACAAGAAAATGACAACTGAAAGTCAAGTAAATGATGGATTTAGAAATCACTAATGTTGCTACGACATGTTACTCCCGCAATGGCACCTGCGGAGAAATTTAAAAAGTTTTTAGGTGTAGACTTCAAACACTGGCAGAAGAAAATGTTCTTATATTTAACGACATGATGTCTTTAGAGGTTTATTTCTGAAAGTGCTCCAGAATTTTCTGAAGATACACCGGACAAGGAGTGGTTTGTAGTTATGGAGGCATGGAAACACTCTAATTTCTGATACAAGAATTGTATCCTAAGTGGCCTCCAAGACACATTTATCCATATAGAACTAGACATGAACAGTATAGTGTTATGAAATCTGAAAATGAAGGAAACCCAACTTGAAATATTTCAAAGTGTGGGGGTGTCTAGTGAAAGTCCAAGTTCTTATGCCTAAAAGGGTAAATATAGGACCTAAAACTGTGGATTGCGTGTTCATATGATATTTTAAAATCAGTAAAAAATGTTGATTTTTGGTTCATAAATCTAAAAATCCAAATATCAATGAAAATACGATAATTGAATCAGATAATGTTGAGTTCTTTGAACACATTTATCTGTATAGAACTAGACATAAACAGTCTAGTGGATGGTCTAAATGACATCGAGATGAACTTAGTCAGAATGTACATAATGATGAGAATCCAAGATATAGTAAACATCAAAGGACGTCAACTTCATTTGAATCGGATTTTGTAACACTTTTTCTAAAAAATGGGCCTCAAATATCTAAAGAAGCGGTATTGTCTTCAGACTCATCCTTTTGAAAAGAGGCAGTCAATAGTGAGATTGATTCAATCTTGAGTAGCCATAATTGGGAGTTGGTTAATCTTTCTCAAGGAAATAAACCCTTATCTTCTAAATGGATCTTCAAAAGAAAAATGAAAATGGATAGTACTGTTGATAAATACAAGGCAAGACTTGTAGTAAAAGGCTTCAAACAGGAGGAAGACCTTGATTATTTTGAAACATACTTGTCTGTAACAAGGATAACATCAATTTGGATGTTAGTTGCCTTGGAGGCAGTATATGGTCTTGAAATTCATCAAATGGATATAAAAACAACAATCTAAAACAGAGAATTGGTAGAAGAAATTTATATAGAATAACCCGGGTATTTTGTGGTTTTAAGAAAAAAAGGTGTGCAAACTTGTTAAGTCACTTTATGGACTAAAACAAGCACCCAAATAGTGGCATGCAAAGTTTGACCAAACCATGATGGCAAACGGGTTTAAGATAAACGAATGTGATAAATGTGTTTACATTAATGACACTCCAAATCACAAATTCATTTTTTGTTTGTATGATGATAATATGTTGATCATCAGTAGAGATATTTCTGACATAAATGCTATGAAAAGAATGCTTGAGAACAAGTTTGATATGAAAGACCTTGGAGTTGTGGATATGATTTTAGGAATAAGAATCCATAAAAATCCACAGGGGTTGGCATTGTCATAGTTTTATTACATTGAAAAGATACTTGACAAGTTCAAGTATTTGGATTTCGGTATTTTCAAGACTCCATGAGACGTGAGCATTACACTTTAAAAGAATGAAGGTAAAAATGACTCACAGTTGGACTATGCAAGAGTGTTGGGATATTTAATAAATATCATGAACTGTACATGGCTAGACATAACATGTGCTATTAGTAAATTGTGTCGGTACATGAGTAATCTCAATAAAACTTATAGGATGGCAATGAAAATAGTTTGGGGTATCTTAACTGCACTCAAGACTATGTTTTACATTATGATAAATATCCAGCGGTAATTGAAGGATATACTGATGCAAATTGAATTACCTAATCGAATAAAGTAAAATTCACCAGTGGATATGTATTTACTTTAGGTGAATTTTACTTTAGGTAGAGGAGTAGTCTCTTAGAAATCTTCCAAACAGACATGTATTGCCTGCTCTAAAATGGAATCTAAATTTATCGCATTAGATAAAGCTGGCGAAGAAGCTAAATGGCTTTAAAATATTTTTGGAAGATATTTCTTATTGGACCAAACCATTGGCACCAGTATGTATACATTGTGATAACCAAGCGGTGATAGGTAGGGTAAGAAGCATGATGTATAATGATAAATCTCGTCATATAAGACAGAGACATAATATCATTAGAGAACTACTCTCTAGTGGAATTCTCACTGATGACTATGTGAAATCAAAGGATCATGTGTCGGATCCACCTACAAAAGGTCTATCTGGAGAGGGAGTTGAGAGAACATCGAAGAGAATGGGTTTACAGCCTAGGACAAGTCAGCATGGTGGTAACTCTACCTAGAAGACTAGAGATCCCAAGAGCTAGGTTCAAGGAGATCTAACAAAGTTCTAACTGATGGTTCAACATTGTCAATATACTCAACCCATTCTCATTATATAGAAAATGTTTAGGAAACTAGGATAAGGCTTATGGTGTGAAGCTTTTTAATGGTTATCTAAATTTGATAGATTTGACCAAATAGTGTAATCTATAGGATTGAATGTTTAGAAATCACCTATGTAAGGGTAATGTGGAAGTCGCTTCAAGGAGAACTTTAGCAAATCCCTATTCTCTACGCTCTTATGAAATCAGGACGTGCTCATGGCTGAAACGAACAAAACCGTGAGAATTATCAACTATAAAAGGTTAGTTGTGTGACATATGTTGTCTAGGTGTACATTAAGGTTCAACGGTTCACAGATATTAAATCTACCAATTGACCGAGTGCATCAGATGCATGGTCACTACTAAATTTCAAAATGAAACCCACTTATACAGATGCAATCAGTCTTTGCTTGTTGATCACATACTTGTCTATAAATTTTTTATAAGATAGTCATTCCCCATTCATGTGGGGGATTTTTAGGTTAGTAGGAGGTGTGAATGAAAATGAAAAGGTGGTATTTTCTTTTGTAAAGACACTAAGAGAAAGGACCAATTTGAATAGGTACCTTTTCGAATTGAATGGTTATGACCTTTCCAATGGGTCGTAACTTTCTGAAGAGTTGCACCTTTCCGGAGAGTTGCACCTTTATGAAAGGGTTCACCTTTCTGAATTGTTGCTTCTTTTCATGAAGTAACACCTTGATGTCTATAAATACCTAAATTTTTTCTCAGATAAAGACAATTTTTTAGAGTTGGAAACATTCTTCTTCTTCTTAAAAACTCTCTTGTGATCATCAAATTGTTGAGTGCGTTCAAAGTTTCTAAAAGTTTGAGGTACCTCTACTTTCAAAAAGTGAACCATTTTATCCTAGGAGGAAAGATTTCATATCCTCGGGTACTTGGGGGAATAAATTCCTTAAGGACATACCATGAAGTTGGTGGATCTGGTTCTTAAATTTCTGCTTCATCTTCATTTCTTAATAGTTGATAAACACTTCATTTGATTATTCATTTGAACTTGTCTTTGAAGGTGTTGAAGTTCATTTTAGTTCTTGAAAACTTATTCTTTAACTTAGTTTGAAGTTTGTATAGAAAACATACAGATTTTGTACCCGCTGAAACAACAAAGACATTTCTCCATGTTTTTTTCCCACTACACAGGTATCCCCTCCATCTAGGCCATTACTAGCCTGAAAAGTTGAAAACATATTTGGACTTCCTTTAGAATGAGTACATCTATATAACCGATAAAACGTTGTTGTGTAGTAGCTGACCTTTGATGGATAAAAGAATGCAAATGAGGTATGTCGACTATTTATCCCTCAAAATGTATACAATTAAGCAACAGAGTAATATCTTATGATATCTTCCCAATTTGATATCAAGATCAATGGTTTACAATTAATAAATTAAATGCAGGAAAAGGCATCGTTTTCATCCTAAACTATACCCGAAAAGTCTAAGCCACACCTAAACTATACTAGTGACCTATTACACACCTTAACTATAAAAAAGTGATATTATTACCTCCCCGCGATCCCCATTCTAAGGCGCGTGTGTTACACTTATTTTAGGCGCGTGTAGCCTATTAAATAACAAAAGTAAACAGCTAAAAATATTAAGGGAAAAGTCATCGTTTCCACCCCAAACTATAGTCGAAATGTCGAATCCACACATAAACTATATAAGTGACCTATTACACACCTTAACTATAAAAAAAGTGATACTTTTTGCTAATGTGGTGCTAACGTGGCAGCGCGTGTAAAACACTTCACCACATGCAAGTGGTGGTAGCCTGACAGGGTGTAAATAATTTCACTTTTTTATAGTTTAGGTGTGTAATAGGTCACTAGTATAGTTTAGGTGTGGCTTCGACTTTTCGGGTATAGTTTGGGGTGGAAA
>JAPEIP010000006.1:227904489-227914857 GCA_026120095.1 Capsicum chinense | reverse complement strand
TGTAAATAATTTCACTTTTTTATAGTTTAGGTGTGTAATAGGTCACTAGTATAGTTTAGGTGTGGCTTCGACTTTTCGGGTATAGTTTGGGGTGGAAATGATGTTTTTTCCCAATTAAATGCTGACATAGTTTTTGTTTAATTTCGCAATCATAAATGTGAACAAAAGAAATATAGGATTCACAATCTAATTGCTTTTTTTTTTCTGGGTAATTCACAATAATAATTGTGAACATAAAAGAAACCTTATTAAATTTGAAATGGACAAGACTGTATTGCTATTTAGATTATTGAGTTTAGTGAGTTTCATAGATTTCAAATTATGGTATGCCCTTCCGTTCACTATTTCTTATCTGCCTAATGTAATCATTGATTATGCTTTCAGATAGTATGGAGAATATAATTGACGATGCCCTGCTACGCATTGCTTGGCTTGCATGGTTTCCATCTATGTTTCATTAGAGTGTGACACTGTCGTCAGTTACAGTTTGAACTGAATGTTGATTCTCCCTGGCAGTGGCGGATCCACGTGTAATTGAGAGGTGTCCCTTTCGTTGAATAATGACACTTTTTATCTAGCTAAAGTATTTTTTTTGTGTATCTATATAACATATTGATATTTCTTGACTTATTCATGAATTTACTTCTTTATATTCTGACATTTATTTGTAAAAATTCTGAATCGGCTACTGCTCCCTGATTTGGCTGCAGATCTTGGTACAAAATTACTTTTTCAAGAATACTCCAAAAATCAATATAGGAACATTTTATTGAAGGTAACACACATTGTGGTTGGTTCTCATTTCTTTTTGTTGGATATTGACTTCATTTGATGCTAAGTTTTGTCTGGTGACTTAATTAGTGTTAAGTATTTATCAATTACGGGATGTGTTACTTCATAATTGAGATAATAATAAGGTTTCTTGCTAACATTATGACAAGGCAATTGTTTTCTCATCTTTGAACAAGGCATTGCGTACACTCTTCCAATCTCATTTGTGAAATTTTACTGTATTGTTGTTGTGCAACAGGTCAATAGTGTCCCCTTCTTGAGCTATCAAGTGAGGGTTGAAAGGATCAGTATTGAGCATATATATACTGAATTTCAGATGCAAGAAGTTCAGTCGACCCTCCAAACTTGAGAACTCCCTAGACACATTTGGCTCTTTCATGTTCAGCTCGTCCTAGCACTATTGGATTGCATTGGTTGAATGCATTTTATTGTCACTATATCATCTATCCAAATTTACGATTTGAAATCACTTCGTGGAATTTAATAAGAAAGACAAAAAATTTTGTTCTTATACATTTAAACTCCTTAGAGTACTATACCTAAAGCGCTTATACAATATGTGAATCTCAACAGTAAACAGCTTCGACCATAAGGTGCATAAACAATACAAGAGACATAATTCCATTTTATCATATAAGAATTTTACAATATATCATATCAAGTGTATGAGAATATTTTAAATGATTATTTTACACAATTTTAAAGGAGTTTATACACGTTTAACTGTGCTACAATAGATGATCTTGTATTACAATATTTTTTCACTTGAAGTAAATTACGTGGTTTTACGAGTTTGTAAACTCTCTATCCGACACTAATTATCTTAGGATATTAAAATGAAGTTCTTTTTTTTTTTTTTGATAAGTTATTTCACATTGTTAAAACTTATTTTTGAAAACTTTTAATAAGAATGACTACAAAAACAATATGCGTTTTCGAACAAGAGCAAAGTTATAAATAAACAAATATAATCAATAAGTATTTTTACCTCATAAATAATAATATTTTTTCTACCAAAAGAAATGTTCATTTTAGGTATGAACTTACTATGAGATATTACATAAAAGATTGAAAAAAGGAAAAGAAGAAAAAAACTATTTTTAAGAATCCCATAACACAAGTCTAACTAGGAAAAATATTGACGTTGTTATTATAGTCTTTACAAAATGACAACAATACAAAGAAACAAAAAAGGAAACTCAATTAATATTACAAGAGTTGGTCAATTCCTTTTTAAAAAAAGGAAGTGACAATTATTTTTTTTACTTTTTTGTTATGTGAGTTCATTTCCATCATACAGTGTGATGATTCTATCACTATAAATACATTCTTAGTATTGAAACCCAACATCACATTTTCTTATTTTTTCAAGCTAAAGGTTTAGCAATGGTGGAACAAATCCTTCACCTAACAGGAAAGTTCTTTAACCTTGAGTTTCAAGTGTAGAGGCTGCAATACTAGATAGGAAAGATTTATGCAACAACTTCAAGAGGTTAGTGACTTTATTAATCTCATTTTAGTTATGTTATTTGTAGTATTTACGTAAATTTTGTGATTCATAATCATGCTACTGCTGCGCATGCTTTGTTTCCTCTAACAATATGAAAGTTAAGGGAGAAGAAAATTATTATGTAATTCTATTAATGAATTTTATTTTTTCTACTTTTATTATGAAATTTACTAGTTTTCTTAAGAAAATTATATTTTATAGACTATATTTTTCTTTAAAACAATCAAACATAGTTTGATAACGAGTCAAAAAAAGCCCCAAAAAGGTGTTGTTTGTCACTTTTAAATTTTTATATGGTGTTACCAGCTAAAGAAATATTGTGTTAGCGTTTCATTAGTTGGTAAAATCATTTCACATGTGCCAAAAAACACGTTAGAATGTGAATATGAAAATAGAATGAAGTGAGAACATCTAATTGCTAAAGAACAACGACCTATCTAACATATAAAGAAATGGATATTTGCAATCAAATGGATTGGACCATAAAAAAAAGGAAAGAAAAGGTATTAAGACTTTCAACACAAATTCTTTGATCTTTGACATTGTGTGTTCGTAATATCGAAAATCACGAGGAGATCAGTGTGATAAAGGTAAATCTAAGGGGAGGTGTCTTGAAAATTATCCTTAACTTTTAAAATAATAATTGATATATGATATAAAGTGTTAAAAGTGATTATTTAGCAATATTCACTATTTTATGTTAAATCAAATGGTAGGGCTCATAGAAACAGACAATTGACCAAATCATAATTCAAAGGCGCACGTCACAAGTCACAAGTGTGTAGATGGTCAATTAGAGTGATCAATTTTAGAATTATCTAAAGTTTAAAATCTACTTGAAGTTACAAGTTTTGAACACACACATTTGAATTTAAGAAATTTCAAGCTAAACTAATCATAAAATATATGAAGTTTGATAGATTGGTTGTACACTTAAACTTCAGACATTTAGGTCTAAAGTTAAACTTGACGATCTGTAACTTCAAACCTGAATATTTGAAGTTGACACAACTCCAGCATTTTGAGATCTCAAAGTTCTTATATAACAAATAAGAATAGTGATTTCTCATAATTAAGCTGAGGAGCAACAACATGAAAATCTGAAGTTTATCAATATTGACTACAAATTAAATACTTTGACTATCAGGTGCCATTCATACTAATTTATTTACAAATTACAGGTACCTTTAATAACCATTTGTTAACATTAACTAATAACCAAATTGCTACCTTCACATTTGAATGCTGAGCCATCGTAGGAGATAAAGGAAAAAATTTCTGATTCGAGTTCTAAAAATAAAAAAATCTTTAATAGGAAGATGCTTCTTTTTTACCAGATTATGCATTTGAGTTAATAAAACAATTGATTCCAACTTGGTAAATATTGGCATATGCACTTCATCTTCTCATGATTTTTAGATGAAAATTTTGTATCTAGTGATAAACCTAATAACTATAAAATACAACAAAAGTTTGGGATGTCATGAAATATAGTGAGATATTGGTTTCAAAATGTAGTAGAATACACTTAACACAAAACTCAACAATTCAGTTTGAATATCAGATGATTAATATACAAATAAAAGAGACAAAATTAGTTATATCATATTAGAATTTTATAATACGTCACATTATGTGTATGAACATTTTTAAGGAGTTTCTTCATGTTAAGTGTGTTAGAATACAGAGGTTTTATATTTTAACATTTTTTCATTTGATCTAAGTTATAGTTAGATTTTGAGTTTGCAAATGCTTTATCCACACTACTTACTTGAATTGTAAATTGAAATGCTTATTTTTTTTTGGTACGTTTATATAAGTTAGACAATAAATATTTTTACATTTTAAAAATTTTTAGTGAATTGACTTTTACTAAGCATGACTACAAAAAAAAATATACATATATATTTGGACAAGAATAAATTAATAAAATTAAATAATTCAATTGAAAAAAATATCTATGCCGCAAACTACTATTGTTTTACATATGAGTTAACAAAGAGATATTCCATCCATGAATGACACAGAAAAATTACATAAAAATTCAATAACATGATTCCAATTAGAAAAAAATATTAAACTTGTAATTATGATCTTGACAGATTGATAATGATTCAAAAAGATAAGAAGGGAACTCGATTAATATCATGAGTGTTGTTCAAATCTGTCTAAAAAAGGTTGTAACATAATTTTTTTTTATTCTTTCATTTTTTGAGTTCATTTCTATCAAATAATGTGATGATTTTGTCACTACAAATACATCCTTGAAGTTAATCCTCAATATTTTTTTCTTAAATTAAAACTTTGGTCATGGTTGGAGGGAGTTTTCCACCCAACACTGAAGTTCTTAACCATGAAAAAAGGCTTTAAACAATGTCAATTGAAGGTTCAATTTGAAAAAACTCATTCTTCTTCAACTTTTGAAGTTGTACGAGACCCTGAATAAAGTCAAGCTAAAGGGAGCTAAAAGAGTGTTTATCAACCCAAATAGTGTGGTGCTGCATTCCCCAAAAGCACCATAAAGGTTCCTTGAACCCTTTTAGGGCTAGGAAAAATCCTTGACCTTGTTCTTAATATGTTAGGCCATTCTAAATCGATATAGCTCAACATTAGAACCAAACGATGGAAGGAGCCACCTTCAAGGGTGCTATTAGGGAATGCAACAAGACACTCTTTTTGATTGAGCAAAACTTTATCAACTTTTTTTATTTTGATTTTCAGGGTTCTCTTCACTTATTGAAGTTGAAGAAGGATGAGTTCTTCAATTGGACCTTCTATCCACATTTTTTGAAGTTTTTTTTTTATGGTTAGAAATTTAGTGTTGAAAGGAGGATTCGCTCCAACCATGACTAAATCTTTAATTTGAGAAAATAAGAAGATGTGATGTTGAATTTCAACACCAAGAGTATATTTATAGTGATAAAATAATTCTACTATTTGATGAAAATAAACCCAAATAACAAAAAGGTAAAAAAAATATTATGTAACTTCCTTTTATCTAAAGGATTTGACCAAATCTCATTATATTAATTGGGTTACCTTTTTGGTTCTTTGACCATTGCCAATTTTCAAATATATAGTTATACATGTAATATTTTACCTAATTAGAAATATGTTATTGAATTTAATTTTTTTATGTATCATTCTTTTATGGAATATCTCTCAATAAGTTTATATGTAAAATTAGGTAATTACTGTTGACACTCAATTTTGACTCACTTTTTTCTACAATTAATTTCTCTATGCTTCTTGGTCCCGAATAATTTACTAAAATAAATTCACCAATTTTTAACACTAATCTCCGCAAATTCTAAAAGAAAGTTATTTCTTCTGCCTTGTTTTCCACTATTTTAATTAAATATGTATAATTAATTTTCACATCAAACTTATGGGAAAAAAATTCATCATCCTAATTTTTATTTTTAACTCTAATATTATTACTCAAAATAATTTAACTACTTTTTTACTATGTTTTGTTGAAAATTAAATTTAATCAAAATACGTATATTAAATTAGTTATATAATTTATATACATATATAATTTAAAATTTTAATTAAGACAAAAGAAGCATTTCAATTAACTAATGAAACAGAGAGTTTGGAACTTACCTATTTGAGCCAATTTCCGTTCATCCAATCCACATAACAAAGCAAGGCAAATCACATAAATATATAATTTAAGAATTAATATTACAAAAACTATTAATAGTATTTTATTTTTTAAAATATAACAATATAAATGTAACAATATCTATCAAATAAGGTAAAAGAAAAACATAAACGACAGTAAATAATATAGCATGATTTAAGGAGGCAGCTTAATGGACTAATGGTTGATATTTTATCCTATAAATTCTTCTATTTTGTTTTTCAACTAAATTTTAAAAAAAATAGTAAATAACGATAGCTAAAAAAATAACACATTTATTTGATATTGTTTTACGTTTTAAAATTAATTTATTTAATTCAATTGACATTAATTTTTAATATTTTTTAGGAGAAAATATCATTAATGGTAGTAAATTCTTTGATTGATTCAAACCAAATCCCATACAAATTTCATTCACCATAAAATTACTAATACACCTATTTCTACATAGATCAGACACCATAAAATTGTTGATATACCAATTTTTATACATTTTAGACATCATAAAATTATTGATACACCAATTTCTATATATTTCAAACACTATAAAATTGTTATTATTGATGCACCAATTTCAAAATAGTTCTAACACCTTAATTGTTTATATACCAATTTTTAAGACACCGTAATATTGTTGATACATTTATTACTAAGACACCATAAAATTATTGATACAACAATTTCTATATAGTTCATATAGTTAAAACACCATAAAATTATTGCTACACTAATTTCTAACTATTTCAAACACTATAAAATTGTTGATACATCAATTTCTATATAATTCAAACAGCATAAAATTGTCCATACACCAAATTCTATACAATTCATAACCCATAAAATTATCAATATACCAATTTCTATTCAATTCATACACCATAATATTATTAAAACACTAATATCTATTCGACTAAAAGCCTAGTCTCGATTCTCATGCTCTATCCATCATCGTCATCATTACAATCAGATATCAATTTACCATCCATTCGTCTCCGAATGGGCATTCAGTGGAGAAAAGTACGAGGTTGGAATTAGAGAGACATCACTAACAGAGTTGCTTATACTGCACCTTGTTCACTCGATTGGTATCCTTATTGATCAACCCACATTCTATACTCAATCATTCAAATAAGCTTTTCAAAATACAAAGATGCTGAGCAAAATATTTACACATGAATCACTTATTCTCCTTTCAACGGCCTAAGTTTGAACCATGAGTTTCACGAAAGCAGGATAGAGATTGTTAAAAGATTCACCTTGATGAAGATAAACATTCAAAAGAACCTCTTTTTCACTACCGAAGCTCTAGAGCCCCAAATTCAATTCTGAAAAGTGCTACGAGATGCTACATAAATCTACTACTCAAATTTTCAACGCTAGATAAGTCACATCTAATCCATCCAACACACAAGCTCTCCTTGAGACATCTGACTCGATTTTTAGCCAAGACTACCCCTTGAAAAATCTACATTTGATCATATTTAAGCCACTACACCCCTTACAAGTCACATAACTTAGATATCCATATGAACTCAATCAAGACTATAAAATTCATTCTATAAAGCTAGCTTCAATATTTTAGAAACACTATTATTTTCACCTCAAGATTACCCACGATTCAAGCTTAGTATTTACTACTATACATAGATGACAACATAACCTCTCATTCATTACACAGGCTTACAACTATTAGCCATAAAGATCCTACATAATTATAGCCTACAACACATTCTCCTCCACAACATCATTAATATTCATCTAATCATCATACCTTAAACACTCAACAAGCAATATCCACCAAGTATCACCCAAGAAAGATCAATCATTCCATTAATAATTCACTTATTATCCCATGCAGGATCATTTTTAATTATTTTATTTGTGTAACTATGTCATTTGATTTTTGCATTGCCACTATCATGGAAATTACTATCCTCTAAAAGTATCATATATCAGCCAACTCTATGGGATATGTAAATGTATAATTTATCCACAAGGTCAAGTCAATAATAATTGATCTTCTCAAGATTTTTCCTAACGCATAAATCCACAGCTACAACTTATGTCCTAACAATCACTAACTCAATATTTTTCAATGACAAAAACTTTATGGTCAAGCCAAACCACTCTTATATCACTAACACCAATTAAAGATATACAGAGTCATTCTTATTTCTACCTACCAATATTTTTATTACGGGCTTCACTTAACTCTTAATCACCTCAAGAGTAGTCCCCACACCACTAGCACATAAGCAAGGCTAAACAAAATAAATCGATTACAGGTCATTAATAGTCTCATCACCAATATCAAATTATAGACAAGTCATCGATCAAATTCTGTAGGTATCAACAACCTATACAAATTTTTGTCACTTTTATTTAAAACTAATTATTTTGCCAAGCGTTAAGAATTTGTTCACATGAGGAACTCAAAGGTAATGTCACTTAGCTAGTCCTCACAAGGAACCCATTATAATTTCAGTAATAGAACTGTACAAAAATTCTAAATACAGTCCCAATGATCGGACCACACAAGAATCCCCAAATAATATCAATTAATCGAACTACAGAAGAATCCATCCACAACATCATCAACAAGAACCTCTTATTATGGAAAACACATATCCCTCAATCTTTTATTCATGTCACTTTTTCACCATCTTTTCTTGGCATCATGTTCTCATGTCATCCTGTCAATTCTCATACCATTAATTTCATCAGTATAATAGTACCAAAAATAAGTAAGCACCATAGAATTTGTAGTTTCACAATAACAAGAAATAAAGTAATCCTATCACAATAATCAACAGAAACAACTTAGCCAATTTTCATCACTTAAATTCAAACAGCTATAATTAACAACAATGATAAAAATCTAGCAACACAAGTTTAGCCAAATATCAAACACAAGCAATCAATAAGTTCACAACTTTCACAAGTCTTTACCTATTAACAATAACTTTTAGACTTTATTAACAGATATCAATTGAAATCTCCTAGATTTTTATTTAAAATTACTAAGATACCAATTGGAATCAACTACATTCCAATTGAGCTCTGTTAAGATACCAATTAGAATTGTCTAGGTACCAATTGGGTTCAATCTAATAGTCCAAGATTAGGACGACACAATAGAGAGAAAGAAAGAAAAATGACTTCTACATGCCGCATAGCCTTCCGAAGATAGGGTGTGAGGCCCTACATACCAATCTACAGAACTCTACTTGACATTGCTCTTGTACTTGTGGGACCAATGAACCTAACGCTTTGATACCAACTGTCACAACCCAGAATAATGGACCATGTGGGCACCGCACTATTCTAAGTAGCTAGGAGAATCCTTATTACCCAACTAAAAATATACAGAAGACTTCTGTTTTTAAGGAAATATAAAGTAAATTAAACACCAATAAACAAACTTTTTATAAATATTTCTTACAAATTTCCTTCACCATCCCAAGACTTGGCCATACATGTACAAGAGCTACCTATCACAACATAGACTGACAATGAAATAAATAATACAAAGACTCTAACATCTGCCAGGAACAAAGTGTAGAAGTTAGTGCTGAATATTGTCATCCATCTAGTAATTTTAACTAACCTACATCCAGTCTATACTCCAAGAAGGAATGTAGAAGAGTAGGGGCATTACAACCACACGTGCTTGTAGGCATCATCGGTGGACCGTGTTAGTTCATATAATTATAAAATAGAATCAAGGAAAATAAATCATGACATCTTTAATGGAATATAATTCAACAAAGTTGTAATAATATTATTACTTTACCTATAAGTTACAACATCCAACTACACTTCTAACTCCATCAATATTACATTCGCTACTAACATACTCTAGCCTCATTAGTTCACAACATCAACCACAATCCTACGCTAATACATCACTATTCCACTTTATTCACCTTATCTTACATCACTATTCCTCTTTATTCACCTTATCTTTTTCATTACTCATATTGTCACGACCCGAACTTGCGCTTGGCCATGATGGATATCCCAAACCATGAAGGCCCAGGATACCCTTCTCTATCTAGTAATCATGCACAATATTCATATAATAAAAGAAGAAACGAAAACATAATCTGCTATGAAAACATGGTCAATTCTGAATTAAACATAAGTATGGAAGCTGTACATCAAATACATCTAAATAACATCTGACTCAGTCTGCGAAATCTCTACTACATGAAAATCTGACAACTGTCTGAAATCTGGGACAAGGGCCCCAGTAGACCAAAACTAAAATAAGTGACATAATCTGAAAAGACAGTCCTTCTGGAATAAAGAAAGCTCACCAGCTGAACACTACAACTCTGGCTAATAACAATCTACTGCTTTTATGGACCCCTAGACTAAGCCTCAGAACATAGAGAGAGGAGGGGGGGGGGGGGGG
>JAPEIP010000006.1:227869004-227896354 GCA_026120095.1 Capsicum chinense | reverse complement strand
CCCATGGGCATCCAATAGATATAGTATTTTTATCAATATCAAAACAAGAATATCATAAAATAAATCAAAATTTAATTCTTATGCATACACATCACTATTGGAGTCTTAATTACTCATTAATTATTGAAAATATTATTATCTTTTTAAATACTGCAATTTGAGTTCTAACATCATCACCTATAACTAACACATTCACGCGTATCATTATCCTCTACCTCTTTCCACATAATCCAATCATCACACTAATTCAACTCATCTATCCCTTAGATATTACTATGATCATCAATTTTCAATCTTAGCATAATTCTTCTCATCATATTATTGCACAATACATACAACCTAATACCATTACAACTCAACTAGGTTCATCACTAGAACAACTAAAAAAATATCATGTTCATATACTATGTTTATAACAATCTCCTTCGAGGCACATAACACAAAATATCATAAATATTAAATAATCAAACAATAATATAGTTTTTGGGATTAAATTTAAGTATTCGTGTCTTTGTCCACCTCAAATCTATGCCCGCAGGCTTAGACATTCTTTCTCTCATCAATTCTAAATTATGAAAATATAAAATGACACAATCTTCTACTCATTAAACCTAGCCTACCTGGATGCCAAACTTTTAGAAGAAGCAAGCTGCAACAAGGATGCTCTTCCTTTGTTTCATGCCTTGGAACATTCAATCATCTAAAAATCATGCAATTATAAGAGTAATTAAATATTTACTCTTCGAACAAATATCTTGGGGATTCAAACCCACTAATTATACACTTAAATCAAGGTCTATATCATTCACCAAGGTCAGTTAGCCATTAATTAGCTCTTTCAATCTTACCCCATCTCCATTAATGGAGTATTTATGCTAAAGCTCTCATCTTTACGAAATTCAAGGTTCCTAATCCTCAAAATTCATAATCTAGTTTATGAAATTCATTTTAAGAATCTTTAATTTACAGTTTAGGATCAGCTCTATGTCATACTAAAAACACCCATGAGTATTTCTCAAAAGAATTCCACTATTAAAGGTCTTTATAAGGATTCTAAGATGTTAAAGGATTAAAAGACGAAGAAAATAATGGAAAAACTTACCTCAATGAAGGAATTTTACCTTAAGACTTAGGAAATCACCTCTCTAAGGTAGGGGAATGAAATTTGGGGGATTTTGGACTTAAAATACGGCTGAAGCTGATTTAAATACAATTAGAATTTTCGCTACAATGAAATCCCGTTTTAGCTCGGATAGTGCTCCATAAAATAGTTATAACTTTTTTCTCCTAATTTGGACTGAGGAACGATTTATTGTGTTGGAAAGAGGACTCAGAGATATTTAATTTGATAGGTAATGGGACCCCCAACTCCTTATATTCTATGAGATATGAATGTTTGAAATTGTCCCTAATAAAAATCCATATCTAAACTGAATCGGAAAGAAAGTTTTAAACTTTTGTGTTAGGGATATTGTATGACCTTAATTAATAGCTAAAGAAATTTCAAAATACGTTATTGATATTAGAACTCATGAATAATTAAAATTCATCAAGCTTGAGTCTATCTAAACACATCCAATCGCTAAAATCTTCATCGAAAAAAATTCGAGGTGTCATAATAAATAAAATTTTGGCTATTTTAGACCCAAGTTAATATTGAGGAATAAAAATTAAGAATTTTCATGAATTTATTACGAATAATTCAGTAACGACGAAATGGGTCATTACAAAAAGGAGTAGAAGAGACTTTGAAAAAAAAAACAAACAGAGAACAACATAAGCCAAAAAAGAAAAACTAAGAGAAAAATTAGAAGAAAAACAGCAAAAGTGAGAACACAAGCAAAAACAAGAGAGAACAGAAAGAATTAGAGTTTGGTCTGGTCTCCATTTTTAGTTTTCGGTGACAACGTTCGTGCTTCTTTGTTCTTGTCAATTCATCACACGGGTTCTTTTTCGATCCTACACTATTTATTTTATAAGTTTTCTGTAAACTAAGTTATGGATAAAGTTAGTTCTATGACTTTTTGCATTATTTAGTATGCAAAGTTCATTATTTATGTGAACTTCTTATTCTACTTCTTCATTTGTAATTTGAATACTATAATGGTTCGACGTTAACTAAATTAGACTAATTTCAAATATTAAGATAACTTTAAAGGTTAATTAGGTTTGTATATGAGAAAATAGGGGTTTCGTCAGTTTTACATTTTTCTCTAACTTTAAGTTTGGAGTATTGTCTTAGCAAATTTAAGATAGAAGTTTGAATAAGTAAATCTACAAGTAATTTGAATTAAGCAGTAGAAATAATTACTGCAAAAAAAAAAAGAAGAGATAGTTTATTCCTCCTTTTGGAAGCCTAGTATTTTGTTATTCTTTACAGTCTACTTTTGTTAATGTATAACATTGAAGTGAAAGATTTGTGTCATTTTCTTGAGAAAAACTAATTGTCACGACCCGAGCCGAGACCCTACCGCGACGGACATCCCAAACCATGAAGGGACGATCGACGCCTTAGGATATTACCATACACATACATCATATGGTGTAATAGTGAAGAAGATAAACTAAAAACATGGTAGTCCCATAAATAAACTTAAAATTTCATACCATCGTATCAAAGGGAAACTCAAATCCAATCTAAAATAATTTACGAAGCCTCTACTGAACTAAAAACAATAGTCTTTCTAAACCAGGACAAGGCGCCCGATCAGATCATAAAACAACTAAGAACTAACATATGCATAGGATTCCTTCCAAAGTAAGGGAACCTCACCAACTATGAACTCTTGGAAAAATCTATTACTGCTGAAATGGACCGCGGGACTAAGACTCAGATCCTACATTATAAGACAATATAGCTATTACAGAGGATGATCAATACTTGAAATGTAGCGGTGGGCAGAACAATTCAAAAGCAGTGTAATTCAAATAACATGATCAAAAGCATTATGAAAACAGTTTAACATAATAGAATCAAACATAGGGGCATACTTAAAGAACTTTAAAACATTCATGTAAATACATGAACTCAAGTCTTGAATTTAGTTTTAAGCTAAATTGTACACCCTACACACATTTAATCGCACGGGCCACATGAAATCTGCCCTTAACTCGAGGTCAAACCCCCAATCTAAGTTTGCCTCAAGGATTGGAGTACGTGAAATGGTATACCCCCTATGTGAGTACACCATTGGAATCCCCCCATGTGAAATGTCCCAATTATCCTTCCATGTATAATAATATATCATAAATCCCGCATCGGCAAAACACGATTTCCTGCAATGAGCCCTTTCACTCAACTGCCTTATTTGGTTAACCATCTAACTCTCTTTAAGCCCAATTTTAGTTCTTTAAAAACATGTTTCATGATCAAGATATTCATTTTCCTTTTATGTTATGGGCATTCCACGATAGGTATCGTCATACCTAGACTTGCAAGCCATATAATTTCATATCACATCCATAGCCCTTTCCATTCAAACATATTAACAACCACCAAAAGATTTATCATATTATATGAGAGTTCTTATTTCCAAAAGCATCTACAGCTTATGCATGAATACTCTCCTTTTTTTCAAAACTTACATATATGGCAGCCAACGTTTTCATTTATCACAAGCAATTGCTTCATTTGGACATAAGATCCTTTTTATCATGCGACACACCCATTTGGAAACATGCAAAACAAAAATGCAAAATATTTAAAGAGGGATTTAAACTTAAGGATTATCATCATTCATAAAACAACCCCAACACTTGTCACATGTAAACCATTTAATTGAAAAAAGGGTTTATAATTCATGTTCTCAAGTCCAACTCACAATTCATAACGTATTAAGACCATAACTTCATCATGGAAAAAGGGAACTTCACAACTCATGCTCCAAATCCCCTTATGAAACTCATCTCATCTCATATATGCAAAAGATTTTAATTCATGCTCTTAAGTTGTTTCTCGAAATCATATATGTACACATACATAGTTATCATTCAAAATCCCCAAAGAAAATATAATTTATCCCATGATATTTAGAATAGTTCTACACACCTTGAATTTGAGATGACATAGCATAAAAATTCAACCTTGAAGCTAAAAATACTCAAGCCCTTGGTAGTTTTCTCTTCTTGTTGTTAAGGAAAGATGATTTGGAGATTTTGTCAGTGTAAATACATGTTTAAGGACCCTAATTTCATCCATATAAGATTTAAAAATTTTTGGAAGGGTGAAAATACCTTAATGAACTTAAATTTAAGTCCAAATAGAGCAATTTTGACACTTTGCTTTTGCTGGGCAGTGCACAGCCAAAGTACACCTAAGGATGGGTAGCGCACACCAAAGCACACCCCATCCAGTGGGTATTGACATTTGTCATGTAATGCACGATGTTAGCGAAGGGTCTATTTGGTGACATATACCTATTTTATGGCCTTAAAACACCCCCAACATAACCCACAACATCTAAACATGGTCTACCCTTAAAATGGGGGGGGGGGTCCTAAGGTGACATGAACCGGCCCTCGAGCTATGTCATAATGGCATCTTAAGTCTGACTGGGACTGGAGACAACCCCCGTTACCCAACCCAACCTGCATGTCCCATGTTGGCTGAATTTTGAATATATAACAAGATAGCGTTATTGTTCATATCAAGACTTTGGGATAGGATAATGACCGAGAATGACCTGACCAAGTCCAACCAGGCCATAGCCAAATGAAATACCAAATTATAATATTATTTAATCCCAAAATGTAATATAATGGAACAACCAATAGTTTAGTCCATGGGTGTAAGTCCCAGTACCCATGCCAATGCCAAGACCAACACCCTTACCAATCCCACCCATTTCAACCCTTAGAAGTACAACAAAACCTCTAACCAAAAGAGTAACAAAATTCGATTAGGACATGCCCCCAACTATGGCTAAAACCAATATCCAAAATAAAGTCAAAGTGTCTATATATATCAATGACATGAAATAGAGCCTTCTAGAAAGATAAAAGCCCACCACTTCAATCCAAACAGTTTTCCCAAGTGAAACACTATGTAGGAGAAGAAGAACGGCTGGTTCTTGCATACCGTGGGTATACAACCACTAGTAGACGGGTTAGTGGGTGAACGCTATCATATTCTTGAGATAAGAATAAAATATAGCCATTTATAAAATCAAACAAAACTATCCATTATGTACACAACCATATATATATGTGTGTGTGTATACATATATATATATATGTATATATATGTAACACCCCAAATTTTGGGTAGGAATGAAAGTCGTTATTTCTATACGTTGATGTTCCAAAAGCTATAAATCCTATCCAATTTTTTGTTCATCTTGGTGTTCTTGTATTTGTTGGAACTTTATTTCCACCCGAGTAGTAGTATAACTTAAAGTGTTGGTGTCATGACCTATTGGTAGTGAAATTAGAACAAGAAGTTGGTGAGATGAAGTCACAAGTTTAGAGGTTAGAGTGAGGGTGACTTTTGTGTAACTAAATATGTATAGTTGAATAACCGTTGATTGAGAATGATTTACCATTTTGTGATGGTATACTAATGTGGTAGTACCATTTGTGGATTGTATGGTAGTTCGTGGAGGAAGTGTTTGACTCAAATTGTTACTTTTTTTTCAAAATAAGGAAAGAGCCTAGAGTGGATATTTAAGGTGGTTATAGAAACCCCTTATAGGCTGTGAATGAAAATGGCTAGATTAGCCAGTATGTTGTAAGTATAGACTCATTGTCGAATGTGGGATTTTAAGGTAGACTAAATGCCCGATGGGGTAAGTAAGTATGATATGAGAAAGTCGTATAAGTATATAAGATTGTATAAGGTTATAATATAAGATTAAGGTTGACCATGTCTATTATGTGACTTTACCCCCGCTTGACCTTCTTTTCTTCGGTAGTTGTAAACTAGTTCTACCTGTGAGAAGGCCTGTAGTAGATTTTTGAGGTATATGGATAGAATGTCCCATTTTGATGGATAGTATATTATATTTCATTCTTCAGTGGTTGTAGGTTATTGATGCTAGACTGTAGGCTTGAATTTAATGTAGAATGTGGATGTGAGAATAACGGCTTAAGATTAATGATGAATGTTTGTGAGAATTGTGTGTAAGGCTGGGTTGTAAATCATGTTTAGCACTAGACATTAAGTTTGGACAGTAGATGGCCATGAAGGTGGATGTGATGATTTCTTAATTAATGATACTCGTTATATCAAAGTGATCTAATAGGCTTGAACAGTGTATGCAAGAGCTTAAGTTTATTTGATTCGTAATGAAGTATGATGTTGTATGTATGATATAGAAGTATGCCTAAGGGGATATGGAGTTGTAGCATTTTCTAAGACTATTACATATTGTGTGTGGTTAATAGTACTGTTGAGTTGCTAGGTGGATAAAGACTAGTTAGATGGTATGTGGTGTTCTAAATAGCCAAGTTAAGGAGTTTTGATTGATAGTGTTGAGCCTTTTTACATGATCTTGATTCTCATGGTTGAGAGATATAAGTTTGGAGTCGCGATATTGGTAGGCTATGACAAAAGTAGTATGGTTCATCAAAGGCTTGGTGATATCCATGTTATGTGTTAGAAGTTAAGATTGAGTTCTTAAACATTGAGCTCATAGAAATAAGAGTTGAAGCGTTAGAGGGTATGCACTCTGACTATTGGGATACTTATGAAGATCCGAAGTAAGTAATTATTCCATTATTAGGTGATGACTATTGGGGCTCAAGAATGATAGAGTGTGTCTCAGAAGGTGGTATTAGCAGTGGGTTTTTCCACTTCCAGGAGTAGTCATTTGAGTTAAGCTCTATTAATTACATGTATTGCTGTATTCTAGACCCTAGATTGCAGTGAGTGTAGTTCAGTTTAAAGTCTAGTAAGGGATCTTTAAAACTTAAGATGATGGCTTAAAGCTAAGCGGGAGATGACAGAACAAGTAACCAAGTCAGGCTCTCAGATTCTAGTAGTGATGCTAGTATGATATAGAACATTAGAAAGTGAGGGAGAGACTCAACCCATTCTTATCTCAGTATTTTTCAATGATCCATTAACCTACTCATGCCTTACGATTTAGTTCCATGGTCATAGTTCATGATCATGCATATGATTGAGAGTCATGTACTCTTCCAGTTCGAAAATGAGGAGTTCTAGTTCATTCAGTAGTCGGAATCACATTCCATATGTTATGAACTTCAAATTGAGGTCATGCAGCTCATGACTCATGTACTCACGTTTTATAGTGTGCTCAGTTCCCATAATTCATGCTACACTCTTTACGATCAACGAGATTCAGCTTATATATTCATGTATGCCCCAATTCGGATCACTTTGACGAATCGCTGATGTTGATTCGTTGTTCCTCAGGCCTCAGTTAAGTGTTGAGTTTTGTATAGTACCCTTCCACACTTCAAAGTCTTATGTTCTAACCTTTTAGTGACTTCTACTTATGTAATGATAGTGGAGATGAGTAAATGGTTCTTGTTGATGAATGATCATTGTATGCTTATTTTGGATGAGGCCATAAGTGTAAAGTAAGATTTGGGGTAAATTCTTTGATACATGTGATGGTTAGTGGAAATTTATGTGTGTATGTTCTTGGGGTAGCGCATGGGATTTATATTGAAAATAGTTTAGAGACTATGTGAAGTATGTATTTACGAGTGTTTGCCTTGATGTTCATATGTGGTTATAAAGATAGGCTTGAATGACATGTTGGGATTTATGTGGAGGAACACAATATGCGCTAGTAAATCCATAGTAAAAGTTTAGAGTTAGTCATTAAAGTGGTAAGGCATGTTATGCTTAGGGTCTGATCTTTAAAATGATATAGAAGGTTGAATTATGTGGTTTAGACTAGTATCGTGGTGTGGTATGTTATATTTTGTGATTTAGAATTAGGCTTGATCACAGTGAAAGGATTTAAGCTACTTTAGACATTAGTAGAAAGATTTGTCAATGCTCATGTAGGAATTATAAGTTGAACCAATGAGTATGGTATTTATGGGGAATAGTATAGTTAAGGGAGTATTCAAGGAGTGTGCTAAGCTTGAAAATAAGAAGTTGCATTGCCTAAGGCCTGGAAATTCTATCCTAGTTTTTGGGTTATATGTCCTTATTCCATGGTATAGAGTAGTGTAATTGTGGTGATTCCTTAGTTGGATGTCTTGTGTAACTCATGCCCAAGATTATTTGCTCCCTAATGTTACTTGAACTTTTTTAGAAAGGGTGATGAAGATATTCGCTAGTTAAATATAAGTATCCGGTATAATCCGGTCTGTAATTCAGTTTAATAGTCGGGCAGACAAATTACTATGGTTTTTCCACCTTTTCACCCAGTCCTACTATCCGAAGTCTCATGTTTATGGCCATTCCCAAGAGATAATATATTCCATCCATATAAATTGTAAATTCAGTTTATTCTAAGCGCCATGATTCAGATTCAGCTATCTATACATGACTCGGTGCATAAGAGTTCAGCGTATAATCTCAAAATTTTCCAAGTATTTCAGCTCAAATAGTGTAATACCCTTGTACGATCTAAGGCTTTCTATCTTATGATTCATACTTGCATAAGTTATCACTTTCCAATTTCAATATGTATGATTGGATCATGAGCATTTCAAGGGAATTCTAAATTTTCAGCACGAATCAGCTTCTTAAAGCAAGAAACGTCAAGTCAGCTCAGAATTCAGTTTCATGATAGATGTTTAAATATTTCAGATCAGTTATGTCCTTTCTTAGAAGGCACATCATGTTCGTATTATTCCATACCTTTAAGCTTCAACAAGTTCCTACATACCATTCGGAGACGAATGATCCCAAGGGGGAGATAATGTAACACTCTGCATTTTGGGCAAGAACAAAAACCGTTATTTGAATTATGTAGTATGGAAACCTATTTGAGCATGAATTGAGATTATAGAGGTACCCTAACTCAAGGTCAAGTTGAAAGATTTCCTATCGTTCGAGTTTTAGTGAGCGTCGAAACTTTGGTCAACTTCAATCGATGATAAATCCTTGTATATGAAGAAATGGGTGGCCTACGATATATCAAATGAAAGATCTTCGAATTATCTTCCCAATGATACCAATTTAGTCCAAATCTGATATCAGAGCAAACAGTTATGCCCATTTTAATCTAGCATATCAGCCTGGCAACTTATTGATAACAATTCTGATGGCTTGTCACAAATCTGATGACTTATCAGAATATGTTGTCAGCATTAGGTAGAAACTCATAAATTTAAGATCCTTGGTAACGACCTAGGTTGATGGGTTATCATAGATCTGACGGCTTATCAGCCTTGGTCGTTAGCTAAAAATTTCTACAACTAGGAAGTGATTTTGTTGGTGTATTTTGGTCTTTTCCTCACTCCAAAAACCTTTCACACAAATTAAATCACCCCTTAAATGTTATTAATCCATGTATTATCAGTTTTACAACATCTCAATCCTCTCTACTCTCAAGAACAAGATGGAAACTAGGGTTTCCTCCAAGATCCAGAAATCAAGAAAATCAATCCTTCAGTGCAAGATTTCCAAGAAAACAAATCAAGATTTAAGTTTCCTTCCCTTCAATGGATCAAGAACTCATCCTCCTAAGTGAAGATGTTCAAGAAACGAATCTAGATCCGGGTTCCATCTATCTAGATTCGGGTACCATCTTTCAAATTAAATAATCAAAGAGAGTTGCATACATGTGTTTACATGAGTAATTAAAGAAGGGGTTCTTTGAACTGATTTATTGATGTAGTGGTCCCAAATTTATGTTTTGGAAATAGAGATTCTATTATGCTAATAATGTCCTCGATATGTGACTTGCAAGTCAATGGTATGACGATAGCATAAGTATGTATGCCATAATAGAGTATGCTTTCAGAGTATACTTTTAGAGTATGTCTTCAGAGAATGTTTTCAGAATATGTTTTCAGAGAATGCATATTTTAAATAGTTAAAAATAGGCATAAAGAGGGTTAGGTGGTTACACGAAGAAGGCTTGAGTTCAAGTAACTTTTATCTTAAAACCGTATTTACCGATACAGGTAGATTATTATTATACATTGGCGATGACCGTATGGCATAGTAGATTCAGAGACTCTAACCCTTGCAGCACACTTGGGTTGGGAGCTTGGCTTCCGAGTTAATAACAAATTCCATATAGCCTGTGGAATTTCAGAGTTGTAGGGTATACCACCTAGCACAGAAGTAAAACAAAGAGCGTCATAGAGTTCAAATAATTTTTCAGAGTCTCTCAAAAATGCCCATGAGATTTCTTACTATATGATATGTTTATGAACTATTTTAAATTGCTCTCATATATGTTGAATACAAATTACTATTTTGGATTTGCTCTGCATACCAGTACATCTATAGTGACCCTCCTTCCCCTACCTCTGAGGTTCTATAGCTTAGTCTAAGGGTCTCAGAGAGCAGATCAAATTGTGCAATGGTGAGCCTTCTCTATTCTAAGAAGGCCTGTCCTTTCAGATTATGTCATCTATTATAGTTTGGGTCTACTGGGGGCCTTGTCCCAGTTTTCAAATAGTTTTTAGATTTTCATATAGTAGAGATTTTGCAGACTGTTCCAGATGTTGTTAATGATTTTCGGATTTCATTCCTTATTGTTAAACTTAATCCAGAGTATGACCATATTTTCGTATTAGATCATAAATTCTATATTTTTTTTATTATATGAATATTGTATATGATTACCAGATAGAGTAGGATATCCGAGCCTTTATGGTTTGAGATATCTATCACGGCCAGGCCCTAGTTCTGGTCATGACAAACCTTGTATCAGAGCACGATTTGTGGTCTCAGGGTGTCTGCAAAATCACATCGGGTAGAGTCTTATTTATAGGTATGTAGCACGCCAGCTTATAAGCAGGAGGCAACAAGGTGTTTATGAATGTCTCTCTTTCTTCATGTTCTAGTTCGTGCAATAGATTCAGAATGTTCCTCTTTTATACTCTAATCCGTGCTATGGTGTCGCCCATACGAAAGAAAAGTTATCCGAAATTTTTCCTTACTCTAGTGTTCCCAGATAATGCTCTGAGATTTACTTACAGAAATTTCAAAAGTCACACAAAAGACTGGAGAGGAGCTTTCTAGTTTAAAATTGTGTCCTCGTTCTTATGAGGCATTCAGTTAAGACAAGAGTAAGATGTGTATTCTTGGGTCATTGAATATTGTGTGTCAAGTTTCTATCTCTTGTAATCTTGATATCATTGTGTTGTTGAAAAAAAAAGTCAAGTGAAGCCGTGTGGGGCTCTTTCGATTCACTAGCATAGTTGCTTTGTTATTCATTTTATTTCTTGTTCAAAACACAAAAAAATCAAAGTCTAGTGAAACCGTGTGAGGTCTATTTTGATTCACTAGCAACTTACTGTTCATCTTGTTATTCTTGTGTTTGTTGGAACTTTATTTCCACCCGAGTAGTGGTATAAGTTAAAGTGCCGGTGTCATGACCTATTGGTAGTGAAATTAGACAAAGAAGTTGGTGAGATGAAGTCACAAGTTTAAAGTTCAGAGTGAGGGTGAATTTTCTGTAACTAAATATGTATAGTTGAATAACCATTGATTGAGAATAATTTACTATTTTATGATGGTAGACTAATGTGGTAGTACAATTTGTGGATTGTATGGTAGTCCGTGGAGGAAGTGTTTGACTCAGATTGTTATTTTTTTTTTCAAAATAGGGAAAGAGCCCAGAGTGGATATTTAAGGTGGTTATAGAAACCTCTTATAGGATATGAATTAAATGGATAGATTAGCCAGTAAGTTGTAAGTATAGACTCATTGTTGAATGTGGAATTTAAAGGTAGTCTAAATGCCCACTGGGGTAAGTAAGTGTGATGTGAGAAAGTCATATAAGTATATAAGATTGTATGGGGTTATAATATAAGATTAAGGTTGACTATGTCTATTATATGACTTTACCCTTCCTTGACCATCTTTTCTTCGGTAGTTGTAAACTAGTACTACTAGTGAGAAGGCATGTAGTAGATTTTTGAGTTATATGGATATAATGTATCAATTTGATGGACTAGTATATTATATTGCATTCTTCAGTGGTGGTAGGTGATTGATGCTAGACTATAGGCTTGAATTTAATGTAGAATGTGGAGGTAAGAATAATGGCTTAATATTAATGATGAATGTTTGTGAGAATTGGGTGTAAGGTTAGGTTGTAAATCATGTTTATCACTAGACATTAAGTTTGGACAGTTGATGGTCATGAAGGTGGATGTGATGATTTCTTGATTAATGATACTCGTTATATCGAAGTGATCTAATAGGCTTGAACAATGTATGCAAGAGCTTAAGTTTATTTGATTCGTAATGAAGTGTGATGTTATATGTATGATGTAGAAGTATTCCTAAGGTGATATGGAGTTGTGGCATTTTCTATGACTATTACATATTGTGTGTGTTTAGTAGTACCGTTGAGTTACTAGGTGGAGAAAGACTAATTAGATGGTATGTGGTGTTCTTAATAGTCAAGTTAAGGAGTTTTGATTGATACTGTTGAGCCTTTTATATGATTTTGATTCTCATGAAAGAGAGATATAAGTTTAGAGTCGCGATATTTGTAGGCTATGACGGAAGTAGTATGGTTCATCAAAGGCTTGGTAATATCCATGTTAAGTGCTAGAGGCTAAGATTGAGTTCTTAAAGGTTTATAGAAATAAAAGTTGAAGTGTTAGATGATGTGCACTCCGACTATGGGGATACTTATGAAGATCCGAAGTAAGTAAGTGTTCCAGTAGTATGTGATGACTATTGGGGATATAGAATGATACAGTGTGTCTCAGAATGTGGTATTAGCAGTGGGTTTTTCCACTTCTAGGTGTAGTCATTCGGGTTAAGTTCTAGTAATTACGTGTATTGTCGTATTCCAGACCCCAGAGTACAGTGAGTGTAGTTCAGTTTAAAGTCTAGTAAGGGATCTCTTGAAATTAAGATCATGGCTTAAAGCTAAGGGGGAGATGATAGAACAAGTAACCAAGTCAGGATCTCAGATTCTATTAGTGATGCCAATATGATATAGAACATCAGAAAGTGAGGGTGAGACTCGACCCATTCTTAGCTTAGTATTTTTCAGTTATCCAATTACCTACTCATGCCTTACGATTCAGTTCCATGGTCATAGTTCATGTTTATGCATATGATTGAGAGTCATGTACTTTTCCAGTTCAAAAATTAGGAGTTCTAGTTCATTCAGTAGTTAGAATCACATTCCATATGTTATGAACTTTAAATTAAGGTCATGCAGGTCATAACTCATGTACTCACGCTTTATAGTGTGCTTAGTTACCATAATTCATGCTATACTCTTTACGATTGACGAGATTCAGCTTATATTCATGTATGCCCCAATTCAGATCACTGTGATGAATCCCTAATGTTGATTCGTTGTTCCTCAGTCCTCAGTTAAGTATCAAGTTTTGTATAGTATCCATCTATACTTCAAAGTCTTATGTTCTAACCTTTTAGTGACTCCTCCATATGTAATAATATTGGAGATAAGTAAATGGTTCTTGTTGAGGAAAGATTATTGTATGCCTATTTTGGATGAGGCCATAAGTGTGAAGTAAGATTTGGGGCGAAGTCTTTGATACATATGATGGTTGGTGGAAATTTTTGTGTGTATGTTTTTGGGGTAGCGCATGGGAGTTATATTGACAATGGTTTAGAGACTACGTGAATTATGTATATACGATTGTTTCCCTTGAAGTTGATGTGTGGTTATAAAGATAAGCTTGAATTACATGTTGGGATTTATGTGGAGGAACGCAATATGCGCTAGTAAATCCATAGTAAGAGTTCAGAGTCAGTCATTGAAGTGGTAAGGCATGTTATGCTTAGGGTGTGATCTTTGAAAGGATATACAAGGTTGAATCATGTAGTTTATACTAGTATTGTGGTGTGAAATGTTGTATTTTGTGATTTTGAATTAGGCTTGATAACAGTGAAAGGATTTAAGCTACTTTAGACATTATCAGAAAGATTTGTCAATGATTATATGAGAATTCTAAGTTGAGCCAATGAGTATGGTATTTAAGACGAATAGTATAGTTAAGGGAGTATTTGAGGAGTGTGCTAAGCTTGAAAGTAAGAAGTTGCATCACCTAAGGCCTAGAAATTCTATCCTAGTTTATGAGTTATATGTCCTTATTCCATGATGTAGAGTCGTGTAATTGTGGTGACTCCTTAGTTGGATGTCTTTTGTAACTCATGCCCAAGATTCTTTGCTCCCTAATGCTAATTAAACTTCTTTAGAAAGAGTGATGAAGAGATACTCCAGTTAAGTGTAAGTGTCAGGTATAATACGGTCTGTAATTCAGTTTAACAGTCGGATAAACAAGTTACTATGGTTTTTACACCTTTTCACCCAGTCCTACTATCTGAAGTCTTATGTGTATGGCCATTCCCAAGAGATAATCTTTTCCATCCATATAAATTATGAATTCAGTTCATTCCAAGCATCATGTTTCAGATTCAACTATCTATTCATGACTCGGTGCATAAGAGTTCAGCGTATAATCTCAAAATTTTCCAAGTATTTCAGCTCAGATAGTGTAATACCCTTGTACGATCTAAGTATTGCTGTCTTATGATTTGTACTTGCATAAGTTGTCACTTCCCAATTTCAATATGTATGATTGGATTATGAACATTTCAAGGGAATCCTAAATTATTAGCACGAATCAGCTTCTTGAAGCAAGGAAAGTCAAGTCAGCTTAGAATTCAGTTTCATGATAGAAGTTTAAATATTTTAGATCATTTATGTCCTTTCTTAGAAGGAACATCATGTCCACTTTTTCCATACCTTTAAGCTTCAACAAGTTCCTACCTATCATTCGGGGATGAATGATCCCAAGGGGGAGATAATGTAACACCCCACATTTCAGGGTAGAACGAAAATCGTCATATCTATGCGTTGATGTTTCAAAATCCATAAATCTTATACAAATTTGGTATGTTAATCAATCATCTAGTGTGGGAACCTATTTGAGCATGAATTGAGATCATAGAGGTCCCCTAACTCAAGATCAAGTTGAAAGCCTTCCTATCGTTCGAGTTTTAGTGAGCGTCAAAACTTGGGTCTAAATCAACCATAACTTCTTATATATGTCAAAATGGGTGGCTTACAATATATCAAATGAAATCTTTTTGAATTATCTTTCCAACGATACCAATTTCGCATAAATTCAAAATCGAAGCAAAAAGTTATGTCTATTTTACTCCAGCATATCAGCCTGGCAACTGAGTAAGACAATTCTGACGGCTTGTCACAAATCTGATGACTTATCAGAATATGTCGTCATCCTTAGGTAGAAACTCATAAATTTCAGCTCCTAGGTGACGATCTGGGCTGACGGGCTATCAAAGATCTGATGGTTTATCAGCCTTGTTCGTCAGCTCAAAATTTCAGCAACTGGGAAGTGATTTCGTAGGGGTATTTTGGTCTTTTCCGTACTCCTAAAACCTTTCACACGACTTAAATCACCCCTTAACTGTTATTAATCCATATATTATCATTTTTATTACATCTCAATCCTCTCTACTCTCAAGAACAAGATGGAAACTAGGGTTTTCTCCAAGATCAAGAAATCAAGAAAATCAATCCTTCAGTTCAAGATTTCCAAGATAACAAATCAAGATTGAAGTTTCCTTCCCTTCAATGGATGAAGAATTCATCCTCCTAGGTGAAGATGTTCAAGAAACGGATCTATATCTGGATTCCATCTATCTATATCGGGGTTCTATCTTTCAGACTAAATAATCTTAGGTATGTGGGGTTTATCCTAAACTGCATGGGCTTGTTGAAATATTCAAATATGATTTAAAGATCTATCAAGCATGAATTTATAAAGGGTTTTTTAGATCCATGATTTTATTATGCATTATGAATGTTTAAAGATATTGATTATTTGGCCTTAAGGCCTTTACCCCGTAAATTGATTTACATGTATATGTATATGTATAAAAAAAATTCAGATTTGAAGATTGTTTGAGAGCATAATTTATGAAATCCCTCTCTTGTGATGACTTTAAATTTGTGATCTTGTTGGGAATGATTTGATATGCATGATTTATGGCTTGAAAATAGTTTACTCAAATACCATAGTATTTTGAGCATGATTTAGAGATTTTGAGAGTGAGTTTCTTGACATAAATGTATTTTGTTAAAGAGAAAGATTTGCATAAGATTAATGCTGTTGACATGACCACCTTGTATCATTTGAAATGTTGTCAAAGAGAGTTACATGCATGTGTTTACATGTGTAATCAAAGAAAGGGTTCTTCGAACTGATTTCTTGATATGGTGGTCCCAAATTTATGTTTTGGAAACAGAGATTCTAATATGCTAATAATGGCTGAGAGATATGACTTGCAAGTCAATGGTATGACGATACCATAAGTATGTATGCCATAACATAGTATGTTTTCAGAGTATGTCTTTAGAGAATGTTTTCAGAATCTGTTTTCAGAGAATGCATATTTTAAAGAGTTAAAAATAGGCATAAAAAGGGTTAGGTGATTACCCGAAGAAGGCTTGAGTTCAAGTAACTCTTAGCTTAAAACTGTATTTGCCAATACGGGTAGATTATTATTGTACGCTGGCGACGACCGTGTGACGTAGTAGATTCAGAGACTCCAACCCTTGCGGCACACTTAGGTTGGGAGCTTGGTTGCCGAGTTAATGGAAGATTGCATATAGCCCGTGGAATTTCAAAGTTGTAGGGTATACCACCTAACGCAGAAGTAAAACAAAGAGTGTCACAGAGTTCAAATGATTTTTCAGAGTCTCTTGAAAGTGCCCAAAAGTTTCTTACTATATGATATGTTTATGAACTGTTTTAAATTGCTCTCATATATGTTGAATACAAATTACTATTTTGGATTTTATCTGCATATTAGTACATCTGTATTGACCCCCCTACCTCTCAGGTTCTAAGGATCAGTCTAGGGGTCCCGATAAGCAGTAGATAATTCAAAAAGCAGATCAAATTGTGCAGTAGTGAGCTTCTCTATTCTAGAAGGCCAGTCCTTTCAGATTATGTCATCTATTGTAGTTTAGGTCTACTGGGGGCCTTGTCCCAGTTTTCAGATAGTTGTCAGATTTTCATGTAGTAGAGATTTCGCAGACTGTTCCAGATGTTGTTAATGATTTTTAGATTTCATTCTTTATTGTTAAAATTAATCCAAAGTATGACCATGTTTCCGTATTAGATCATAAATTCCGTATTTTCTTTTATTATATGAATGTTGTGCATGACTACCAGATAGAGTAGGACTTTCGGGAAAGGCCATGCCCTAGTTCGGGTCGTGACAATATATATGTGTATATATAAGTGTGTGTGTGTGTGTGTGTATATATATATATATATCCATGCCGTGAAAGGGAACCTGAGTTTAGCATGTATTTTAAACCATTACCTGGGATGTGTAACTTTGCCTTCCTAAACTACTCACGTACTATATGGGTTCATCTCCCCCTGCTGAAAGGGGTCGAATGCGTGTAGCTGCACGACTAGAGAAGTATCCCATTGGGATAACTAGTACATCCCCAAAATATAGTGTGACACACGCACACAGTCACCAAGACAAAACCTCATATCAGCAAATATGAGTTTCCAGTTTTGGTCCCCCCCGGGACCTCCACCTTCTACGGCTTAGCTACACCCCCCCCCCTTTAATGCCCAATTAAAATCATTTTTTCCAAATAGCCAAATCATTATCCAATTATTAACCAAGACCATTAATATTGGTATCATTATACTAACCCTTACTTGCAAGTATCATCCATAGCCAACCATTTATAGGTTTAAAGGGACTTTCAAATACCCTTTCAATTACCATATTAAACCTCTTGGGGGATTCCATGTATCCCACAAGAATAACCATTAAGCTAATTACCATTCCTAACCATTTAAACCATGCATAATTCCTTTACCAAGTTTGAAAACAAGTAAAAGTTCCATTAAAATAAACACTGCAATGAACATGTCTTTATAAGCTTTTTGTCAAACACATTGGAGGCATAATATAACCAAAACCAATTCCAAGTCACATTAAACTATTGCCATGCAATCCAATTATCCAAAACTACCATTAATGTATATAAAAGCCTAATTCCAACCATGGGAAACCATTACCAATCATTTATAACTAAAACCCCCAAATAATATTTGAAAACCAAAATCATACAATCATAAAACCATGAAAATATTATGTATAACCATGACTTTAGTTAAAATTAACAATGCAGAAAAAGATACATGCCTTAATTGGGAAGTAGATGGAAAGAAACCACCAACACAAGCCACGAATTAAGCCCTTAGAATGAAGCCCTAGCTTTTTTGCCCAAAAGCTCTTGAGAGAATTTTGGAGTGTTTAGAAAGAGTTTCTAAGTGTTAATGAATAGAATATTATGGTAAAATAACCTTCAAAGTGCCCTATATGTCATGGGACCTGATTAGCATAAGTGAGGAAATATCCGGATTGCCCTCTCTTGAATCCTTAAAAATCCCATCACAGGGATACGACTGACCCTTACGAGTCATATCCTCTCTATACGAGTGATAGCCATCACTCGTACCCTAAGCCTCAACCATTGGACCCAACACTATCTAGTATACCACTCATACAACCAAGTCATATCCAAGTGTACGATCCGTACCCTTCATCTATATCCCTACAGAATTAGATCCTTAGAAGATTGAATATTGACCTCCATACGAGTCTTGGGTATGACTCGTACCCTTACTTACGGCTCTAAGTAAGAAACTTATACTCAGATCCAACCTAATTAACCAAGTCTAAGACTATGTAAAGAAACAAAATGATCCATACTCACCAGTACAACTCATACCCCTAAGTCCTATGCATTCTAGTAACAAAAGTCCATCCCACCAACCAACACTAGTCAGCATATGACTGACCCAAACAAACCGTACCCAAGTGTATGACTCGTTTCCCCAAATCATATCCTATCCAGAGATCGAAAAATTGAGGAATTTTTCTAAGCTCCAGAAACTAGGGTGTTTCATAAGGCTCATTTTGAATGCGTTACTCAAGCGTTAAAATACAGGGTGTTACCTTATCTCCCCCTTGAATCATTCTTCCCCAAATGATAGATAAGAACTTGTTAAGCTCTAAAATTTTGGAATAAAGAATGTAACCTCACATTGGACATTTTTCCTTAAGAAAATGTGCAAAGACATAAAAGGAGATTCTTGATAACCACTAGTGAATTATGTCAGCACGAAGCATGAGATAGTGAGAATCGATAGACAAATGGATTTACGCGTGAGTTCTATGGATCATAATCATCACAACTTAAGGCATGAGTTTATTTGGCGATCATGGGAATATATTTTCTTTGATACTCAACATGAAATAAGGTTTCGCAGAAGATAGGAATAAAGGTATCCTCCATCTTACATGATACAACGAATAGACCATTAACTTAGAGACACTAC
The DNA here is from genome assembly GCA_026120095.1 of Capsicum chinense. Classification (NCBI taxonomy): domain Eukaryota; kingdom Viridiplantae; phylum Streptophyta; class Magnoliopsida; order Solanales; family Solanaceae; genus Capsicum; species Capsicum chinense. Next base: position 227,876,851 of record JAPEIP010000006.1, on the reverse strand, counting down.
TCGACTATGCTCCAAATAATAAATAAACTTCATCATTTCCAGCTCATAATTCTCCCATAACACCTAACCACAAGAGTTGTAGTCCCACCATATAGTACTTCCATGTTGAAGCCTAACCCGGAGTTTCTAGGTGCTAACTTAAGCAATGGAACCCGGTACTCTACATCCCATTAAGAATCTCATTCACCTTCTCACTATAATTCAACACCCTCAAGTCTTAATTAAAAGAGTATTAACCACATAAAACATTGGTTTGTGTTTCATCAATCACAATATTCAAGCCTATCATTACTATACCCACTTCATAGATCTCCCCACTAAGACCAGCAAATTCAATCACTCCCACAAAGATTTTCCCCATATATCTCCTTCCTAACTATTTCTTATAACAAAAGTTCATCTTTTTTTCCCCATTCACCTACAACCATAGCTCGAGAAATCACATCAAAATTTTCACATTCAAGAAAATCTACTCCCCTAACTAAAACATTACTATGCTTCCACAACCACCACTATACTAACATATGGAGGGCCATTGAGGGATACAAGCATATGCATCATGAATAAGAGTAACACTATTTCATTATAACTTATACTTATTGCACTACTCAAGGTGGGGCATGAGTTGTAGATACGATACCATAGGCATAAAGTGCTTCACATATCAAATGTCTAGATCATGAGTACAGAGTCATTCTGGCATAAACAAAACACAGCATGGGTTCTTAAGACTGGGCACGGTATGAAAACATGAGTGCACATATCAATAGGTATATAATATAAAATCGGGATTCATGTAGTCAATGACTGAAATAAGGATTGATACTTGAAGCTATTGCTTCTAATTTTTAGAGCTGAGATGGTCATGAGTTTGCACTACTTTATCACTTGTCTAATCCTGACATAATAATGAATCAATAACATATAAAAACATAGTTCCTTAGAACTAAGCATGATATGAAACATGGAGTTATGGATCATGAACAATCATAACATAAAGCTTGAATTCTTGAACGCTTAGATTGTTGAGGGACAATATTACTTTTAGTTTGGAGGTTGGATCATGGACATAAGTGCATAGAGAACTTGAACCATAGACATAGGCATGACTTTAATACATTAGAAATTAGTAGAATGACCTCTTAAATTGAAATAAGAGGAGTTTACTTGAATAGGAATAGATTTATCATGACTCATCCCTGAAACTTGATCCCATAAGAAAATTATGGCGTGTTACACGCCTATAAGTGTGGCTTGCTACACACCTATAAAAAGGAATCAATTCGACATGAATTAATAGACACCCTAGGACCACGAACCTAACTCAAATACCAAGCTTGTCACAAAACAAATCGAGGCCTTGGCCACGACGAGCATCCCAAATCATGAAGGACCCAGAGGCCCCTTATAATGTAATCATACTCATACATTATATTGTATAACAATGTGAAATAAAAATTGAAAACATGGTAATCCCATAAACAAACTTAAAACTTCATAACATCATATCAAAGGGAAACTCAAATCCAATCTAAAATAATCTATGAAGCCTCTACTAAACTAAAAATAAGTCTATCTAAACTGGGATAAGGCCCCCGGTCAGACCATAAAACAACTAATAACTAACACATGTATAGGATGCCTTCCAAAGTAATGGAGGCTCACCAACTCTGAACTCTTGGAAAAATCTATTGTTGCTGAACTGGACCGTAGGACTAACCCTCAGATCCTACATTATGAGCCAATATATCTGACATGGAGGATGGTCAATACTTGGAATGTATCAGTATGCAGAACAATTCAAAAGCAGTGTAATTCATATAACATGATCAAAAGCATTATCAAAATAGTTTAACATAATAAAAATTAAACACATGGGCATATTTAAAGAACTTCAAATAATTCAAGTAAACACATGAACTCAACTCTTGACTTTAGTTATGAGATATATGGTACACCCTACATACATTAAATCCTACAGGACCTGTGGAATCCGCACTTAACTCAGTGGCCAAGCCTCCAATCCAAGTTTTTTGCAAGGATTGGAGTGCGTGAACTGGCATACCCCTCATATGAGTACATCGTAGGAATCCCTCAATGTGAGATATCCCAATTATCCTCCCATGTAGGATAACATATCATAAATCCCGTATCGACAAAATATAGTTTTAGGAAATAAGCTCTTTCACTCAACTTCCTTCTTTAGGTAACCATCTAACTCCCTTTAAGCCTAATTTTAGTCTTTTAAAAACACGCTTCAATCTCAAGATATTTATTTTTCTTTCATGTTAAGGGCATTCCTCGATAGGTATCATTATACCTAGACTTGCAATCAATAACATTTCATATCACATCCATAGCCCTTTCCATTCAAAACATATTATCAACCACCAAAAGATTTGTCATATTAAATGAGAGTTGTTATTTCCAAAAGCATGTGCAACATATGCATAAGCATTTCCTTTTTTTCCAAGGTTTACACATATTGTAGCCAATGTTTTTATCTATCACAAGCAATTTCTTCATTCGGACACAAGATCCTTTTTATTATGGGAAACACCCTTTTGAAAACGTGCATGACAACAATGTAAAATAGTTATATAGGTATTTAAACTTATGGATTAGTATCGTTCATAAAATATCCCCAACACTTGTCACACGTAAACCTTTTAATCAAAAACGAGGTTTTATAATTCATGTTCTCAAAACCAACTCATAATTCATAATGTATTAAGACCATAATTTAATCATGAAAAAAGGGAATTTCACAACTCATTCTCAAAATCACCTCTCAAAACTCATCTCATATATGCAAAAGATTTTAATTCATACTCTTAAGTTGTTTCTCGAAATCGTACATGTACACATACATAATTATCATTCAAAATCCCTAAAGAAAAACATATTTAGCCCATGACATTTAGAATAGTTCTCCACACATTGAATTTGAGAAGACATAGTGTAAAAATTTGACCTGGAAGCTAAAGATACACAAACCCTAGGTAGTTTTCTCTTCTTATGCTTAAGTAAAGATGATTTGAATTTTTTTTTTTGTGTGTTAAGACGCATTTAAGGATCCTAATTTCATCCATATAGGATTAGAAATATTTTTGGGAGGGTGAAAAGACCTTAATGCCCTTAAATTTAAGTCAAAATGGAGCAATTTTGGCACTTTGCTTTTACTGGGAAGCGCACAGCAAAGCATACCAAAGAGTGTGTGGCACATGCCAAAAGCACACTGAGGGTGTGTGGCGCACACCAAAAGCATACCTCATCCAGTGGCTAGTGGCATTTTTCTTGTGATGCACGACCTTAGCAGAGGGTCTATTTGGTGATGCACACCTATTTTAAGGCCTAAAAGCACCCCCAACACAACCCACAATATCTAAATGTAGTCTTACCACGAAATGGGGTGTCCAAAGACTCATTTTGAATGCGTTACTCAAGCGTTAAAACACGGAGTGTTTCACTTTCATTGTATAACTTTAGGTGACTGTATCCTTGATTGTCTTTTCTTTCATAGCTTTGATACGTGGTGCTTGTTTCTTCTCAATTTTATTCTTGAATTTCCTGCAGTAGAATTGGTATTTAAAGTCATCCTTAAAATAACCTCAAGCTAACAATCTCCATCTTTTTGGTGATGAAACCAAAATGAGTTTAAGCATAAGGGTCACTTCCCTGATGGTTTGACAAGTCCCCCGACTTGCTTCTCCTCTTTACTGTATGCATTGCAATTTTGGTACTTTGCAGAAGTAAATTCAAAATTTATAGGAGAGTTGTAGTAACATACGCATTTCTTCTTCTCGCATGAAAAAACAACATAATATGAAAACACAATATGTAGCGCAATTTATGCAACACTTAACACAAACATACTTAAACCACAAAATCAAATAATTTGCATAGTTACTAGCACATAGAGCTAGTAAAAAATATAGAACATAGCTAGCACACATGGCTTCCAGAGTAGCAAGTCAACATAAAACACATAAATATTTCTCCCCCTTCATCATCAAAATAGTCTGGAAAAGGTTTCAAAAAGATGGGGCACAGAGCTTAATGATCAGTGAGAACATACAATATATTACATTTGTACCTTTTTTAACTGATCCCGTAACAATGTATCTTCATGATAAAATCATGGGAAGAATTATCCCAGGCGTAGCTTTAGATTTCGATTATGAGAATGATGAAAATACTTTGGAGGAAGAAGATGATGAAAAATTTATGAAATTGGTGTAGAAAATCAAGAAAACCAAGGTCAGGAAACTGATGTATCCAACGATTTTGAAAGAGAAAATAAGATCCGAGATTTTTGTAATTAGTTTAACGGTTGAAGTTTTAGGTAATAATAATAAGTTAAAGGTGTGGTATTATATAATTTTTTCTTTATATTATAATATTATTTTCATTTGTCGTAAGTTATAATTAGATTTTGAGTTTGTAAATGCTTTATCGACAGTGGTTAATTTAAGATTTTAAATTGAAATGCTTGATTACATTTATGTAAGTTAGACAATAAATATTTTGAAATTTTAAAATTTTTTAGTGGAGTGACTCTTACTAAGCATGACTATAAAAAATATACATATTGGAGCAAGAAATTCATACAATTGAAAAAAAAAAAAAAGAATTACCTCATAAACTATTATCGTTTTACATATTAATTTATTAAGAGATATTCCATACAAGAATGACACAGAATAAACTATATAAGAATTCAATAACATAATTCTAATTACAAAAAAAAATTGAATTTGTAATTATGGCCTTCATAAATTGACAATGATACAAAAATAAAGAAGGAAATCCGATTAATATCATGATTGTTGTTCAAATCATTTTTGAAAAAGAATGTAGCATAACAATGTGATGGTTTTGTCACTATAAATACACCCTTCATGTTAGTGCTCAATATTTTATCATCTTTAATTAAAATTTGAGCCATAGTGAATCCTCTAATCAACACAAAAACTCCTAACGATGAGTTCTTCAATTGGATCTTTCATCTACATTAATTGAATCTTTTTTTGATGGTTAGGAAATTCAGTTTTGGTGGAGGAATCGATCCAACCATGACTAATCTTTAATTTGAGAAAATAAGAAAATGTGATATTCGATCTCAATACAAAGGATGTATTTATAGTGATAAAATAATCACATTGTTAGATAGAGGAGATAGAGTTAGGAATGAGATTTTTTGGGAGAAGGTGAGACTGGCTTCGGTGGAGGACAAGATGTGGGAAGGAATACTGAGATGGTTTGAGCATGTGATGAGGAAGGGTGCGGATGCCCCAATTCGCAGGTGTGAGAGGCTAGCCTTGGATGTCTTCAGGAGGAGTAGAGGGAGGCCGAAGAAATACTGGAGGGGAGTGATTAGCCATGACATGGAGCAGCTTCAGCTTACCGAGGATATGACCCTTCATAGGAAGGTGTGGAGGTCACAGATAAGGGTAAAAGGCTAAGGTGAGTACATGGGTTGTAGCAAGTAATTAGGAGAGTCCCTGCTTAGCCGGGGTAGTAATCGTAGGACTGTGTCGATTGGTCTGTGAGTGTAGGTTACTCCTAGGCGGGTACCCTATTCCAGATTTCGTTTTTCTTATTTCTTATAGCTTATGGCTCTTAGTTCCCCTATCCTGTATTGCTTTGAGTTCTATTTTACTATTTCTGATTCTTTTACTTCTGTTAAGCCACCCATCTTGCTTCACATTTCATTACGACTGTTTTTTTTATTTTTTATCTTTAGCCGGGGGTCTATCGGAAACAACCTCTCTACTTATTCGGGGGTAGCGGTATGAACTGCGTACATTTTACCCTCCCCAAATCCCACTATTTGGGAATACACTGGATTTCTTCTTGTTGTTGTTGCTTGATAGAAATAAAGCCCAATAACAAAATGGTAAATATATTTATGTAACTTCCTTTTTCTGCGGGATTTGACTAAATCTTATAATATTAATTGAATTGTCTTCTTTGTTTCTTTTTACAGTTTGTCAATTTGTAAAATCATAGTTATACATGTAATATTTTTCCTTATTAGAATTATGTTATTGGATTTTTTATATTTTTCTTTTGTGTCAAATTTTATGGAATATATCTTAGTAAGTTTATATTTAAAATGATGTTAATTATTTTTGACATATTTTTTATTATCTTTTTTCTGTAATTAATTTCTGCTCTTTGATCATGAATAATTTACTGAAATGAATTCACATATTTTTAACACTAATCTCAACAAATACTGAAAAAAGTTATTGTTTTCCAGTATTTTAACTGTATATGCTTAGTTACTTTTTATATTAATTTAAACTTAAAAAAACATTTGTCGTCCTTATTTTTACTTTTAACTCTATTATTATTAATATAAATAATATTAACTATTTTTTACTATATTTTGTTCCAAATTAACTTTAATCATACTATATATATTAAATTATTTATATAATTTGTATACATATATATTTTAGAAAATTAATTAAGACAAAAGAAGAGTTATTCAATTAATTAAAATAGAAAAGAAATAAGAAATTACATATGTGAGCCAATTTCCATTCAGCCAATCTACAAGCCAGTTAAAGCAGACCCTTTTTGGCCCACCATCTCATTTCAATTGACTTGGTCCAATTACACACCTAAGTTCAACCTTTTATTTGAGCCTTGAGTTTTCACCGCAAATATGTGTCTTAAATACTCCCAACGATCCCAATTTATTTTCCTTTCGATAACCTTAGTATCCGAACCAATTTTTGCATACATTAATAAAATATATGGGATATACCTACCATCTCCACCAACAAATATCAGCTAACTTTATTCACCAAGGTTAGAACATTGGAGAAAAGATAAGAATAATCTAGTATTTTTTTATCTTCTTGAAAATTTAAACTTGAGACCTTAGATTCTCAACCTACTTCATGAACCACAATGGCACACCCTTGGGTGCCAAAGATCATGATGTTTACATCCATAAGCCATTTCTTCAACTTAAGCTTTAAACTTTTCATATTCCAATTTCTCTTTTGCTAAAGTTTTCTTCTGCATCCTTTATAAAGTATGTTCGGAGGGAGTTTGTCACGATTCAAATTACCGGATCGTGAGTGGACCTACTCTAATCCACCTAGATAGGAGAACCTCTTACCATCCTTTAAAAAGATATACAGAAGTCTTTAATAAATAACAAAATACCAATCCTTATTACAACATATTTTACAAATATATGCGGAATGAAAACTACCTCAATAATCTAGTCTAAACAGGTACAAAAGCTTCTAAATTAAGAACAATAAAACTAGACTCAACTTACACAATGAATGAGAGGAGTAGAAGCTGCTGGAGATCATTATCCACGTTATTTGAGAAACATCAATTAAATGAATATTTAAATATGGATGAAGTTATCTTTACAAGTTAGTTATCCGCACCCCCCTACTAATGGTATCAGAGCTCAGTTATAAAAAAAAATATAGCAGTAGCATATATGTTTGAATTTATGTTTGAATTTAGATTGGATTGATTTAAATGAATAAAATACAAAAATACAAAGAACTAAAACAAATTATTTCTGAAAAATGTAAGGAATTAAAAATAAGAATAGAAAGGCTGCATTATAATATATTTGCCGGAGTTAGTGAAAACTCAATAAATACACAAAAAGATGAAATATCAAAATTAGAATCACAAATAGATAGTTTAGAATATATATATATCAACATGAACTATTCACGATAAAATGAACAAAGAAAAATTTATAATAGATGAAAAAATATATGAAAATCACGAAGGATTAAAAATAAAAATAGTATTTTCTAATCTAGGAAGAAGATATAAGAAAATTGGTGAACATTTAT
>JAPEIP010000006.1:227831291-227844526 GCA_026120095.1 Capsicum chinense | reverse complement strand
ATAGCACCTGCCAATATAGGGTGCCTCTTTAGTCTTTTAGGACTTCTCTTTAGTAGATCCACACAGCCAGTGTTAGTATCCACGGTGCGGTACTAACAACCTTCTAACTTGGGTCCAGGTTAGACCCTGATTAGCTTAGATTAGGGCATGTCGGTTAGATGATACCTCTCACAGTGTTAGTTCAGTATTCAGTATCAGGTTTTCTTGACCATAGCATACAGTTATCAGTTATTTAGTATCGGTATTTTAATTTACAGACTACTCTAGTATTATGTTATATGCTTGGCCATGCATTCTCAGATTTTACAGCCTTCACACATACTATGCATCAGTCATCTCATGCTATTCATTTAGTCAGTTATTATTTATGCACATGAGCCCATGCATATTAGCCAAACCTCATTTAGCATACTAGTACATTCAAAGTACTGACCGCATACTCATTTCTTGTGCAATGATGTTTCATATCCTAGGTTCGAACACTTAGGTTCCTGACCATACTTAAATATTTTGGTGCATCAACAAAAGTAGCAGTGGTGAGTCCTCATATTCCGAGGACTGATTATGTTTATTTCAGTATCTTACTTTAGTTAGACAGTTAGAGTTAGTTGGGGCCTATCCCTTTGACTCTTATTCATTCTGTTTAGAGGCTTTCAGATACTTTCAGATAGTTTGGTCAGTTTTTTCATTATTTTACCAGTTTTTTAGATGGTTGTTTTCATACACTTATTTCCAAGCTTATAATTTCAGAGATATTTTATATTTAAAAACCTTATGGCATATTCAGTTGTTTCTGCATATGTTCATTACCAGTATATTATTCAGTGCTCACAATAAGTACCGGCTAATGGGTTAGCTTGTGGTTACTTGTGACCATATGCACCATGTGGCATCTAGGATGTACTCCCAGGGCATTAGAAACTTAGTATCAGAGCCTAAGATTTTAAACTATCCTAGAAAGTTTGAAAGCCGCGTTGAATAAAGTCTTGTGCATTGGTGTGAAGCACACCACACTTATAAACAAGAGGCTATAAGATGTTTTAGGAAAAGTTTCCCTTCTTTTAGTATTGATATTGTGCGGATAAGCATGAGCTCAATTTAAATTCCCTTTCTAATTCAATCTTCTTTCTATTTACAGAACATTCCTGAAAGACTAACGAAAGAAGAACTGGGAATCAGCCTGCACCTCCGCCTATTCAAAAAGATCCCCTAAATGAGCATGTCTCTCATAATAGATTTATAGTTGGATTCACTATATTAGCTCACTCAGTAGCAGCTCAAAATAATCAGCAGGCTACTATCTTAACCGTTTCAGTGGATAATACTGCTGCAGCTAGGATTCGGGAATTCACCCGAATAAACCCTTCTCTATTTTTGGGATCCAAGTATGATGAGAATCCATAGGAGTTCATTTACATGGTCAAAAAGTAACTAACATTATGAGTGTGACTTATGGTGAGAGTGTAGAGTTAGGTGCTTACCAGTTGCAGGATGTTGCTTACACATGGTAGAAGTAGTTAAAGGGAGAAAGAGGCACAGATGCAGGGCCTATTGAATGGGAGGAGTTTGCTACATCCCTTTTAGATAGGTTCTTTCCCATGGAGTTAAAGAAATCTAAGGTGCAAGAGTATATCAATTTGAAGTAGGGGAACATGAGTGTGAAAGAATATTCTCTTAAGTTTACTTCGCTTGCTAGGTCTACTCCTAATGTGGTGTCTGATGATAGGTCTTGGATGAGTAAGTTAGTTTCGGGGTAGTTGATAGTGTTGTCAAGAAGTGTAGAACCATGATGTTAATTAAAGAGATGGACTTGTATAGGTTAATGGTCAATGCTCAACAAATTTAGGAGAAAAAATTTAAGGAGAGAGAGGAAGAATAAAAGAGCTAGAACAGGTTGCTTTAGTTTTGATTAGCTGAGGTTAGAAGGTGGTAACCATCCTTAACTCTATCATAAATTTTCAACCCAAGCTTTGTCTTCAGCTAGTGCGCTAGTGCCGAAGTTCAGAAATGATAACTGGGATAGGGCACCAGGCTCTAAGTCCCAGGGTAGTGTGAACGATGGTCGTACAAATCATCTTTGTCAAAAATGTGGCAGAAACCATCAGGGTGTGTGTAGAGCTGGAAGTGATGCATACTTTAGGTATGGCAAGCCAGGCCACAAGATTAGGGATTTTCCAAATAGTGGACAGCAGGGTTAGTCCAATCATCCCCCAGTTCTATATAGTCACCCAACTCAGCATGGTGCCGCTTCCAGTACAACTAGTCGTCTGCATCCAAATAGATTGTATGCACTTCAATTCTGATAGGATCAGGAAAGTTCTCCTGATGTGGTTACTGGTATGCTATAGGTATTTCATTTTACATGTTTATGGTTAGTTAGATTTCAAAGCTTTTCTTTCTTTTGTAACTCCCTACATAAGTATAAATTTCTGTGTCAGTCGTGAGAATTTAGCAGAACCCTTCTCAGTGTTCACCTAGTAGGTGCCTCTATTATTCCCAGACAGGTATATAGGAATTGCCCAGTCACAATATCCTAGAAATTCACCTCAGTTGATCTTGTGAGTTAGAGATGACTGATTTTGATGTCATTCTCAGAATGGATTGGTGTAAGACCCCACAAAATTCTTAGCTTAATTCTGTAATTTAAGCTTGTTAAGGGGTTCAAGACTTAGAAAATTCAAGCTAAGTATTCAGACTTAGTGTTATTTTAGCCTTTAAAAGTTAGAAATCTTATTTCACGACCTTTACATCCATTAAATGTTTATATTTGAATTAATTCATGATCAAGAATGTCAATAGGTGTTCCCAGATAAGTTTTGGATTTTTCGGACTTCGTTTGAAGCACCTTTGGAATCCTAAAACAGTGAATCAATGCGATCTGGATGCGTCGCATCGACTATCACGTTGATAAATGTGTTCCCCAGCTCCCAGCATCCAATTTTAGTGAACCGATGTGGACTCAATACGGCGCGTTGGCTATCACGTCAATGCCAATGATGTGGCACGTCGGCCTACGCATCAATGGTTCAGTTTATAGTCATTAAAAAGATGCATCCTTAAGGTTAATTAAGTCTTTTTTCCCACACCCTTCAGAAACCCATAATACGAAATTTAGACCTCTTTTAGTAAGTTATACTCATTCTTTTAGAAATTGCTCAAGAACAAAAACTCTAGGTGAATTAAATTCAAATTCAAGGCTCAAGATTCCCTTGTTAATTTTTCAGAATTCACCAACTAAGGTATATGAAGTGTTCATCCAAGGTTTCCTTACACCCTTGGAGTCCAAGAAACTCTTTTAAAGCTCATGTAGAGTGATTTCATGATTTCCATGATTTTAATTAAAGTGTATTCATGATTATTATTTAATTGGGTTTCTATTTCATGATTTACTACAAGATTCATAGAGTAAATTAATACGTGTGCTTTATCATGTGAATTCATATTCAAACTCTTGGAATTATGTAATTGGAATTCAATCACGATGCTTTCATGTTGTTTTAGTATTATGTGCATATATTATGCCCTACAAGTGTTTGATGAATTATCCATATGAGTGAAATAGTGAAATTATATCATGTTAGCATGTATGTAAGTTCATGTCATGCAAGTGTTTGCTTGGATGTCCAAATGAATGAATGATGACTAAGTAGTAGTTACCATGTCTCAAGATTATGCCATGTCTTCTAAGTCTATGATATCGAGTCCTGGGGGTATTTAATACCCGACAATTTAGCTGTTTTCCTAGAGCCAGTGTTAGTTACAAAATAATCTCAGCAAAGTCACGATCTTAGTACTCTTTGTCAGTTACAGGACTCAAAAAAAACTCAGTAGACCTAGTATTAGTCCAGTCTAGTCTAGTATTTAGTTCATACGTCAGTAAGCTCAGTCAGCTAATAGAACTTAGTAGTATTCTGGTAGTCCACAGAATCTACTGGACTCATTTTAGTTTAGTTCAGTTAAATATTATGATCAGTAATAGTTCAGTCAAGCCTAGTATAAACTAGGATATCAGTTTAGTGTCCATTCAGTTGGGAGTAGGATTCAGCATTGAGTGTACCCAAGGATGGGGATTCACCTTCCAGTAGAGGGTGTGGTCCTTAGAAGCAATCCTTATGTTCCAGAACTTTGTAGCCAACGTAGGTTGAGATATATCCCTGAAATATTAGGGTTGATATATTTCATTTGAGCTTTCATAATAATGAGAGTTGATAGAAGAGTTTCCTATTAGAGAGGGTTAACTCACAGCTTGTCCTTACCCATGGCATGATATTGACACCCTTCCAACAAGGGTTACAGGTTAGAACCCAAATCAATTAGAGAAAGGGCATGCCGGTGAAATGATTAACTCCCACAGTCTTAGTTTTATATTTAGTCTCTGTATAGAAGTCACTTCAGTTCCGCAGATTTAGAACCATCAGACATGATCACTCAGATCAGTATGGGACTCAATATAGTTCCACAAAATCAAGACTGTCAGATATAGTCATTCAGTTACTAGTAATTCAGTATTAATATACTTAGATATCAGTTAATCAATATTCAGAGTTAGTATCCAGTATTATCATGATTTCAGTTACAGTATACGTATTCATGCATGAACTCTCATTCAATCATATTTATGATATTCAGTTAGTATTTTTCATACATATAAACCCATGCATTTTAACCTACGTCACTGAGCATACCAGTTCTTTAAAGTATTGACACATACTTTTATTTTACGCTATGATGTCTTATATCATAGGTTTAGATGCACGGGCTCTCGAGCACCCTTAGCTGTTTAGATTCTCAGCATACAGAGTTAGTGGTGAGTCCTCATTGTTTGGGGATGTGATTATTTATTCCATAATTTCAGTTCATTTTTAGTAGTAGGAGTTAGTTTGGGACTTGCCCTATCAACTCCACAGTTCAAACATTTTAGAGGCTTTTTAGACTAGAGTATTTTCAGACAGATGTTTCAGTTTTGGTATTGTTATACCGCATTTAGATTTATTTCAATATTAAACCTTATGGCATGTTTTCCACCTAATTTCTTCATATTACAGTATTATCATTCAGTTAATGCAGCAGGTACTAGTAATGGGTTAGCTTATGGTCCTTCGAGATTATGAGCACTGTGTAGCATTCGGGGTACTGACTGGGGTGGTTCAAACTTGGTATCAGAGCCTAAGGTTCAACAGAGTTCTAGGAAGACTGAAAGCTGCATCTTGTAGAGTCTTACATATGGGTATTTTGTGTGCCACACTTATGAATAGGAGGGTACGAGATGTTTTATAAAAAGTTTTCCTTCTTTCAGTATTCATGTCGTGCGAGTGAGCATGAGCTCCAGTTAAATTCTTAGTCTAATCCTTTTTCTTCCATTTATAGTATATGCCTCCAAAGAGGAATGAGATACCAGTTAGAACCTCAGCCTGTTCAGACGGATCCCCTAGAGCAAGTCTCTCATGCATAATTTAGGGCTGCATTCACTGCTCTACCCAATTTAGTCGCAACTCTAAATGAACGGCCAGCTGCTTGTCCAGCCAACCCAGTGGCAATAAATGCTGCATCCAGGATTTGGGACTTCACCCGAATGAATCCTCCCTTATTCTCTGGTTTTAAGTATGAAGACGATCTATAGGAGTTTCTCGATCAGGTTTAAAAAGTCACAGATATCATGGGAGTGACTTCCAGTGAAAGTACTGAGTTAGTCGCCTATTAGCTATAAGATGTATCCCATATCTGGTTTAAGCAGTGAAAGGTAGACAGGGGTGCAGATGCAGAGCCCATAGAATGGGAAAAGTTTGCTACGGCCTTCTTAGATAGATTCTTTCCCTTAGAGTTGAAAGAAGCCAAGGTGTTAGATTTCATCAATATCAAGCAAGGGAGTATGAGTGTAAAAGATTATTCCCTCAAGTTTACTTAGTTAGCCAGGTATGCTCCCCATGTAGTAGCAAATAATAGATCCAGAATGAGCAAGTTTGTGTCTGGGGTATAAGGTAAAGTGGTTAAGAAGTGCAGGGCTGCGATGTTGATTAGAAGATGGACATATATAGGATTAGGGTCCATGCTCAATAGATCGAGGAATAGAAACTTAACAAGAAGGAGACAGAAAATAAGAGAGCTAGAACGGGTAGCTTTAGTTTTGCCCAGCCAAGGTTAGAGAGTGATAACTATTCTCAGTTAAGTCAAAAGTTTTCATCCCCAGTTCTATCTTCAGCTAGTACACCAGTACCCAGGTTAAGGAATGGCAGCCATGATGGGGTGCTAGGCTCAAAAATCTAGAGTAGTGCAAGTGGTGTTCGTACTAATCCACTTTGCAAAGAATATGGTAAGAATCATAAAGGTATGTGTAGAGTCAGTAGTGATGTGTGTTTTAGATGTGGTGAGTCAGGTCACAGAGTTCAACATTATCCTAAGTCTTGTCTACGAAGTTGGCACAATTATCCTTCAGCTCAGTACGGTGACCCAAATCAGTAGGGTGCCACTTGCAGTGCCAACAGTGGGCCCAAATAGGCTTTATGCACTTTAGTCCAGGTAAGATCGGGAAAGTTCCCCTGATGTGGTCACTGATACGTTATAGACCTCCCATTTATATATTTATTTCTCATCAGATCCAGGATCTTGTTTGTCTTTTGTAACTCTTTGCATAGCAGTTAACTTTAAAGTCAGACCAAATATTAACAAAACCTTTCACAGTTTCCACCCAGTGAGTCAGTCTATTATAGCTCGACGGGTATATAGGAATGTTTCGGTTATGATATATTAGGAATTTAGGCTTTCAAATTTCAGTAGTAATATTAGTATGAGTAGAAACATAATGGGTGGGAATGATACCAAACCCGTCGTTCAGTCATCACGATACCTACGCATGCTTTATGTCTAGCTCCATGAACATAGATTATATTCACGCACTTTCCATAAAATAATGTGCATTTTAAATTCTTAGTATGAGGAGTTCCAGTTCACTCAATAGTATGAATTATGTTCCATGAATACGAAAACTCCAAAACTTAGGTCATGCAGCTCATGACTTCTGCACTCATGCCTTATAGTGTGTTCAGTCCCAGTTAGCATCTGAATCATAGTCTCAGTTACATTCTTAGTTATAGTGCCAGTCTCAGTCCAGTAATCAAATTAGAAACTCAGTCCAGTTTCAGGTTTGCTCGACCATAGCATATAGTTATCAGTTACTCCGTTATTTGTATTTCAGTAACTCAGTTTATAAAATATTTTAGAACCATGTTATATGCTTGGTCTGGCATTCTCAAATAATACAGCTTTCATGAATTCATGCTCACTTATTTCATATTACCCAGTCAGTCCTTACCTCGTACACATGATATTCTACAGTTTTAGTCCAGTTATTCAAACTAAGTATAGTTCAGTCTTGCAGACCCAGCATTCAGCTATCAGTCATTCAGTTAATCCGATAAGTTAGTATGCTTATGAATTCGTGCACAACACCCATCCGAATATTTTTCAGTAGTCCTAAGTAAAGTGTCGTACTAAGGTTGAGAGTATAGTTGAAAGAGTATTCAAGGGATATGTATAAGCTTAAAAATGTGTAGTTGTAGTGCATAAGTCTTAATCACTCTATCTTAAAGGTTGCTTCATAGGCCTCGCCTCATATTACAAAATTCTAGCCACGTTGTGATGTCTTATTTAGACAATGCCAAGCTTTCCTTTCTCCCTAAAGTTGCTGGCAACTCAATAAAAAGAATATAAGTTTTCAATATGAGTTAGTCCGTAAAACCAGTAATTTAGTTTTGCAGTTAGACGGATAAATTAATGTGGTTTGGTTTTCCATTTATCCATCTAGTCACACTATCTGAATTTTAATAAATACAACTATTCTAAGATGGACCAACCAGGTAGTTGCGTGTTCAGCTCAGCTCATGTATCATTTCTTAGTTTCATGACCCATATATTTAGTCATGATTTAGTTCATAGGTTCTTTATGCATCGCCCCAATTTTTCTTAGTATCTCAGCCAAGTCAGTATTCTTCGGGGGACATAATGCCCTAAGGGGTAGATGCACTGTAGCTTTCATGTCCTAAACCTCCCAGTTCTCTTCATTTAACGAATCCAGTTTGGAGTACTGGGTACTTATAAGCTCACCCTCAAGTTCCAATCTAAGTCATAAGCCACATATTCAAGGGGCTCAATTCAGTTTATGATAGTCAGTTCATGTATCATGTTCCAGTCTTAGTATTGTTCTCATGTTCCTGTTCATGCGTATGTAACGAGCTCCCAATCGTTTGAAAATTTTTCTTACCTTCCCTGTTTTAGCACTCTTCGTAGTTGTATACGTGAATTATGACTCACGGGTTGAGTAGTACTAATTTTTTTGATGTGCTCAGGAGTAATTTAAGTCATTAACGGAGTAATTAAGTTGAGAAGTTCAATTCAATAATAATCAACCTTTGATCGAGACAGTTTCGGATTAGTAACGTAGTATTTTCAATGGGCCAAAATTTACTTTCTAGTCAATTTACATATTTAATTTATTTCTATGAGATTCCAAATTAATTTTGAGGATATGTTAAAAGTTTTGGGTATAATAAAAATTAATTTAATTAGTGAATTAATGGGTCAAAATAGCAATTTATTTACTTATGTGATTAATATAAAAATAAAATTATGTGGTTACGGTTTACCATATACATTAATAATAAAATAAGGAAGTTACCAGAGGAGGGCATAAAACCTACGGTTTTCACCATTACCATTTCAAAGAGGGAGTAACGGTGACTTGAGGTATGTACTTTGTGTGAATTAGCTCCTATGGTATCATCTACCTACTATTATATTCATAATATTGTGAGGTAGTAGAATTTGCTATTTGATTAGTCGAGTGAATACCAATTATATGGTGCAGTAGATTGGGTGGATTACCTAATTGGTGATTATGTCCTAGAAAAAGCAATAATAAAATGGCAAATTATGGGCTAACAATGCAGTTGTGTTAATGGGTTGTTGTTCGGCAATGGCATATGCTAATGCCTTTAGAATGAGTTGGTGAAATCAATATAGTAGTCATGTTAACTCTTAGAAACTTTATAATGATAATAATAATAATAATAATAATAATAATAATAATAATAATAATAATAATAGTAGTAGTAGTAGTAATAATAATAATAATAATAATAATAATAATGTAATGTTGCTAATGATTAGATTCTAGACGATTAATAATATGATTTGGTGTTAGGGTTAGTGGTTTCGCATGGCTTCTGTGAATTGGTTAAAATTGTAGTTTACAATTTTATGTTTTGCCTTAATTTTAGAAATTCTCATGCATTTGTCGATTCTTTTCTTTAATAGACGTATGATTAAAGGAATTTTATACATGTAAAAGTAGTACTGAAGCCAGTGGTTTTCATTGCATTTTAGCTTTAGATTAGTCACGATTTTGATAAATTTTGGTTTAGGTCTATAATTATTAGACTAAAAATAATAAAACAGGTGTTATTAGATTCGTATTTTCATGGGGATTATATATTTGGACAGATTTGAATCATTTAGAAGCTTTACATAAGGGCATGACCTTTGTAAATTAGCTTGCATTTGGATTCGTTGGTTGAGGTAGGTTTACTGGGAGTTTAGACTCGACTTAATTGTATGTATGCTCCTACATTGGATACTTGTGGATTGGTATTCAAATATGCTTGAAATTGTTGATGTTTGGATTGTTGATTCGTGTATAATTGTTTATTGAAAATTGACTTAATGGAGTTGTCTTATGACTTTAAGTGTACTTGTAAACTTGGTACATTATGTGGCATGCTTTGAGGTTATGTACATTGATATTGATAATACTTTATTATATTTATGTTTGATCGGGTACCACACCGGTACATTTATATTTATGTTAGATCTGGTATCATGCCGGTATGTTTATATTTATGTTAGATCGGGTACCACGCCGGTACATTTATATTTATATTGGATTGGGTACCACGCGGTACATTTATATTCATGTTGGACCAGGTACTACGCCGGTTCATTTATATTTATATTGGATCGAGTACCATGTGGTATATTTATATTCATGTTGGACCAGGTACTGCACTGGTACATTTATATTTATGTTGGATCAGGTACCATGCTGGTATGTTTATATTTATGTTGGATCTGGTACTGCGTCGGAACATTTATATTTATGTTGGATCAGGTACCACGCTGGTATGGTACATGAACATAGATTGTTCCCTGTAGGTCATGACTATTTGGGGAAAAAATGTCCAATAGCATATGTGTACATATTTGTGTTATTTCTGTAGATGTTTACAATACGGTAGATACTCTTGATAGTTATGTGGCTTGTTTGTGAGCACTGTTTGACCTGTTGTTGCTGTATTGTTCATTCATTGAATATTTGTTGTGTGATGATGCGTGTCTACTTGTTAATTAATTTATGTTGTGTACATGCTATTAAATTGAGTTGACCTATGATACCTTCCAATACATAGCGGTTTGTACTGATACTTCCCTGTACTCTTCTTTTGTTGAGTGCAGAAAGTGTTCTAGGCTCAAACATGACCTGACATCTAGAGTTTGATAGTAGATCTTGATCCAAGGGAGAGCGCTCTGCCGCCAGGCTGCCATGGGTTATCTTATTTGTTCTTGTCCATCTTTCGGGCACTGAAACATTATTTATTTATTTTATTTTTGAATATCACTTTAGATATGGTCTTTGTTAGTTGTTCTTGTACGATGACTTTTGGGTCTTGGAAATTTTAGTAAGTAGTTTGTTTGAATTTTTGCATTAATAATAATTAGTCCTGGATATTTGTTATTATGTTGAATTTTATAATAATTTCATCTAATAATGACTAAGTGTTTGGGTAATGGTTCAGTTTAGATGGTTCTCCACAGGAAGATTAGTGTGGGTGCCACTCATGGCCATTTGGGTCGTGACAAAGTTGGTATCAAAGCCCTAGGTTCGTCGATCTTATTGTACAAGAACATGTCTAGTAGAGTCTTGCATAACGATATAGAGATGTCTGTACTTTTCTTCGAGAGGCTATAGGACACTAGGAAAATTCAAATTCTTCTTTATTACATGCTAATACTTGGATTCATTTTGTATCTGGTGATTCTAATTGGTATCTATTAATAAGAGCAATGACAAGTTGAGTTTCATAGATTAGTGTGTAGGGCCCCATACCCAATCTTCGTAAACCTATGAAGTATGTAAAAGTGATTTTCCTTTCTT
Source organism: Capsicum chinense (assembly GCA_026120095.1). Lineage (NCBI taxonomy): Eukaryota > Viridiplantae > Streptophyta > Magnoliopsida > Solanales > Solanaceae > Capsicum > Capsicum chinense. The sequence goes on along the minus strand of JAPEIP010000006.1, from coordinate 227,833,323 downwards.
TCTCGCCATCGTGCCATTCTAATCTTTGACTACTGGATTGAATCCAATTGGTATCTAGACAATTCCAATTGGTATCTCAATAATATTGAATAAAATTCTAGAAAATTTCAATTGGTATCTATTAATAAGGTCTAAAAGTTAATGTTAATAGGTAAAGACTTGTGAAAGTTGTGAACTTATTTATTGCTTGTGTTTGATATTTGAGTAAACTTGCGTTGCTAGATTTTTGTCATTGTTGTGAATTATTTTTGTTAAGTGATGAAAATTGAGTAAGTTGTTTTTGTTGATAAATGTGATGGGATTATTTAATTTCTGGGTATTGTGAAACTAGAAATTCTATAGTGTTTACTTATTTTTGGTACTATTATACTGATGAGATTGATGGTATGAGAATTGAGAGGAAGATATGAGAATGTGATGTCGAGAAAAGATTGTGAAAAACTGACATGAGTAAAAGACTGAGGTGATATGTGTTTTTCATAATGAGAGGTTCTTGTTAATGATGTTGTGGATGGACTCTTGTGTAGTTTGATTATTTGATATTATTTGGGGATCCTTGTGTGGTCTGGCCATTGAGACTGTATTTAGAATTTTTGCGCAGTTCTATTATTGAAACTATAATGGGTTCCTTGTGAGGACTAGCTAAGTGACATTATCTTTGAGTTCCTTATGTGAACGAATTCTTAATACTTGGCAAAATAATGAGTTTTAAATAAAAGTGATAAAAACTAGACGAGGTTGTTGATACCTACAGAATTTGATCTATGAGTTATCTAGAATGTGATATTTGTGATGAGATTGTCAATGACCTTTAAATGATTTATTTTGTTTAGCCTTGCTTATGCGCTAGTGGTGTGAGGACCACTCTTGAGGTGATTAAGAGTAAAGTAAATCCCATAATAAAAATATTGTTAGGTAGAAATAAGAATGACTCTATATATCTTAAATTGGTATTAGTAATATATGAGAGGTTTGACTTGACCATGAAGTATTTGTCGTCGAAATATATTGATTTAGTTATTGTTAGGACTTAAGTTATAGCTGTGGATTTATGCATTATGAAAAATTTTGAGAAGATAAATTATTATTGTCTTGACCTTGTGGTTGAATTATACATTTGAATGTCCCACAAAGTTGGCTGGTATATGACACTTTTAGAGGATATTAATTTTCATGATAGTGGAAATGCAAAATCAAATGACTTAGTCACATTCATAAAATAAGTAATGATGACCCTGAATGGGAGAACAAATGAATTATTAAATGGCATGATTAATATTTTCTTGAGTGATACTTGGTGGATATTTCTTGTTGAGTGGTTAAAGTATGATGATTGGATAGATATTAACAATATTGTGAAGGATAATGTGACTCTGTGGGACCCGTAAAATGGCTTGTTTCTACCTCTTTTGAATCCTATTGCTTTTCCTCCCTAGTTTAGATTAGTTGTAGTGTTGCTATGATGTAAACCTATATTTGGGATATGGTTTTAGTAATTGAAATATGATTTGTATATTTAGCCTTATTGGGCTAGTGTGGTAGTCTTGAAACTGTAAGTTGGGTAGAGTTGACTTGAGTACCTTAGTTCTAGTCGAAGTTGCTATCTTAGGCTTGAATATGGCTTACTTGGCATTTATAAGATGAACTAGATACCTTAGCCTGGTTTGGGGCATAGTGTGCTTATTTATGGAAATTAAGGATTAGAAGTGGGATCGTCTTGCCCACTTAGGCCTAAACTTGTGTTAAGCCTTGTTGAATAAGTTGTGGATGTTAGACATAGATGAGGCTAGTAAACTTTAGAATAAGGTTGCTTCGTAACTTGGTAACTTGTATTGATGTTTCTGGATTGTGGCTTTTGAGTTATAGTTATGATACATCCTGTGGAAGGGACATAGGTCATTTAGAAATGTTATTTCCTCTTAGACTTGATGATTGACCTATAGAGATGCTATTTTCCCGTAGAAAAGCAAATTGACCTAGAGAGGTGATATTCCTCGTAGTCATCATGTATAACCTATCGATATAAGATATT
>JAPEIP010000006.1:227795665-227817755 GCA_026120095.1 Capsicum chinense | reverse complement strand
GAAGGAAGTGAGGAGGTTTGGATCAGTCCCCGTATGTTGGCCTTTACAGGATCTTGAGTCGTTATGGGAAGGTAGCATATGAGCTTAAGTTTCTTGAAGATTTGGTATCACTGCACCCAATAGTCCATGTATCTTTGTTAAAAAAGTGTAATATCTATCTAACTGTAGTAGTCCCTTTATAAAGTACAGGCGTTCACGATAACCTTTCTTATGAAGAAATCCGAGTCAAAATCCTTGATCGGCAAACCCGTAGACTGAGGAACAAAGAAGTTCCCTTGGTCAAAGTTCTTTGATGGAATCAGTCCATTAAGGGAGCCACTTGGGAAGTAGAAGCATACATGTGTACAATAATACCACATACTTTTCTAAGTTTAGTCCAGCTCATAGTACATGCACAAGAAGCTTAGAACCTGAAAATTTATCTAAGTGTTGGGGACTTAGTCTTATTTTTGGCCACTCGACTTTGATGTTTTTAAAAGTGACCTTCCCAACCCCGAGACATAAGTTTTTCAGTTGATTCATGTTCAGGGATGTAAGTAGCATGTCTCGGTTAAGTTTTAGATTTTTCAGACAAGGTTTGGACCATGGTTTGATTTACAAAACAGAAGCTCACCACGATTGGACCGTATCGTGGTGAGTATAGCGATGGAGGGGTCACCGTATCGTGGTGAAGTTCAAAATAACAATTGTCAGATCCCAGTAAGTCAAGGTGATTGCACTGCATCGTGGTGGAAATCGTGATGACAGCCTTGGTGCATCACGACAATGGTCAAATTCGGGTTTCAGTTATGAATTTTAATTATAGAAGGGCAGTGTAGTCTTTTTCAACCGCCCCAAAATGTGGAAACACGAGATTAAACAACTGAAAGGGCATAATTTGCCCACATTCCTCAATTTTATTTAACATATAACCCTAAACTCTCTTATTGTTCATCAAGCTAAACATTCTTTCCATCCTAGATAGATCAAGAATTAGTGTCATCCAAACCAAGAACCTTTAAGAATTCTTTAATAAAGGTATGTTAGATGTTCATTCATGGGTTCCTTTCACCCATGGAGTGAAAGAACCCAATTTCAAGTTTAAAATAATAATTTTACATGTTATCATGAAATTTTACCTTGAATTTTCATTATGTATTTTGTTTACACATAATTTGTTGTTCAAGTTAAACCTTACACGTTTGAATGATGCTTAATGTTTGTACCTTAAATTGAGATTTAGTATCGAAATCATGATATTACTACATGTTTAAAACTAAACCATGAATTGCAAGTGTTTAATGAAATGCCTAAAGGAATGAGTTCTGAATAATGACTACTTCTCATGTCCTTAAGATTTTAGTACGGTCTTGTTGTTATAGCTATCGATTCCAGGGGCTTTTGAATACCCAAAATCTAGCTACTTATCTAGTGTTTAGTATCTACACAATGGTTCAGGATAGTTATGAGAATGTTTAGTTCAGTCAGGTACCATAAACAGCTAAACTTAGTTTAGACTAGTATTCAGTATCTTTCATCTGGGAGTAGGATTTAGCACCAAGTAAATATAGGGATGATGAATTCCTCATTAGCTAGGCAGAGTTATTAATAGTAGTTCCTATATTCCAAAACTACGTAGCTAGCATAGGATATAAGGAGTCACCCATCAGTTTAGGCTTGACTATCTCTCAGGGGTCACACATCAGTTTAGGCTTGACACCTTGGTCCTTCGGGACTTCAGTTAGTGGATCCACACAACCAGCATTAATACCTGTGACACGATACTGAACCCCTTCTAACTGGGGTTATAGGTTGGACCCCGATTACCTCATATTAGGGCATGTCGGTTCGATGAGACCTCCCACAGTCTCAATTTAGTATTTTGTACAAGTACAAGTTCAGGTTTGCTTGACCATAGCATACAGTTATCAGTTATTCAGTATCAGTATTTCAGTACTTTAGTTTATATATTATATCAATATCATGTTATATTCTTGGTCATGCATCCTCAGAGTTTACAACTTTCACCTATATTATTGCATTAGTCAGCCATGATATTTATTCAGTCATGTGTTATTCATGTTCATGAGCGCATGCATATCAACATAAACTCATTTAGCATACCAGTACATTCAAAGTATAGACCTCATACTCATTTCTTTCTCTATGATGTCTCATATCATTGGTTCGGATGCTTAGATTCGTGACTGCACTCAGGCATTCTGGTGAATCAACAGTGGTAGCAGTGGTGATTCCTCATACTCCAAGGACCGAGGATATTTATGTTAGTATTTATTTTTTAGTTTAGTATTTAGTTGGAGTTAGTTGGGGACTTGTCCCATAAACTCCACAGTCAGACAATTTAGAGGCTTTCAGACTAGTACAAACAGATAGTCAGGTTTTGGTCATTATTATCAGTTGCTTTACCAGTATTGATATTGTGTTTCTAACATTTAAAATTATGATCCAATATTGATTTTCACTTTTTAAAACCTTATGTCATTTTTTAGTTAAGTTCCGCATATGTCTTTGTTAATTTATTTAGTGCTCACAGCAGGTACCAGCTCATGGGTTAGTTTGTGGTCCTTTGGAGTTATAAGCACCGTGTGGCATCCAGGGTGTACTCTTGGGGTGTTACAAACCTTTTACCAGAGCCTAAGGTTTTACAGTGTCCTAGAGAGTCTAAAATCTTTATTCAGTAGAGTCTTGCACATGGGTGTGAAGTGCACCACATTTATGGACAAGAAGCTACAAGACATTTTAGGAAATAATTTCCCTTCTTCTAGTATTCATATCATGCGAATGAGTATGAGCTTAAGTTAAACTCTCTATCTAATTCAATATTTCTTCCATTTATAGAACATTCCTCCTAGAAAGACTAGCAAAAAAAGAAATGAAAACCAGCCAGCACTTCCGCACATTCAGGAAAATCCCCTGAATGAGCACGTTTTGCATGCCGAGTTCAGGGCTACATTCACTACTCTGGCTCACTCAGTAGCAACCCATAATAATTAGCCGAATTCCATCCCAGCTGTTCTGGTGGCTAATACTTCTGCAACTAGTATTTAGGACTTCACCCAAATGAATATTCCTTCATTATTGGGATCCAAGTCTTACAAGGATCCGTAGGAATTCCTTGACATAATTCATAAAGTAAAAGACATTATGGGTGTGACTTCTAGGGAAAGTACTGAATTGGATGCTTACTAGTTGTAGGATATGGATCTTACCTGGTTTAAGTAGTGAAAAAAGGATGGGGGGGCTGATGCAGGGCCTATAAAATGGGAGGAGTTTACTATAGCCTTCTCAGAGAGATTTTACCCTTTGAAACTGAGGGAAACTAAGGTGTTAGATTTTATTAACTTGAAACAGGGAAAAATTAGTGTGAAGGAGTATTCTTTTAGGTTTAATTAGCTAGCTAGGTATGATCCTCATGCAATGGCAGATAAAAGGTCTAGGATAAGCAAATTTGTGTCTGGGGTATCTGATAGTGTGATCAAGGAGTGAAGGACCACAATGTTGATTAAGGAGATGGACTTATCTAGGTTGATGTTTCATGCTCAACATATTGATGAGGAGAAGTATAAGGAGAGTGAGATGGAGAACAAGAGGGCTAAAATAGGTAGCTTTAATTTTACTCAGCCAAAGTCAGAGGGTGGTAATCATCTTCAATTTCGTCAGAAATCTTTAGTCCCAGCTCTGTCTTCGATTAATCCACCAGTGCCCAAATTTAAAACTGATACTCGAGAAAAGGCGCTAAGATCTAAGTCCTAGGGTAACATAAACAGTGGTGGTATGAATCCTCTTTGCCAGAAATATGGTAGAAACTATTAGAAAGAATGAAGGGCTAGAAGCGATATGTGTTTTGGGGGTGGCAAGCCAGGCCATTGGATTCAGGAGTATCGAGTGGTGGCTTAGAAGGGTAGGGATATGCTCCATTAGGACTAGTCTCATTTGTCATCAGCATTGGCGAGTCACCTGACTCAACAGGGCACCACTTCCAATTCTACCAGCAGTTAGCGTCTGAACAGGTATTATGCACTTCAGTCCTGACTAGATCAGGAAAGTTCTCCTGATGCTGTTACCGGTACATTACAGGTCATTCATTTATATTTTTATGCTTTTCAAGAACCCAAAGCTTCTCTTTCTTTTATATCCCCTTATATAACTATCAACTTTAGAGTCAGTCCCAAAACCTTAACAAATCCTTTCTTAGTATCGACCCTAGTGGGTAAGTCTATCATAGCCATATGGATACACAAGAACTAATCGATCATAGTGTCTCAAAAATTTACATCAGTAGAACTTTTAGAACTAGAGATGACGGATTTTGACATCATTCTCAGCATAGATTGGCTCTATTCATGCTATGCTTCAGTTGATTGTAGAAACAAAATCATTCACTTTCAATTTCCAAATGAACCAGTCCTTGAATAGAGGGGTAGTACTACAGAGTTTAGGGGTCAGTTTGTTTCGTATCTTAGAGCGTGCAAAATGATAACCAAGGGGTCTGTTTACCATCTTGTATGAGTCAAAGACTCTAGTCCCGAAACTCTCAATTTTGAGTCGGTGTTTGTAGTAAGGGAATTTCCTAACGAGTTCCCTAAAGATCTTCCCAGAGTTTCTCCTAAAAGGGAAATTGACTTCGGAATAGACCTTATTTCAGATACTTAGCCTATCTCTATTTTGCCATACCGAATGGCTCCAGCCGAAGTTAATGAATTGAAAGAGCAGTTTAAAGACCTCTTAGATAGGGGATTATTAGGACCAGTATTTCCCGATGGGGTGCTCTAGTCCTTTTCATGTGTAAGAAAGACAGTTCTCTCAGATGTGCATCAATTACCATTAGTTGAACAAATCACAATCAAGAATAAATATCCACTCCCCAGAATCAATGACTTATTCGACAAACTTCAGGGTGCCAGTTACTTCTCTAATATAGACCTCATATCCGGCTATCATCAACTCAGAGTAAGAGAATGTGACATTTTAAAAACAACTTTCAGAACTCGATATGGTCACTTCGAATTCCTAGTTATTACTTTTGGTCTTACCAATGATCCAACAGCTTTCATGGACTTGATGAACAGAGTTTTCAAGAAGTACTTGGACATGTTTGTCATAGACTTTATTGATGATATTCTTTTCAATTCTCTTAATGAAAATGATCATGCAGACCACCTTAGAATAGTATTGCAGAATCTTAGAGCCCATTAGTTGTTCACCAAATTCATTAAGTGCAAATTTTGGATTAAATCAGTAGCTTTCCTTGGCCATAATATCTGGTGATGGCATTAAAGTTGACTCTCAAAAGACTAAGGCTGTGAGAAACTGGCCCAGACCTATTTCTCTGTTAGATATCAGGAGTTTCTTGGGTTTGGGCAGCTATTACAAATGTTTTGATGAAGGGTTTTCATCTTTTACGTCCCCCATGTCCAGATTGACTCGAAAGAAAGTCAAATTTCAGTGGTCAGATTACTGTGAGAAGAGTTTTCAGAAGTTGAAGACTCGACTTACCTCAACCCAGTTTTGATGTTGCCGGATGGTTTAGATGGGTTTGTTGTTTACTGTGATGCTTCCAAAGTTAGTTTGGGTTGTGTGTTGATGGAGAGAGGTAATATCATATCCTACGCCTCTAGACAACTTAAGCCCCATGAAATGAATTATCCTACCGATGATATTGAGTTATCAACTGTTATTTTTGCCTTGAAAGTTTGGAGGCATTGTTTGTATGGGGTGCATGTTGATGTGTTCACGGATCACAAAAGTTTGTAGTATGTATTTTCACATAAATATTTGAATCTCCATTAGAGAAGGTAGTTAGAGTTGTTGAAGGACTATGATATGAGTGTTTTGTATTATCCGAGCAAGTCAAATGTGGTGGCAGATTCCCTTAGTAGATTCTCTATAGGTAGTGTGGCTCATGCTGAGAATGATAAGAAGAGGTTGGTTCAGGAGGTTCATTAGCTTACTAGATTAGGTGTTCGGTTGGTTGATTCAGCTGAGGGTAGTGTTTGGATTTAGAATAGTTCTGAATCTTCTTTGGTTACCGAAGTGAAAGAAAAGCAAGATAGGGATCCCAGTCTAGTTAAGTTGAAGGAATCAGCCAGAGATCAGAAAGTAGAGGTCTCACAACCCAATTTCTTAAGTCATGATGGCACCTACCGTATCCCCCAGTAGGCAAGCCAAGCCATAGCCTGGAATAATAGGTAACATGATAATAGGCAAAAATAAAAAAAGATTGCGTATAATGAAAGAAATAGTAATAACAAGTAACAACTAGAAAGTAAACATATACCATATATTAAAATGAGGGAAGGAAAAGGGACCAAACACACAAAGAAATCCCTCCAAAGACCTAGTAAGGTCGGTACTAAAGCCACTACTAAAATACACCTAGAGTACAAAATAGAATCCAAATTTACCAAATATATATAAGTAGTCTCGAGTAAAAAAAACTAAACTAGAGTAAATAGAGGAGGATCAGCCTCAGACAACAGTAAGCTCACCCTGCTCTGAATCAGTACTGGAAGGTAGGAATCACATCAATGTCGGCTGCTACTTCTCGGATCTGCATTAGGAAAAACGTGCAGAGGTATAGTATGAGTACCAAAGCAACGGGTACTCAGGAGGCATCATTAGACGACTAAGCTTAATACAGAAAAGGTATAACTACAATGCGAGAGTCTAATCTAAATCAATAGTAAAAAGGGATAGAAAGATAAACAACTGCCAAGCTACGACAATGAGATAAAGGAATAAATGTAAGCGATACAGAAAATAAATAATGTAGTAATTATAGAGAAATCAAATATAACCTAACTAGACCCCCATAAGCCTGCTAGGCACATAACATAACCTAACTGATCCCTCATAAGCCCACTAGGCACACTGAAGAGAACAATTAATCCAACTGTACCCCCATAAGTCGGTGGGACACATAGAAATTAAAGAAAATAAACATAAATAATCTGTAACTGAGTCAATCCCAAGAAATCATGATAGTCATCCAGATTTGCACCATGGGTAGTAACGAGAGGTTAGATACTGGACTCGAATCAGTAGTGATAGATAATAACAAGAGGACACATGCCGGATTCAAACCAACATAGCGGGTAATAACGATAGGCCACATATATAATATACACCAAAACTCATAATCAGATACCGGAATGGAACCGGAGCTCAAAGGAACCACAATCATAATAAGATGCTAGACTCGAACAGAAACTCATAGTAACCATAATAATCAAATGCTGGACTCGAATCCGAATTCATAGTAACAATAATAATCAAATGACATGTAAATACAATTAATTATCCAAATCTAACATAATAGTTCATAATTTCAGTATATAAGCTCCATCTAAAGGTCGGGTAAGCCTAGCTTACCTGGACGCTAAAGCAAAAATATCATTTCGTGAAGCCTCTGATTAATTTCCCATTAAAACCCAAGTTGAATAAATATAGTAGTATATTAAAATCTACTTCGTGATACAATCACACATGAATGAGATGAATTCATCGACTTGCAACTTTGAAAAATAGTTACAATAATAATAAGAATTACCCACGGAACGAATATTTTAACCTAATGTTGAATGGAATTGTATTTATATAGAAAAACATTACATCTCTTAACACGCATCTCTACCATGATTTGCCATTAACATAATAATGACACCACTTAAAGTTGGTGTCTTTTTGCCATAGATTCCACCTGGAGGGATGTGGCAACACCATTTTCTCTCTATTATATTCGTACTCGAGTATTGTACCAGTTTATGATAAAATGATTATAATATTTTAAATATGTCATAATTAACAAAAAATTATTTCTAATAAAACCTCTATTATATAATAATAATATTTTAACATTTCTAAATTTACTATCTGCTCTTAAAATATTAATAAATCATAAAAATTTATTATAAAATAATATAAATTTATCATCACTTAAATAATTTATCTATATGAAAAATATTTTATAAGGGTACTAAATTATATTTTTACCAAATGACAATTTAAATAATATATTGCACAATATATTAGGTATTATTAAAATTTTGAAATGAACCGGGATCCGAGCTATCAGTCCCAGCAAGTCACAAATAACTTGGGACAATTATAGAAAATTTTTGGATATAAAAAATGTATGAAAATATAGAAAAATTACCGTGAGGGTCATTACAAGAGGTTTTCTCCCAATGGGGAGATGGTGTGTTGCGTTATCAGGGGAGACTATGTGTGCCATTTGTTGATAATTTAAGACAGAGAATTCTTGTAGAAGTGTACGGTGTGGGTTATTCCATTAACCTAGGAGCTACTAAGATGTACCATGATTTGCGGGAAATCTATTGGTGAAGCGGCATGAAAAGGGCTATTGCAGAGTTTGTAGCTTAGTGCTCTATTTGTCAGCAGGTTAAGGTTGATCACCAAAAGCATAGTGGCCCTATGCAGGAGTTCCGTATTCCCACTTGGAAGTGGGAAGAGGTGAACATGGACTTTGTGACGGGTTTTCCCCGTACTCGTCGTCAGAATGATTCGATTTGGGTCATTGTGGACAGGATGACAAAATCAGCCCATTTCTTGCTAGTCCATACTTCATATTCAGTCGAGGACTATGCCAAGCTCTATATTAGAGAGTTAATTAGGTTGCACGGATTTCTATTATCCATCATTTATGATAGAGGTACTCAGTTTACCTCTCATTTTTGGAAGGCTTTTCAGAAAGGTCTTGGTACCCAAGTTCACCTCGATAAAATCTTTCACCCTCAGATAGATGGTCAGTCAGAGAGGACCATTCATACCCTACAGGACATGTTGAGATCATGTGTTATCGATTTTAAGGGTAGCTGGGATGATCACTTTCCATTAATTGAGTTCGTCTACAACAACAACTATCTTTGAGTATTCAAATGTCTTCGTTTGAGGCTCTATATGGGAGGAGATGTAGATCTCCAATTGGTTTTTTTGAGGTAGGTGAGACTACTTTGATAGGGCCTGAGTTAGTATTTGATGCATTGGAGAAATTTTGATTAATTACAGAGAGGCTAAAGACAACCCAAAGTCGACAGAAGTCTTATGCAGATGTAGGGAGAAAAGATATTGAATTTGAGATTAGTGATTTTGTATATTTGAGAATCTCTCCCATGAAAGGAGTGAAGAGGTTCGGAAAAAAGGAGAAGCTCAGTCCTCGGTATGTTGGCCCTTGCAGGATCTTGAGGGGCTTTAGAAAGGTAGCCACTTCTAAAAAATTAGGAAAACTGACCAGATGTGGTCGGTTTTCCTACATTTCCGATCATAAAACCGACCAAAATGCGTGGTCGGTAAAAGCGTGGTAGCTTTTTTCAAAATCGAATACGTGTGGTCAGTGTTTTTTTAAAATACATATATATTTTTAAAATTCAATACTTATTTTTTAAAAAAGAAAAAAATTTTAAAATAAAAAATTCAAATTAAACCGACCACATGTGGTCGGTATTATTATTTAAATTAATTATTTAATTTTTACAAAATCGACCACATGTGGTCGATTTTTTAATTAATATAATTAATTAATTTTTAAAAAAATGGATCACAAGTTGTTGGTTTTTTAAAAATTAATTAATTACTAAAATCTACCACTTGTGGTCGATTTTTGAAAATATTTCTAGAAAACCGACCTCATGTGGTCGGTTTTTCTGGAAATTTTTTAAGAAAATAAAAGCTTTATATATGCTACATTCCATTAACCAACCAAACAAATGAGCATAGAATCTACATGCTACATTCCTTTCAAACAACCAACATACAATACAAGTATAAAAACATACAGAACAAACAAAAGTGTGAAAACTACAACTCATCTACAAATCCAAACTACAACACATACAAATGTCAAAAAACTATCACTCATCATCATCATCTTAGTCATCCACATCCTAAGCCGGAGACACAGGATCATATTCCTAATCTGTGATGATATCATACAGTGGGCCTAAACCTTTTGCAGGCCAAACTGCATCACCAGGACATGGAGGAATAATCCTTGTAGATCTAATAAAAGAGTTGAACTGCTGCTGCAGCATGTTGATTTGTGATGTTGTTTCCTTCTCCTTCTGCTTCATCCTCTCTCTCTCTGTACAACAAGCTCCTCAGTGAGTTTAGATATCACAGTTCTTAGTGATTCAACGGTTTCTCTGTCAACTGATGAGTTGTAGGATGTCGGGCCAAAAGTAGACCTAACATTCTCGCTATAACATTTTCAGTGGTATTTGTAGTATTGAACTCTAACTGGAGGACCCACAGTTTCTCTCCGTAACTCCTCCTCTACATCTTCAGGCTAAGTACTACGATACTCATTAACGAGCTGCATATATTTCTCCTATAATCAAAGTAAAGTTAAAATTAATAGTAAAAAAATATTAAACTACTTGTACTTGAATAATATCAACTTTGAGAAAAAGATTCATTTCAGGAAATTTAATTCTTACATGGGCAACTTTTGCATGAGGCATAACCCAGACATCTTCATTAGTTGGATTCTTTTTCTTCTTCACATGCATCTTCTCGAATATCTCATTATGTCTTATATTCCTACCCATTTTTTTCCTGAATATGATATAATTATTAATATTCAAATAATTAAAAATTTAAATAGAAACAAATGATTAAAACAGTAAAAGTTACATACCATTTTTTCCTCCATAACAATCCGACTAATTGCACCCGCAGTATGTAGTGAGCCACCCTTGGATGATACCCTGACTTTCTTTCCTTTCTCACTCAACAATTTGTATTCGTTGCTATTCCAATAATGAATATAATCTTGCCACATGGGTTCTTGTATAAACCCTGGTTGTACCCTATTCGTTTTGGCATAATCCAACAGACCGTTGGATCTAGATCTAGCTCTTCTATGAAAATTCCTCCGTATAGCACTTTCATGCGCATCATCCCACCTGTAATATTTCTACAATAAAAATAAAAATATAATATTCAATTTTTTATTCTAACAATGTGTTAAGTAGTCGATAAGTTAAATCCTTACATGAAATTCTTTAAACATTATTTCTCTGTCATGTTTTGGAACCTTTTGCCAACTAGTCCAATAGCTGTTGAAGTTTCGAAAAATGCATTTAGTCATAATTTTTTCAACTCTAGCACCAGGCCTAAACCTACAACACAAGACCAAACAATAACTTTATAGAGCATAATAATACAGTAAATGAAAAATAAATAATGTTTTAAATTTAGAAATCTTATCCTATCCTATATGGAATAATGTACCGCCTCCGATAATGATTTTTGTCTCAGAGTGGTAGAGAAAGTGCTGGTGGATGCACTAACGTGAGCGGATCTGAAGCACCGGATGGAGTGCGTCCAAGATGAACATCCGTCTACCTAATAGATCCAACAGAATCACTGTGAGAACATGGGTGACTGCTAGTAGAGGGTATTGACGATGACAGATGTTCGGATGTGTTAGCGGTAGTCCGATAGTACTATGATAGTGGTGGAATGGTGATGGGAGCAGAATAAGTTGTTGTAGACCCATTAAATGGACCCACATGCATAGTAGTAGGAACTAAATGCTGCGATGACCTAGAATATGAGGGTCATGCTGGAGCGTCAGCAAACCAACCCTCGAATATATGAATACTTGTCAGTCGTCTATAAGGTAGAGGTTTTTTTTTCTTTTTTGTTTTTGTAGGATAAAATTTTCCTTATCTTTGTCACCTCTACCTATCATCTAAATTATGTAATGTTAACAAGTAATTAGTCCTAATTTTAAGTTACTAATTCACATTTCAAATTGCTCCAACAACACGAGATAGACAAGAATATTTCTATTACTATATAAATTATGGAAAAGTGAAAACAACAATCTTACATAGTATATTACATATCAATCTTAAACAAGAAACATAAAGGTAAATAGCACAAAGAATAAAGACATCAATACATAATAAATACAACCTACACAAACTAATCCTCCTCTTCTGAAGATTCTCCACTAAACCATTCACCCTCTTCGAAAGTTTCCTCATCTTCTACTCACTCAAACTCTTCTTCTGTAATATTAAATTCTTCAAATATATTTTTTGGGTGAACTATCCACTAAGTCAATGTCCACTAGCTGGTGATCAATCTGCATTTCATTTTGATACGCAGTCTCCAACACATTCTCAACTTCTACCCGCCCTATAGGATTTATTTTGATTATAGACCCCCAATCAGAATTATCATTGCACAATGGATAAGGATCATAAGACATTTGTTTAGAATTTTGCACTATAACAAAGAGATCGTAAACAAGATACGACCTATTGTGCTTCACTTCAATGATATTGTGCTCCTTATGTACTCTTGTACCACTTGTGCTTGGACCAAACCACTTACATTGAAAGAGGACAATTTTTTATTAGTAAACCAGCATACTCTAGTTCTCAGATCTCGTGTATGGTGCGAAAGTAATCAACATCATCATCACCCTTAACCCAAACACAACTATTGTTTGTTTTCCTTGTTCTGGAGTGTTCTTCTATAATGCCCCGCACTTTCCTAAGCTGGAAAATGAACCGTTGTTTGTATATGCGAAAAACCCAATTTTGTAAACCATATTTGGACACCTAAATCACCAAGAGTGCCCTAGTTATAAGAGATCTTATGATGTGTTAAGTGTGGTTATATGAGTCACTTAAGGTAGTACAAGCTAAGAGTTTCAAAATCCATCAAGCTTTAGTGTTTGAATTTGCAAGGGTCATCTTTGAATAAGCATAACTTGATAAATGTATGGTATTTTTTCATAATTTATGCCCACAAAATTATAGATAATTGAAATAGCTTTCCAATGATACCAATTTCATAAAAATCTGACACCCGAGCTAGGAGTTATGACTTTGCGAAGTAGAGTACGTCGCATAACCAATCACATATGGCCACTGGAAAGCATATGCGATAGAATATGCGGTGCCTATGTAAACATAGGTGATAGCATATACGGCGCCTATGTAAACATAGGTGATAGCATATGTGGCGCCTATGTATTGATTTCAAGTAACTTCAACACTCCGTTTTGCGTCATTTCAAGGATAGATAAACCTTTTAACATTCCTTACACATCCCAAAACATAACCCTATGAATTTAACTGCTCCTAAACACATCATAACCCTATTATCAGTCTAAGTTCTTCATCCAAGAGCACTAAAGGAGAAAAACAACTAGGATTGCACAATCAACGTTGAGGGTCCAATCTTTCAATGAATCTGTTACCATAAAGGTATGTAGGGACTTCAACAAGAACACCCATTAGTTCTTGTGCCCAAAATTTATATTATTTTACGAAGATACATGATTTTACATGCTTTATTGAATTTGAGATAGAAACTTATACCCTATATTCTTGTTCAAGAAACTATAATATTTTAAGAGGTCTTGAAGATAAATTCCATGAGTTTTAATGTTAATATCATGTTTAAAGTTGAATTTTCAGATTTTCATATGAGTTATACATGTTTGCTACACAAAGTGTGAATCTTGAAATGTTTTGTTCAAGTATTGATATATGGGTTTTCCTATTTGAGATTTATGATTTTTGTGAAGTAATGCATTATAAACACCTTGATATTTGAATGATTTGACCTTTTGGCCTTGAAAGAGTTATTTTTGAACTCGAATGAGAAAAGAAATCCACATGTTGATTTTATTTTGAAAAAGGGGTAGCATGACGGCTCCCGATATGAATTGCTGAATTGTGCTGCTGTGGATTTTCTTTTGAAATGATCTGAGGTAAGTTCAGGAGTAGTCTTTAGCACTGAGTGTGAGGTATATCTGTGTTTGGTACTTCCCTAGAACTATGTGCCCCCATAAGATTTGAGCCTAAGGATGCTTAATATAGTGATCACTAGTGAACCAAAGATTAAGGTCCTACTCCGATGGCAAGGATAGGACAGCTCTCCCCAACGTGGGTTGGACGTTGGACTCCATGTAGCTCACATATTTTATGTCGGTTGTAAGAGGCTCCCAGTGTGTGTGTGTATTCTTATGTCTGAGACGAAAAGTGAAATGATTTGAAAGTTGAGTTGTGAAAGTTATCATTTTTTTTTTTGAAAAGTTTTAATGATTTTATATTATCCAAAAGGGATTTCATTATAAGGTTTGATCATCTAATGAATTAGAAAGTGATTGAGAATTTATATGATGACTCACATGTTTTATTACACTCTTTGATGATTACAGTGATCTTATTCGAGCGATGTGAGTCTTTTATTACATCATGCATATCTTCTATAAATGCTTATTATATTAATTTCAGATTTGAATGCACCCCCATATGCTCGATGCATTTCTATGGTGCTGACCCACATCTTCGGATGTGGGCTACATTTTCTCGGAATGTAGGTTCAGGTGCTCAGTCCCAGGATCGATAGTGACTTTCCAGGCACGCTGTTCTACATCATCTATTGTGGTGAGTCCTCATGATCTAAGGACGTGAAATCCAGATTTTTGTTTCGTTGAATGAAGTACTTTTGATAATGAGTATGAGTCAGTTGGGGTATGTCCCAATGGCTCTCTGATGTTGTTGACTTTTAGAGTCTGTTAGACTAGAGTAGATGTTTGGAGTTGTCATGAGATGTAGTATTTTGTTACTTTCCGCACTATTTTTGTCTTGATTTATGATATCATGGAGAATATTTTGAGGTTTGTATGTTGTAATTTGGTTGATAAGTGATGAATGATATGAATACGACTCAAAGGGTTAGCTTGAGGTTACTTGTAGCCTTAAGCACCGTGTGACGTCTCGGGACCCGTTTTTAGGGCGTTACGTCTTCGGTGGAATATTTAAGCCCATTTACTGTGTAATGGGACATTTTATGATCTTCAACTGGTCACAAAGAAGTATCTCTCAAGAACTGATCGTATGCGGCTGCATTTGGTGACTGGTGCACCTAAAAATACTATACATATATATATATATATATATATATATGTTATTTGAAGAATATGTAAATGTTTAAAATTTGTAGAAATATTAGTACACTTACGAACCTCATATGTAAACCATGTTGCAAAGGATGCATACATTTTATTTTCATGGAATTGAGTCTTAAATAAACTGAAGATCCAACATACGAAACACAACTAGTTTCCTTAAGGTAATGAGTAAAAAAATAAGATTTGTTGATTTTTAATCTCCTTACTTCAGAAAGGGCTCAACTTCCAGGCAATTTAGCAAGATATACAAAGTTGTTGATTTGTACTCCATGGTAGTGATCCAGCAAAATATGGTCTTTTAAGCCTTACAACCAGTTTGATTAAAAATTGATATCGGTTGCAAATGAGGCTCATTCTCATCGTCCTAATGACGATTCGATCTGTTTCTTGAACAAACAACTTCATCACGAAAGTAGTAGGAACAAAATTAAGACATTTCAGTTGCATGATATGCCTCAACTATAGAGCCTTCCACCCTATGTTTATTTTTGGGATCCCTTTTCAATTTTCCAATTTCTTGCACAATCTTAAGATTAGATGTTTACTATATTAAGAAAAGATATGTATGAATTCAAATATGTTGCAATTGCTTACCGTTCGAATGGATACATCCATCTAGTTTGAACTAAACGGCCTAGCCAAGCTTCGTGTACTAGGTGAATGGGAAGATGTTCCATCACATCGAAGAATCCAAGCAGAAAAATCTTCTCCAACTTGTTGGTTATAACAACAATATTACTTTCCATTCGCGCCAGATTTTCTTCTTTTAATGTGGTAGCACATAAGTCTTTGAAGAACAAACTAATCTTTGCTATTGGTTTCCATATGTTTTCAGGTGAACCATTAAAAGCAATTAGAAGTAATTGTAACATGAAAACATGGCAATCATAGCTTTTCATTTCATGCAAGATTTCTTGTGCCATATCAACCCTCTTTCCAAAATTTGAGGCATATCCATCGAGCATCTTTAAACTTTGGAACCACTCACATATTTATCGCTTTTAGTCCAACTTGAATGTAAAACTATCCTTGGGTTTAAGATCATTGCCAATGGGACCCTCCTGTAAGTGTAATTCTCTGCGCTTGCAATATTCTGCTAAGTCAAGTCTAACCTTAGGATTATCCTTTGTCTTGCCGGTGACATCCATAACTGTGTTGAACAAGTTGTCAAAATAGTTCTTCTCAGTATGAATGACATCAACATTATTTCTAAGTAAATTGTCTGGCCATATTCTAACTCCCAAAATATAATTTGCTTAGTCCAGTTATGTGAAACGCCATATCCATCAAGCCTATACAATGGTTCCTCGCTAACTTTATGCAAATCCTGAACTATCTCCCAGATTTCTTGACTAAATAACCTTGGAGGTGGACCATCATGTTCTATTCTATTCTTTCTGAATGCATTCCCATGTCTCCTAAATTCATGATCAGGTGGCAAGGAACAACGATGACAATCAAACCATGAATTTTTCCTACCATGTCTCAATGTGAAAGATTTTGTTTTTTCCATGCAGTATGGACAAGCCAACTTTTCAGCTGTCATTCACCCAGACCACATTCAATAAGCAGGAAAATAATTAACAGTCCATATTAGATATGCACGAAGATAAAAATTTTGTTTAAGCGAGATGTTCCAAGTTTCAACCCCCTCATGCTATAAAATTTGAAATTCATCAATCAAAGGTTACAAGTAGACATTTATTCCACTTTTTGGATTATGCGGGCCAGGAACAACACAATTTAGAAAAATATAGGGACTAGTCATCAATATTTTAGGAAGACGATTATACGGGGTGATAAATACAGGACAACATAAATATGATGCAACACCAACTGAAAAAGGAGAGAAGCCATACGCACATTATCCCAAATGAATATTTCATGGCTCAGCTGCAAAATCTAGATAAGTTGCATCAAAATGCTTCCAAGCCTCTCCATCAGACTGATGACACATAACACCAATAGGCCTTCTATTTTCACTATGCCATCTCATATGATGAGCTGAGCTATTTGAAGCTTACAACCTCGTCAACCTTGGTAGTAGAAGTAAATAATGCATCACCTTAATAGAAATTTTGTTTCCACTACAACCACTCTTATATCGAGAGTGCTGAAAAAACTTACAGGACTCTAGGTTAGCATCTTCTTTAAAGTATAACATGAAGCCATTCTCACAACAATCAATTCTAATCGAGAAGAGACCTAACTTTGACACCAATCTTTTTGCCTTATAGAAAGAATCAGGAACCTCTAAGGTGGGGTCAACTAACTCTTTAATAATGTCTATCATTGAGTCCATTCCTCCTTCAACAATATTCCAATCAGATTTAATACTTAATAATCTAACAACAACAAACAAACGAGAATACAAACACCCATAAAAAATGACTAGCAGCATGCAGTTGTTCATTAAAATATCTCGCTTCTCTATTGGGAACATCTTCGATATTTTCCCTAAAGTCACCCTAATGTTGTATCCTAAAAGCATCATGCACTATTTCTACCATCCTTGTATCTTGATATTAATTATTCCCTGCAGACCTACTACTTTTACCAACAATAAAGTTATTTTTCTCAACATCACCATCAATTGTATGCAATCTTAAAATGTCCTCTTGAAAACCCCTACTATTAAGATGTTCCTTCGCAACTTCTTCATTTAAAAGATTTGAACCGTCACATCTAACATAAGGACAATAAATAGCGAAAAAACGTGACCAAGTATCAAGTGTCTTAGCATGTTCAACAAATCATCTGACACCTAATTCCACCCTAAGACCCATTCTATTATCATTATTCTGTTGATATATCCAGCTATAATCAGGTTCCATCTAGATAATCAATCAAATTCAACTAATTAGTTCAAGTCACAAAAGCTCACATTTCAAGTACCTAAAATCAAACTGAAAAAGTACCTAAATTCAAGTTACCAAACTAAACCACATTTAAAACAAAAATTAACATTTCAAGTACCTACACTTTATCAATTTCTAGTCACTAATTCACCTCCCAAGTCACCAAACTATACTACATTCAAAATGATAAATTCAGTTTTCAAGTACATACACATAATCAATTTCAAGTGACCAAGTCACCTCCCAAGTTACCAAACTAAACTACATTCAAAACAAAAATTCATATTTCAAGCACCTAAACTTGAACATTTTCAAGTCACTAAGTCACATCTCAAAAAACAAACTAAACTACCTTCAAAATGATAAATTCACCTTTCAAGTACCCACACTTAATCAATTTCAAGTGAATAAGTCACCATCCAAGTTACCAAACTAAAACATATTCAAAACAAAAAATCACATTTCAACAACTTACACTTAATCAATTTCAAATGACTAAATCATCTCACATGTTAGTAGAATAAATCACTTTCAAAACAAAAAATCACCTTTCAACTATCTACACTTAATTAATTTCATGTGACTAAGTCACCTCACATTACCAAATTGCATCACATTCAAAACAAAAATTCAAAATTCAAGTACCTCCACTTAATCAATTTCAAGTGAATAAGTCACCTCACATGTTATCAAACTAAAACACATTCAAAAAAATAAAATTCACCTTTCAACTACCTACACTTGATCAATTTTATGTAAACTAAATCATCTCACATGTTAGTAGGATAAACCACTTTCAAAACAAAAATTCACATTTTAACTATCTACACTTAATAAATTTCAACTCACTAAATTACCTCCCAAGAAAACAAACTAAACTACCTTCAAAATGATAAATTCACCTTTCAAGTACCTACATTTAATCAATTTCAAGTGACTAAGTCACCTCTCAAGTCACCATACTAAACTACATTCAAAATAAAAATTCACGTTTCAAATTCCTACACTTAGTCAATTTAATGTGACTAAGTCATCTCACATGTTGCCAAGCTAAAGCACATTCAAAGAAAAAATTCACATTTCAACTATCTACACTTAATCAATTTCAAGTCACTAAGTCACCTCTCAGAAAAAAAACAAACTAAACCACCTTCAAAATGATAAATTCACCTTTCAAGTACCTACACTTAATCAATTTCAAGTGACTAAATCACCACACTATACTACATAAACAAAAATTCATGTTTCAACTACCTACATTTAGTCAATTTCAAGTGACTAAGTCATCTCACATGTTACCAAGATAAACCACATTCAAAATAAAAATTCATATTTCAACTATCTACACTTAAGCAATTTCAAGTCACTAAGTCACCTCCCAAAAAAAAAACTAAACTACCTTCAAAATGATAAATTCACCTTTTAAGTACCTACTCTTAATCAATTTCACGTTACTAAGTCACCACACTAAACTACATTCAACACAAAAAATCCCATTTCAAGTTCCTACACTTAATGAATTTCAAGTCTCTAAGTCACCACACATGTTACCAAACTAAATTACATTCAAAACAAAAATTCTTGTTTCAACAACCTACACTTAGTCAATTTCAAGTGACTAATTCATTTCACATGTTACCAAACTAAACCACATTTAAAATAAAAATTCACCTTTCAACTACCTACATTTAATCAATTTAAAGTCACTAAGTCACCTCATATGCTACCAAACTGTTAGAGAGCGTGCCCTACTAATTTTAATATTAGACTCTACTGGTTACCTATCTGTGGAACAAGTAAGTAAACATAGTTCACAGAAGTAAAAGCTGAACACAATGTTTTTACGTGAAAAACATCTGACTCAAGAAAGGTGTAAAAAACCACGACCTATACCTCTACAGGATTTAATTCCAACTTCACTATAACCCTTGAACTTCAACAATCAATAAAATTACAAGACTTCTTGTCGACTAGGAATTAAAACTTCTAACTCCTAAAACTACAAAATCGCCAATCTTCCCAAGATAAGAGTTCCCAAGTCTTTGAGTTTCCCAGCATAAAGATGCAACTCCTAACTCATTATATAGATCATTGAGACTAGAAAAATGGCTTATTACAACTCAAAGAACCTATCTTTTACAAACAGAGTAAGACTTACTAAGTAAAGGACCAAGTTGTTCTTAAGTAAGTAAACTGTTTTGCTGATTGTTGATTGTCTAATCAGTGCATGAGTGAGTTACATAAATTTTGTTTGTCGTATATATGCACACCTTATGATAAAGTCCTTTTTGATCTTTACTTCTATCTTCAGTGGAACTCTATCAAGTAACTTCACTTCTTGTTGTAGTAGTCTCTCCCTCCTTGGTTGAACAGGATTCTTTTCATTTATGCCTTAGTCTTCTAGGACTCCTCTTATTATTGGACTTCTTGATCAATACAACTTCTAGATACTGCATTTGTCTTCTACTTTACTAAAGTGATAAGTGTTGAGAGAATGTCTGAATATTCTTGCTTATCCACTCTTGTTTGTGTGCAATATCATCTTATCAACAACCTTGCCTGCAGTTATACTTTGTACACTTGAATGGACTAACTTTCACAACATATTGCATTCACTTGTCAATCATCAAAACTCCATATTCCCTAATAAATTCTCCCATTTTGATGATGACAAACTTAGCAGCTCAACATCATTAATTCAATCCTGACATACTCAGTAAAGAATTCAAAATAGAAGATCATAGAATGAAATAGGTTAGTAAATTGGGTTATAAGCACTGTATAATCTATTCTTCCCTCTTTTGACATCATCGAAAAGATGGACCAACAAGTGAAAATATTTTAATAATTCATGGCCACTGGGCTATCACTAAAACAATCAAGACTCATGGAAAGCGACAAACAATGCATTAAGAAAACAAAAGCAAAACACATAAAGCAAAAATCTATTTCATTCATAGAATAAGGTACAATTATCATAACCCAGTAATAGCAATAAAGGAGAAACAACTTTTACCAAAAGACATCAAAGAAAAGATTCCTAAGGCACTAAGAAGGGCTTAAGTGGATGAAGAAAAGGGGATAAGGGAGGTCAGCTTCCTAATGATATCAGCATTGTCAGGTCTTTCCTTTTCCAAGGTAGCTATGAGAGAAACAATTTGAGCTTGAAGGACCTATTTCTCCTCCTCATGAGCAACCTAGGTGGCCTCCAATGCAGCCTGGGTAACCTTTACCTCACCCTCTTTGGCAGCAAGAGCACTCCTCAATCTTTGTATTGAGTTGTTAGTACTCCTTATAGCAACCGGTAACTTAGCATGGTTCAGAGATCCAAAATCCTCAATGACAAATGCAAGCTAGAATTCATATGGAAAATCATGGCCATTTGCATCTTGGACTAAGACTCTTTGCATGTGCTTGATGATGAGTCTAGGAAGGTCTATTGGAATTTGAGAATATAACAGTTCCATCAAAGTGAGATTAAGAAAATTGGCAACTGTTCTTCTTTCCTATCTAACAAGGATTATTTTGTGAACCGCATCAAAATAAAATTAATAGGTGGGGGATATCTCATTCTTCAAGACTCTATGATGAGCAAATAGATGGGGATTTCTAGAGAATTTCCCAGAAATATCAAGAGCTAATGGAAGATTATCAAGAGGTGGCCAAGGACCTTTCACTTAATATCCCCAACCCCCAGTAGGAACATTCAGAATCCTAGCTAAAGTAGCAAAATAATATTGATTATTTTCCTATAAACAGTGGTGGAGACCATTTCCCCAATAGCAACTCCATTTATGTTAAAATTATAAACTTCATCCTTTCCAAACTTTCTTTATGATCACCTTGCAGAAACAGGTGTGACCATCCCTGAACTCTCAACTTTGTAACCAAGATATCCATATCAAGGCCCCCAAAACCAGTGATAACTCTACCTCTAGCTAACTTTTATTTTAGAAAGTGAAGAACATGTGCTAATTGAGAAGCCTTGTCAGCAAGAGTATCAACATCAATATCAAGGTCAAGATCAGGATCAATGTCAGTAGAAGGGGCAGGAGGAGTATCAGGAAGATATTCAGAGTCTAAGTCAGATGAGTCAGAACAAACAGGTGTGGAAACTCATTTCTTTGGTCGTGATGTGGATTTTGAGGATAATTTGGAGGAAGAGGAGGCTTTGACAGTAGTGGTGGTTTTTGAAGAATATAAAGCCTTTGAAGTAGGTTGGAAGATGATTTTTGAGACAAGGATGGTTTATGAACTTTTTCCAAGACAGTTT
>JAPEIP010000006.1:227783156-227795565 GCA_026120095.1 Capsicum chinense | reverse complement strand
CATCAAAACTCCATATTCCCTAATAAATTCTCCCATTTTGATGATGACAAACTTAGCAGCTCAACATCATTAATTCAATCCTGACATACTCAGTAAAGAATTCAAAATAGAAGATCATAGAATGAAATAGGTTAGTAAATTGGGTTATAAGCACTGTATAATCTATTCTTCCCTCTTTTGACATCATCGAAAAGATGGACCAACAAGTGAAAATATTTTAATAATTCATGGCCACTGGGCTATCACTAAAACAATCAAGACTCATGGAAAGCGACAAACAATGCATTAAGAAAACAAAAGCAAAACACATAAAGCAAAAATCTATTTCATTCATAGAATAAGGTACAATTATCATAACCCAGTAATAGCAATAAAGGAGAAACAACTTTTACCAAAAGACATCAAAGAAAAGATTCCTAAGGCACTAAGAAGGGCTTAAGTGGATGAAGAAAAGGGGATAAGGGAGGTCAGCTTCCTAATGATATCAGCATTGTCAGGTCTTTCCTTTTCCAAGGTAGCTATGAGAGAAACAATTTGAGCTTGAAGGACCTATTTCTCCTCCTCATGAGCAACCTAGGTGGCCTCCAATGCAGCCTGGGTAACCTTTACCTCACCCTCTTTGGCAGCAAGAGCACTCCTCAATCTTTGTATTGAGTTGTTAGTACTCCTTATAGCAACCGGTAACTTAGCATGGTTCAGAGATCCAAAATCCTCAATGACAAATGCAAGCTAGAATTCATATGGAAAATCATGGCCATTTGCATCTTGGACTAAGACTCTTTGCATGTGCTTGATGATGAGTCTAGGAAGGTCTATTGGAATTTGAGAATATAACAGTTCCATCAAAGTGAGATTAAGAAAATTGGCAACTGTTCTTCTTTCCTATCTAACAAGGATTATTTTGTGAACCGCATCAAAATAAAATTAATAGGTGGGGGATATCTCATTCTTCAAGACTCTATGATGAGCAAATAGATGGGGATTTCTAGAGAATTTCCCAGAAATATCAAGAGCTAATGGAAGATTATCAAGAGGTGGCCAAGGACCTTTCACTTAATATCCCCAACCCCCAGTAGGAACATTCAGAATCCTAGCTAAAGTAGCAAAATAATATTGATTATTTTCCTATAAACAGTGGTGGAGACCATTTCCCCAATAGCAACTCCATTTATGTTAAAATTATAAACTTCATCCTTTCCAAACTTTCTTTATGATCACCTTGCAGAAACAGGTGTGACCATCCCTGAACTCTCAACTTTGTAACCAAGATATCCATATCAAGGCCCCCAAAACCAGTGATAACTCTACCTCTAGCTAACTTTTATTTTAGAAAGTGAAGAACATGTGCTAATTGAGAAGCCTTGTCAGCAAGAGTATCAACATCAATATCAAGGTCAAGATCAGGATCAATGTCAGTAGAAGGGGCAGGAGGAGTATCAGGAAGATATTCAGAGTCTAAGTCAGATGAGTCAGAACAAACAGGTGTGGAAACTCATTTCTTTGGTCGTGATGTGGATTTTGAGGATAATTTGGAGGAAGAGGAGGCTTTGACAGTAGTGGTGGTTTTTGAAGAATATAAAGCCTTTGAAGTAGGTTGGAAGATGATTTTTGAGACAAGGATGGTTTATGAACTTTTTCCAAGACAGTTTTCTTTTTTCTTACTGAACGAAGAAGGATATCTAGGGAGGATTCTTGAGGAGGAGAGGGATCAAAAGGGGTAACCCATTTCTTTTTACAAGCACGAAGTGCTTTTTCCTAGGAAGTATCTTTCCGTTGCTTCTTTCCTTGAGTATAAGGAGTACGAAGAGTAGAGGAAGCAGGGGAGGGTTAAACATGAACAATATCATCAGCTTTAATGGAGATGAAAAAGGGTTTTTCTGGGACTTAGATCTAGACCTTCATAGAACTAGGTTAGCAATAAGGATATCATATCGATCAATAGAAGAATCATATTGAATCAAGAATCTAAAGAGGCATAGGGGGTGAAAGTGAGGATTCAGATAATGGTGGTGGAGCAAAATAAAATTGTTAAAACGGTTTTTTTAGAGTTTTGAACATAGCAACATCAAATAACTTGATGGATATTAGAGGAGAAATGACTGGAGGTAGGGTGATATTTGGATGAAAGATGATGGTAGTGGAGGGACTTATAGCAGATGTAGAGGAAGAAGATGATGAAGATGTCATTAGAGAAAGAGAAAATATGATAATTTTTAGTATTATTTTTGCAGTGGTTTAGGAGGTAATAAAGAATAAATAAAAAAAAGGTGTGTATTTAAGGAGGGAAGGAAGAGGAAACGTGAGGGGATTGTATGTGGAAGAAACGTAATGATGAAGGGGTTCTGCACTGATGGAAAAGGTCTGGCAGATTTTTGAAGGAGGTGGTTTTTGGGTTCTTACCGGTTTAAATGTATCTAATAGGACCAAGTGAACAACCTGTTTCTCTTTATGCTACTATAGGCAAGCAATAATCATACCTGAAATCTGAGGAGAAAATAGATAAAATTTCCTTGATATTCTAGTCTGTTTGTAAAATCAACACATAGTTGAGTCAATTTACCCTAAAATATTTGAATTAGGATACACAAATAAATGTGTAAGATTGAATTAATCAACAATCACTCACCAACAACTTATTCTAATCAATCATTGAGGGAAATTTATACAATTTTAATCATCCCCAAGTCTAACTAATTTTTTTCAAAGTGTTATGTACTCAAAGCCTTAGTGAATATGTCAGTAATTTTCTCCTTAGTAGAAAAAAACATAATTTATATATGACCCTTTTCAACATTGTCTCTTAAGAAGTGATGGCGAATATCAATATGCTTAGTTCTCTTATGTTGGAAAGGATTTTTTGCAATATTTATAGCACTTGTGTTATCATAAAAAATGGGAACACATCCTACATCTACCCTAAAATCCAAAAGTTGTTGTTTGATCCACAACAACTGAGCATAACATGACCCAACAACAACATATTCAGCCTCAGCACTAGATACAGATACTAAGTTTTGCTTCTTTGTGGACCAGGTAATCAAATAGGATCCTAAGAAGTGTGCCATACCTGTAGCGTTTTTCCTGCCCAGCAAAGATCTTGCATAATCAGCATCAGAGTATTCTACAAAATTAAAGTGTCTACCTTTGGGAACCATAAGCCAAGATCACTTGTTCCCTTCAAGTGTCTGAAGATTCTTTTCACTGATTTTAGATGTGATTCTTTATGCTTTGCTTAAAACCTAGCACATAGCCCTACACTAAATATAATGTCAGGTCTGCTTGCTGTGAGGTATAATAATAAACCTATCATACCTCTATACATCTTTTGCTCCACATTAGGACCTATTTCATCCAAATCAAGCTTTATGGAAATGGCAATGGAGTACTAATCTCTTTTTCCTCTTTCATGGAGAATCTTTTGAGAAGTTCTTTGGCATACTTCTGTTGATGGATCATTTTTCCTAATGCTAACTATTTTACTTGTAATCCTAAGAAGTAATTTAGTTCCCCTATTATGCTCATCTCAAATTCTCAACTCATGAGTTTGGCAAACTCATCAGTCATATTAATGTTGGTTGAACTAAAAATAATATCATCCACATATACCTGCACAACTAACAAATCCTTTCCATTGGTTTTCAAGAAAAGGGTATTGTCAATTTTACCTCTAGTATGATCATTCTCCGGTAAAAACTTTGACAATCTCTCATACCAAGCCCTTGGAGCCTGTTTCAACTTATACAAGGCCTTATCCAGTTTGTACATATGATTAGGAAACTCCTTGCTTTCAAATCCTAGAGGTTTCTTACCATAAACCTCCTCTTTGAGATTTCCATTGAAGAATGCACTCTTCACATCCATCTGATAGAGAATAAAATCCAAATTTGTATCAAACGAAACAAGTAATCTTATAGCTTCAATTCTTGCTATAGAAGAAAAAGTTTCATCAAAGTTAATTCCTTCTTTTTTATTGCATCCCTGGACCACCAATTTTTTCTTATTTCTTGTAACTGTTCCATGCTCATCAACTTTATTTCTATACACCCACTTAGTCATAATTACTAATATATCTTTTGGAAGAGGGACCAAGTGTCATACTTTACTTCTCTCAAATTGATTTAATTTTTCCTGCATGGCTATGATCCAATCAACATCAAGCAATGCTTTATTTACCTTCTTTGGCTCAATCTCTGACAGAAATGCCTTGAAGGCACACATACTTCTCAAACCAGACCTTTTGGGGTCAAACCTAGAAAGCTACTAGGATCACTGCTGATGTTTTGAGTTAGGGTAGTTGGTGGCTTAGTTCCCCCTGTCACTGTTCCTTCATCTTTAATTCCCCCTATCAAGGTGCTTCCATGTTTGGTAACTCTGGCTGATGAACCGGGTTGTGTAACCTGTTCCTCAGTGTCACTTCCTTCCTACATATTAGTCTTAACACAGGATTCATCAAAAACCACATGCATGCTTTCTTCAACACAGTTAGTTCGTTTATTTAAAACCTTATAAGCCTTACTATGAAGTGAATGACCTAAGAAGATTCCCTCATCACTTTTAGCATCAAATTTTCCTAGATTTTCCTTTTCATTATTATGTATAAAACATTTACAACCAAAGATTCTAAAATGAGAAATGTTTGGCTTTCTTCCTTTTAGTAATTCATAGAGAGTATTTTCTAACATAGGTCTGATCATGCATCTATTTATGATATATGTTGTTGTTCTTATTGTCTCATCCTAAAGGCTTTTAGTAATATTTTTTGCAAGCATCATTGTTCTATCCATATCTTCCAAGGTTTTATTCTTCCTTTCCACTACTCCATATTGTTGTGGTATTCTAGGAGCTAAGAAGTTATGATCTATACCATTTGCTAAACAAAATTCTAAGAACTTTACATTCTCAAATTCTATACCATGGTCAGGCCTTATGGAGACTAATGAAGTGCCCAGTTTCTTTTCAACTTTCTTAATGAAAATTTTAAAAACATCAAAGGTATCTTCTTTAGAGGCTAGAAACAAAGTCCAGGTGAACTTGGAATAGTCATCAACAATTACAAAAACATACTTGTTTCCACCTCTACTTTAAAGTATCATTGGTCTATACAAGTCCATATGAATCAGGTCAAGGCACTTGGTAGTGCTAACATGGTTCTTTGACTTAAAAGAATACCTTATCTACTCCCCCCCCTTACACATGCACTACATAACTTTTTTTCCTTGAACTTGGTCTTGGGTAATGAAGAAAGTATGTTCATTTGTTTCAGACTTGCATGTCCAAGTCTCATGTGCCAATGGAGGGGATCATTTTCTATTGCACTTAGACAAGTCAACTCAGGTCCTGGTATTGCCATTATGTTAGCTTTGTATACATTTCTATATCTCCTTGCAGTGAGGATAATCTCTTTGATGTCCATCCTTTTGACTTTGACTCCTACAGTAGTAGAAATAACTTTATTACCTTTGTCATACGGTTGTGAGATGCTCAGTAGGTTATGCTTCAGTCCTTCTACAAGATAGACATCCTCCTATGCTTTTGACTTAGGTGAGCCAATTTTTCAAACTCCAGTAACAATTCCCTTTTTTCCATCACCAAAAGAAAATCCTCTTCTATCTATTTTGGAGAGTGAAAGGAACTTTGGCTTGTCAACAGTCATGTGTCTTGAGTAAGCACTGTCTAAGTACCAGTGCATTTTTCTTCCTTTTACCTTCTCCTACAAAAAAAATCAATGGTTAGACTTAGGAACCCAGACAAGCTTGGGTCCTATTGTATGAGTAAAAGGATGAATTAAATTTCTCCTTGTCCATGCTGACAATATGTATTGCAACCTGTTTCACTGACCAGAACTACTTCTATTTTTTTGGCTCTGAGAAAATCTGTTAACCAGGTTTTGACTGTTGATCTGCTTTTAGCAGCCACTGGACATTCAGTGGTGGGATCCAAGGTTGTCACAGATATAACACAAATCTCTAGGATCATCAAAACTATTGTGAAAACCCAACCTTGCCTTTTCATTGTAATTTCTTTCACTTAATTTGTGAATAATTCTTGAGGAGTTTGTCCATCTATTTTTCCTTTCAAAATCAAGTTTGAGTTTCGAAACTTCTTAACTCAACTTATTCATTTTTTCAGTTAAATCATGGCATTCTTGTTTGTATTTAACTAGCTCAAGTTCATTATTTTCTTGTTCTTTACTCATGGCCTTTTTTTTATTTTCAGAGAGAGTTAATTTAAGAACTTCAGACTTAAGATCATTGTTTGAAGACTTAAGTGCTGCAACCTGTTTCTTGAGAGTGTAGTTTTTCTTGTCAACTGTACTTGTGCAAGCTTTTAAATCAATGAGATCAAATTTTAGGCTTGCAATACTGTTGAACAACTCATCCCTATCAGAACTTAGTTCTTGGAAATCATCAATTAGTGCACTCATCAAGGAAATAAGTTTTGGTTTTGAAAACAATTGTAGTTTTTCTTTAAGTTCAAGTATACTTACCTCAGAAGCATCATCTTTTCTTCTAATTATGTGTCTCCAAGAGCCATGAATGCAATTTCATCAACTTTATCTTCATCTGAGTCAGATCCCTAGGCTTCTATCAGTGCATATTCCTCCTTTCTTTTGGCCTTTCTTTTAGTTCCTTTTTATCCCTTTCCTTCTTCTATTCTATTTCCCAGACTAGATAGTCTCTGATCTGATGATCAGTTTTGCCACACTTATAAAATCCATTTGGATTGTTATTGGAACTTTTCTTGCTATATGTTCCCTTCTTCTTCTTAAAGAATTTGCTAAAGTTCTTAGTTATGAAAGCAACTTGTTCCTTATCAAGTTCAAATTCCTCATCACTATCAAAAGCTTTCAATGCCAGGATTTTCTTAGGAGCTGCTTGCTCTTTGGTTCCATCAACTTCTATTTCATAAGTCCTTAAGTTCCCTACTATTTCATCTAGGGTTATCCCTGTGAGATCCTTATTTTCCTCCGTGGTAAAAGTCACGTTAATATTCTCTTATGATTTTTGTAATACCCTCAGTACATTTTCAACTTGTTCCTCCTCAGAAATGACTTTTCATATAGAAGTCAGCTCATTTGCTAAGGTAGTAAGCCATGTCATAATTTCATGCAAGCTCTCATTTTCCTTCATCTTAAATGCCTCATACTCAGTGAAAAGAAGAGAAACCCTAAATTTTCTTACTTGAGAGGTACCTTCATGAGCATTCACCAGTGCATCCCAAATTTTCTTAACAGTGGTGTAGGTTGATACCATATTTTATTCAATAGGTCCTAGTCCACAGAGAAAGATGTTCTTGGCCTTAGCATTTTTCTTCAATGCCACTAAGTCATTAGGAGTAAATTCATTCCTTACTTTCTTGACTGGTTCACCATAAACTAACTTCATTGGAATAGTGGGACCATCAGTAATCCTATCCCATAATTCATAGTCTTCACCTTGGATTAACATCTCCATCCTTGCTTTCCACTAGATAAAGTGAGAGCCATCAAAGAGTGGAGGCCTAGTAGTCGACTATCATTCACTGTGTCCAGTAGGAGGTGCGGAATTCATCATTGATATTTTCTTAGGTGCTAGTATTATTTAAGACAACCTAGCTCTGATACCACTTGTTAGAGAGCGTTCCCTACTAATTTTAATATTAGACTCTACTGATTTCCTATCTGTGGAAAAAGTAAGTAAACATGGTTCGCAGAAGTAAAAGCTGAACACAGTATTTTTACATGGAAAACACCCGGCTCAAGAAAGGTGTAAAAAGCCATGACCTGTACCTTTACAGGATTTAATCCCAACTTCATTATAACACTTGTGCCTCAACAATCAACAAAATTATAAAACTTCTTTTCAACTAGGAATTAAAACTTCTAACTCCAAAAACTATAAAAACACGAATCTTCCCAAGATAATTGTTCCCAAGTCTTAGAGTTCCCTAACTTGAAGACACAAATCCTAACTCAGTTTATAGATGACTGAGACTAGAACAATGACTCATTACAACTCAAAAACCTACCTATTACAAACAGTCTAAGACTTACTAAGTAAAGGACTAGGTTTTTCTTCAAGTAAGTAAACTATTTTCTTGATTGTTGATTGTCTTATGAGTGCATGAGTAAGTTACTTGAATGTTTTTTGCCATATATATGCACACTTTGTGATAAAGTCCTTTTGATATTTACTTTTATCTTCATTGGAACTCTATCAAGTAACTTCACTTCTTGTTGTAGCCATTTGTCCCTTCTTGGTTGAATAGGATTCTTTTCATTTATCCCTCAGTTTTGTAGGACTCTCTTTACTGTTGGACTTCTTGATCAATTCAACTTTTGGATATTGCATTTTTCTTCTACTTTACAGAAGTGATAAGTGTTGAGAGAATGTCTGAATATTTTTGCTTATTCACTCCTGTTTGTGCGCAATATCATCTTATCAATAACCTTGCCTTAAGTTATACATTGTACAATTGAATGGACCAGCTTTCACAACATGTTTCATTCACCTGTCTATCATCAAAAATCCACATGCCCTAACACAAACTAAACCACATTCAAAACATATATTCACCTTTCAACTACCTACACTTAATCAATTTCAAGTTACTAAGTCACCAAGCTTAACAAAATTCAAAATGAAAAGTTCATATTTCAAGTAACTACACTTCAACATTTTCAACACACTATGTCACCTCCCAAGTTACCAAACTAAACTACATTCAAAATGAAAAATTCACATTTTAAGTACCTATACTTCAACATTTTCATGTAACTAAGTCACCTCCCAAGTTACCAAACTAAACTACATTCAAAAATGAAAAAGTCACATTTCAATTACCTACACTTAATCACTTTTTAATTCACCAAGTCATCTCCCAAGTAACCAAACTATACTACATTCAAAAACAAAAATTCAGATTTCAAGTACTTACACTTAATCACTTTCAATTCACTAAGTCACCTCCCAAGTAACCAAAATATACTACGTTCAAAAAGAAAAATTCATATTTCAAGTACTTACACTTAATCACTTTCAAGTCACTATGTCACCTCCCAAGTAACCAAACTATACTACATTCAAAAAAGAAAAATTTACATTTCAAGTACTTACACTTAATCACTTTAAAGTCACTAAGTCACCTCCCAAGTAGCTACACTTAAACATTTTCAAGTAACTTATTTATTTATAGTATAAGTCAAACAATTGACCGTGTTATAAAGCAAATAAGCACAGGCATTGCATGCCCCTCTCACACCATATAACCATCACAAAATTTCTATGGCTTTCAAAGCTTTCTATAGCGAACAATCCCACCTTAACACTACATTTAAAGACACCATTATAAGAAAATAGAGATAAATCAACTTACCTTTGGTTGGCCTGAATTGAAGAGAAAGAGTCAGTTATCAACAACTTTACTCCAAAGCTCCCCTTCAAACTAATATACCTCCTTGCAACATAAACACTTGGCATTAGTTTTCTTTTCCTTCAACTAGTTGGCTGATTTGTCAAAAACCCAATCTTTGAATTGAATAGCCACAATCATTTACACTAGAATTAAGGTCAACAAAAAATATCAGCTAATGCACATTACATGAACACACAAATCATTAACAAGTCAACATAAAGTTCTTGTTTTTTGTGGTAAAGTAACCAAAAAGCATAACATTACACTACACCATGTTCTTAATACCCAACAAATGCAAAGAGAGAATCTATACACAAAATTAACAATGAGAAAAAGAATGTTGAAAAGCAAGATTTCCCTCTTGAGAATAGCTTAGGGCAAAGTTAATGGCAAAAACACGCCTACACAAAACAAGCCTCTAAATTACAATACATTACACCTTGTTCTTAATACCCAACAAACGTAAAGAAGAAAGAAACTACACATAATGCAGAAAATCAAGAACTCTTCCTTATATTAAACAAATCCACTTGCGACAATCAAATGGGTGCTTGAGATGGTGGATATTGCTGTCGTCGATGACTAAGACGGTGGCTGAGATGGTGAGCTGTCATTGATAGTTGGACGCCGTCGATGTTGGCGTAGTTGTTGTTATACGTCGTTGTGATCAAAGGGTGAGGGTGGTTAGTTGTGAGGGTGGGTATTCTGATTAGGGTAATTAGAAAGGAATTTGGAATTGGGTTGGGTCGGATCAATTATTGGGTATTACAAAATTATTGACAAAATTAATTATAAGTACTTGATTTATTTTTAAAAAAATTAATATCAAATAATTTAATTCTAGATATATATAAATCAGATAATTAGTTATTTTATCATCACATCAACACGAGTAGTATATTTCCTCAATCGTATACAAATATCAATGAATTTTGTAAATTATGATAAATTTTTTATTAATTAGCTTCTAAATACGATATTATATATATACACACACACACTAGATATCGGAGCCCGTGCCAACATGGGCCCAATGTGCTACTTTTTGGATATTATATGCTATTTTTTGTCTTAATTTATATGTGGCTAATGAAATATTTGAGAAAGCCACTCATATTTGTTATATATAGTTTTAGATATTTGAAGTTGTTAATTATATTATGATTTATACAACTTTCAACGTAATTTTCAAGTAATATTTCTTTATCCTAATTAATATGACATCGATAACTATTATAAACTATAATACTTTTTCAACGTTAAAATTTATTATTTTAAACCAAATATCACGATTGAAATAATGAAACCGGCACATCTTAAATAACTTAATAACTAATTAAAGTGATATGACAAAATTGTTATAAAAGTACTTGTGAATTTTTTTTTAAGTGGGCCTCAGATAAGATGTCAAATAAATTTAAAACATCAAGATTATCAATTTTTAAATACTTAGATGAATCATAATAATTAATTATAGGTGATATAGTAAAATTACAGTTAAAGCAGCTGAAACAGACATGTCATAAATGTCTATTTTACTTTATAAATATCTATTTTATTTTTTATTAAATATTATTATTTTTTAACACGTAAATATCATATAATAATTAATTAGGGGCGATATAGTAAAATCACGAAGCAAGCAGGCAACTGAAAGAAAGTATGTGACATATACGACTTTCAACGTAATTTTCAAGTAATATCCCTTTATCCTAATCAATATGTCATCGTCGACGTTGTAATTTACTATTTTAAGTTGTTTGTTATTGTAATTTTAATACTCTTCATGTTCAAACTTTTGTGTTAGTGATAGTGAATTTAGACTTTAAAAGTAATTTAAATTTTAATTACGGTAATTTATAATATTTTTGTATTTCAATTTAAGCGACATTAATATAATTTCAAGAGTGACCAAATATCATGATTGAAATAGCAAAACAGGCACATCTTGAATGACTCATAATAACTAGTTAAAAGTGATATAACAAAATTCCTATAGTAATATTTGTGAAAACAATTTATGTGGGCCTCACATAAGATGTCAAATTAATTTAAAACATTCAAGATTTCTACTTTTGAATACATAAATAACTCATAATAATTAATTATAGGTGACATAGTAAAATTACAATTGAAACAGCTGAAACAGCCATGTCATAAATGTCTATATTACTTTATAAATATTTATTTTATTTTTTATTAAATATTATTATTTTTAATAGGTAAATATCATATAATAATTAATTCGGGGTAATATAGTAAAATCACGGAGCAAGTTGGTTGCTGGAAGCAGGCATGTCAATCGTTAGTTGCCTACTTCTAGCCGCCCACTCACTCTTATATATAGTAGTAATATACCTAGTAATACTTGTCTTACATTATTACAACTTCAACAACATACACGTGTCTACATTTACATAAAATAGTATATCTATTTCCTCAATAGTATGATATCAACGTATTATTTAAAACATTTTGATAAATAGATTCAGTTATCTAGCTTTCAATTAGTACTTCTTATGTCGCTACACGAGATATACGTATATATTTATATATTCAATTGTCTATCGGCTTTCAATTACGAACTATAAACATCACATGCATACATGATTTTACGACCCCATAATAATATACAACTTATTTCACATACACTCAAATGAATTATCGGTTAGTTTATCTTATGTTATGAATATACCTTCACTATATAATATGTATATACTATATATATATACTTATAAATACACACACATATAAACACTATCGACTATATCAAGTTCTAAATACGTACTATATACATCACATACGTACACGAGTATATTATCCAATAATAGAATGCGACGTATTTCATATACATACTCTGATGAGTGATCGATTAATTTGATTAGCTTACATTAATATAAATTCAACGTACAGTATATATTATTACGTCTGTCATTTCAAATCAAGGTACTCAATATGTTTGGATAGATTCTCCTAGGTTTTGACTAAATCATTCATCAATCGATCACTACATCAT
>JAPEIP010000006.1:227746993-227770264 GCA_026120095.1 Capsicum chinense | reverse complement strand
TTGAACTTGTTGAAGTTGTTGATGTGAACAAGGTGTGGCCGAGTTGGATGTTGTTGTTACCTAAACCTTGGCCGATTTGATGATTTTGTTGTAGTGGAGTTGGAAACTGAAATTGTTGTTGTTCTTGGAGTTGTTTTTGTGTTCTTAAGGTTCTTCACCCTTTCATCATCTTTTTAATCCCTAAAGTGCAAACTAGATTTAAAAAGGTGAAAGACAAGCTTGTTGTAGTTGTTAGTGAAAGACTTGTCCCTATCACTTCAAAGACTTTTAATCTACTTTTCCTTGATTTAAGGACCTTTTTTTAAGTAGAAAGTTCAAAGAAGTCAAGTTTTGCTTTTGAAATTTGAACAAAAAGGCTCCAAGACCACTTTTCCCTCCATTAACCAAATCCACCAATTTCAAATTGTATTTTGATCAAGACGTGAAATTGGGAAATAAAATTTTGATAAAACTCGAGGCCAATAGTGGACTGCCATGTCACTAAAGTACTGTTCGCGCAACATTTTTGAGTTCAAATTTTAGATTTCTTAGTTTCACTTTATTGTTTCCTTGTTTCGTTTGTTTTCTCGATACTAATTGACAACCTAGTAATACCCTACTAGCTTGTAAGTTAGTTTTGTGTACGTTCTTTGTGTTAACGTTGTTTGTTGTGTGCTTTTCTATTTTTTGAGTCGTAGTATCTTTTTTGGTTCAAGTTTGTACATTACTTATTTGAGTCATTTCAAACAAGAATCTACTCCGAACTCGAGCCACAATTGGGACCAAGTAACCTCATTGGAGTATAAGAGAGTTATCAACACTTGTAAGGCCAATAGAGTGAAAAATTCAAAGTGTGAAAGTGAGGGATTGTGGACTATTTGGAGACGCATTGTGGAGTATTTTGTGATGAATTGTGGACTGATTTTTGATAATCTTTAATGTGTTTGTTGTTTTCGTGTTGTTTGCTTAGTAGCTCTTGATGGGTACAATGGCAAATGAAGATGAAATACCTAGTTGGGTTAAATCCATCATGGCTAGGCTTGATGCCATAGATAGGCGAATAATAGACAGAGTGGAAGGAAGATTGGAAGGGACGAAAGGCCCTCTGTGCAAGAAGTTGGATAACTTGATGGAGCATCCAAGCCTTCCTAATCAAATTCCCGTGAGTGGTCATGCTCCACATGATCTACAAGGTAATCAAACTAACTTTTGCACTCTAGTGAATGAGGATAATAGCCAACTAAGTGTGAATGATAGTTTGTCTTTAAATGAGCCAAATGTGCCTTCATTTGGTGATGATAATGTACAACTTGAGATTGTGGATACACTATTCGATTCACCTAATGTTGAAGCCATTGTGGAAAATGGCAGTACATTGTCTTACGGAAGTCATGAAGACCAACTTGTGTGTGAAAATGATGATGTTGAACATATTGGCCGAATGACTAAGGATGACCCTCTAGTTATTTTTATTATTGACCATGATAGTATAGAGGAGACATTTGATCATTATTGTAGTAGTATTGGGCTAAGGAAGTGTATTCCCAACCCGTACCCATGGAAACTCTACCTATTTGATTCCAGTGATCATTTGAAGTATGATGATGAGGATGTCTTTTGGAATGACTTGAATGTGCATGGAGTGTATGGATTTCCTCTCTCGTCTTTCATGTCTAATTGTTTTTCTAAGAAGATTTTATGTTTTCCACGTGATAAGCAACGCTTGTTCCTTGTTTATTGTCATACTTATGTGGATAAACTAGTTAATTCTCCCTTGGTAGGGTATTCGGGTAAGAGGGATGTTTGGGTATATGTGAAGTTTGAGCCACCTTATCAAGATGCTATGATTGATTACACTAATCCTAACCCTCATACCTTGAGGAACTTTTGTTTACTTGTCCTTCCTATTGCTTTGCAAGGTTCGGATTCGAGGACGAATCCTTTCTAAGAAGGGGAGGATGATACGGATACGATCATGATCGGGGTCCAATGCATAAAGACTCAAGCTTGGCGGCTTCCCATCCAAGGAAAAAGCTTTGAAGTGTAGAGAGCAAGTCCCACAAGCTCCAAAATTATTTCACTGTTCATCTGCGTTCACTGTTCATGCGCCCTTTGCAAGGGTTTTTTAGTTATTTGTAATAAGTTAACCAAGGTATAAATAAAACCTCATTAGGTCATTTTTGGGAGATTTTGGAGAATGTATTTTGTAGTCTCTTCGAGAGTCTTTAGCAAAGTGGAATCCTTGGACAAGGTGGAACCCTTGGACAAGGTGGAATCTTTGTGTTGATCATTTGCTTAGAAATGGAGATTGCTTGAGAATTCCGGTTCACTTGAGGTTACGTAAGAGATAGGTTTAGGCTGTGTGTGATATTAAAGGTCCAAAAGTGGAATAAGCTTTTGGGTTGTTAATATTATACCATCCCTTTGTCTATCTATCTATCTTTACTTTCTTGTAATCGTTTGTCTATATCTATGTAATCCATTTGTGTTCTTGTCTTGTAATCGTGTGTTGTTGTTACTGCATCTTGTTCATCAAGTGTTGTTGCTGTTTTAGTGTGTTTTACTTTTGATACCACTTCCCTTCTTGTTCTTCTTGCGAATCCGAGAGAGGTCATCAAAAGGGTCCATAGTTCTTGAACTAGTGGACTGATTTTGGTGTTTATGTTGTTGTGTTCTTGGGGAGTTTGGTATTAGAAAATGACCCAATTACCCCTCTGGATGTAGTCTTTTAATGAGTGAAAACATGTCCAGTGACACGCAGATCGGCGTGCTGCGACGATGGCATCAACGCGATGACCAACGCGCCGCGTCGTGTTCGCATTGGTTCATTGGAATAGCACTGAAAGCTGGGGGGGAATTATCTGTTGATGTGATGGGCGACTGGACGTGTCAAGATCGCAACGATTCAGTGTTTTAGTTACCCAAACATGGTTCAAACGAGGTCCAAAAAATTTGAAACTCAACCGAAGTGACCTACTGACATTCCTGATCATGAATCAATCACAAAAATCGATATTTGAAGGTTATAAGGGGTGTGGAATAGGATCCCCAACTTGTGAAGGATAAAATACTTAGCTGAATTTTCTAAGTCTGGACCTTTTTCCAAGCTTTAACAGACTGAGTTAAGCTTTGAATTTTGTGGGGTCTTACAATACTAACCACTTTTAATACCTTATATCAAATATCAACATTATTTTATAAGTTAGGCATAATTTTCCGACACCTCCCTTTACGTTTAGCTTTATCACACTAATCTCCCTCGTGGATTACGATATTACGACTTTAATTAAAACACCGAATAATTTCAGTAACCAATGTTGTTAAAAATCTTAATACCTTTTCTTTCCTTTTTTTGTGGTCAAATCATTTTGATTGCAAATATCTAATTCTCTATAGGTCGTTGTTCTTTAGCAATCAAATTTTCTCACTTCATTCTATTTTCATATTCATATTCTAACGTGTTGTTTATTACATGTGAAATAGTATTACCAACTAATGAAACACTAAGGCTGTGTTTGGTATGAAGGAAAATGTTTAACATTTTCCTAGAAAATATTTTCATGGAGAATAAGTTGACTTCTTACACATTTTCTTATGTTTGGTTGTAGAATGAAAAATATTTTCTAGTGTTTGATTGGTTAGTAAAATAAAAAATATTGAATATAAAATATAAGTTCCTTAAAAAAAATAACTTTCTTAATAAAAGTGGAAAAAATTAAATTCATAAATAGAATTACATAATAATAATAGTCTTCTCCCTTAACTTCCATATTGTTAGAGTATACAAAGAATACGCAGCTGAAGCATGATTAGGAATCACAAAACATACCTAAGTACTATAGATAACATAAACAAGATTAATAAACTCGAAGTTGTTGTACAAATCTTGCCTATCCAGGATTACAATCACCACACTTGAAACTCAAGGTTAAGAACTTTCCTGTTGGGTAAAGGATTTGTTCCACCATTGCTAAACCTTTAGTTTGAGAAAATAAGAAAATATGATGTTGGGTTTCAACACCAAGGATGTATTTATAGTGATAGAATCATCACAATGTATGATAAAAATGAACTCAAATAACAAAAAAGTAAAAAAAATAATTATGTTACTTCCCTTTTTCAAAGGATTTGACCAAATCTTATAATATTAATCGAGTTTCCTTCTT
The DNA here is from genome assembly GCA_026120095.1 of Capsicum chinense. NCBI lineage: Eukaryota > Viridiplantae > Streptophyta > Magnoliopsida > Solanales > Solanaceae > Capsicum > Capsicum chinense. The sequence goes on along the minus strand of JAPEIP010000006.1, from coordinate 227,766,119 downwards.
TGTTTCTTTGTATCGTTGCCATTTTGTAAAATTATAACAACACAGTCAATATTTATCCTAATTAGACTTTGTGTTATTGGATTCTTAAAAAGCTTTTTTTTTTTTAACAATCTTTGATGTAATATCTTATAGTAAGTTCATACGTAAAATGATCATTGTGTTTGGTAGAAAAAATGAACATTATTTATGAGGTCAAAATATTTTTTGATTATACTTATTTATTTTATAAATTTGCTCTTGTTTGAAAAAGAATATTATGTTAGTAGTCATTCTTAGTATAAGTCTTCTAGGATAAGTTTTAACAATGTGAAATTATTTATTGTTCAATTTATACTAACATATCAAAAAAATACTTCATTTTAATATCCTAAGATAATTAGTGCCGATAGAGAGTTTACAAACTCGTAAATCCTAATTGTAGTTCACGACAAGTTAAAAAATATTGTAATATAAAATCATATACTGTAACATAATTAAACATTTATAAACTCCTTTAAAATGGTGTAAAAAACCCTTTATATATATAGTTTTTGCTAAAGGACGAGTTGTTAATAGCATGAAAAAGTCAAATGTGTCTAGGGAGTGCTCAAGTTTGGAGGGTCGACTAATCTTCTTGCATCTGAAATTCAATATATATATATGTAGTATCATGCCCGATTTTTACCTAAGATTAAAACAAGCACGATATTATGGTACTATTGTTATTGTTATTAAGTCCTGGGGGTTATGTATACTCAAAATTTAGCTGTTTACTTAGTTTTCAGTATCTACAAAATGATTTCAGTTATACCATGATCAATATCATTCAATCAGTAATATGGTCAGTTGTGAGTCCAATTAAACTCAGTTCAGTTCAAAAATCAATGTCTTTAAGTTGGGAGTAAAACTTAACACCGAGTCAATGTAGGTGTCACAACCCAAGTCGGGGTCCTGGCTGCAACGAACATCCCGAACCATGAAGGCCCGAGTGCCCTTCACTCTCTGATAATCATGCACATAGTCATAGATTATAAAAGGCAGTACGGATTTACATATTAATACGGAATCATGACCAATAATATAATTCAAAGGAATAATTCAAAACAAAAATCATAACTTTCAACAACATCTACAACTATCTGCGAAATCTCTATTACATAGAAACCAATATCTCGTCTGAAATAGGTACAAGGCCCCCAGTAGATCATAAAACAAAGGAAACATCAAAACCTAAGAATATCAAGCCTTCTGGAATAGAGAAGGCTCACCAACTGCAGTTTCTGTCACCCACCAATCTACTGCTGGACGGGACCACGGGACTGTGGCTCAGATTTTGAGATATAGGGAGTAAATACAGATGTACTGAAACACAGAGCAATCCAAAATAATGTATTTGTATATATAAAATAGGTGAGAGCAGGTCATGAAACATCATGTGTAATATAATTCAAAATAAAAGGGCAATCTCTAACAATTTTATAACATTCTTGTCAAAAAAATTATAATCTTTGTATTACTTCTGAGTTAGGTTGTATATCCTTCAATTTTACAACCCCACAGACTATATGGAGTTCTCCCTTGACTCAACGGCCAAGCCCCCAACGTAAGTTTGCTGTAGAGGTTCAAGTTTCTGATAGGCCAACGTATAATCCCTTTTTGGCGACATAATAAACCCGTATCGTCAAAACATGATTATGAGAAAAGAATCATATGACTCATTCCTACTTTGGGTAACCACCTAACTCTCCTAGAGCCCATTTTTAACCTGTTCTAAACATGCATCTTTTTCGAAATCAAATTCTGAAAATATGAATGAAATCTGTCTTATGTTCTATTCTGAATCTGTTATGGCATTGTCCGATTTGGTATCGTCATACCAAGACTTGCAAGTTATATATCTAAGCCATTCAATATCATGTTACAGTCTTCTCTTTGAAAATATTATTTTCAAACCACCAAAATAGTCAAAAGGTATAAGAGGATATGTATAGTGAAATTCATGAAAACAAAGTCAAAGATCCTCAATTCAATTCACAAACACAGAGTGGTCAAGTATCTTGTAAAAAATTATGCAATCTATTTAAATCATCACTTTCATTTATGCAATTAAGAAAAACATCCTCTCTTCAAGTCATCATTAAAATCAAGTCAACAAATAATATTAAAGACATTTATGTCATACTTTGCAATATGCAATAGAATAATTCATAACGGGGGAGGGAGTATAAATCTTCATGCTCTCAAATCAAGATTCAAAACACAAGCCACATGTATACATATATATCAATGAAATCCAAATTTAAGGAGGAAGGCCTCAAAACTAAAACATTTATCACCAATAAGGTTTAAAAATGCATAATTGTAATTGTAAATCCAAACCCCTTTGTAAATTCATGATTTCTAAACATTTAATAATTATTAAAATAATTTCACCATTTCCATGTAGTTTAGAAAAACCCCATGTACCTTAAATAATTTAGCTGGAAAGGTGGAACCTAGCCTTGACTCTTTTCTTGGGAATCTTAACTCGGAAAATGAAACCTTAATCTATGGGAGGGAAGTTAGGGTTTTGTTTTGAAGTAATTTGAGTGGTTTTTGATATAATGTTCCTCAATCAAGATTATATCTCATTTTATGGCTGAGTTATGACAAGGAAAATAGGGAAAAATATCCTTCTGGACCCGAGAAAAGTTTAATACATGAACTGGGTATTCAATGCACTCAGTGACATGATGTGTTGCCTGCTGATGCGATAACCATTGCAATGCATCGATATAGCGTTGAGCCACTGGATTAGACAACGCGATCACCAACGCGGAGCATTGATATTGCGTTGAGCCACTATTTTTCTGATCCAAACCCATCCCAAATGTTGTCCAAAAAATCCAAAACCTTTTCGAGACACCCCCTTACACTCCCGAACATAATTCCACTTGAAAATCCACATCCTGGAGTCGGGAAGATTGATTTCAAAATCATTGAAGTTTAAGGACTTAAAATAAGGCTAGTCATCTCAACACTTAGAAAATTTTTAGATAATTAGCTCTTTAAGCATGCTACCAAACTAGGTATTAAGTCAAAAATTCTATGGGGCATTACATTATCTCCTCTTGGGATCATTCATCCCCGAATGATGGCTTGGGACACAACCAAGCATGATTTTGATGTAATAAGGAAAAAGATAGGGAGAAAGAGAAGTATAGGATTTATACCTTCTGGGTCATCATCCACAATTTTAAAGAGATTTGGGTATCTAGCTCGCATGTCATCTTCTTACTCCTAAGTAGCTTCCTCAGCCTTTTGATTCTTCCACAACACCTTAACCGAAACTAACTCTTTACTCCTCATGTCTGGACTTGACGATCAAAGATAGCAATAGGTTCTTCTTCATATGACAGGGAATCCTTCACATTGATTTCCTCTACAGGCAACACTAAGGAGTGATCTCTAATGCACTTCTTCAACATAGACACATGGAACACTGAATTTATAGAAACTAAATTTGTGGGCAATTCTAACTCGTAAGCAACCCCACCTATCCTCCTCACAATCTGATATGGTCTAATATAGAGAGACTAAGCTTCCCTTTCTTTTCGAATCGCATGACTCCCTTCATAGGGAAGACATTTAGAAACACCCAATCACCAACCTCAAATTCCAACTCCCTCCACCTAACATCAGCGTAGGACTCCTAGCGACTCTGAGATGACTTGAGTCATTCTCTAATGATCTTAAACTTATCCATTGCCTGATGAACAAGGTCAGGCCCAAACAATCGGGTTTCACCCACTTCACACCACCCAATTGGTGATCTACGTCTTTTCTCATAGAGTGCTTCAAAAGGAGCTATATGGATAATAGGATGATAGCTATTGTTGTAAGCAAATTCTATCAGCGGAAAATGATCCATCCAACTATATTTAAAGTCAATTACGCAGCCCCTTAACATGTCCTCAAGAGTCTAAATGGTGCATTCAGGCAGCCCATCAGTATGAGGGTAGAAAGCAGTACTCAAGTTCACTTCGGAACCTAAACCCCTCTGAAAAGACCGCCAAAACTATGAAGAGAATAGTGTACCCCGATCGGATATAATAGATACGAGAGCACCAATTAAAGAGACTATCTCACAAATATATATCTTAGCATAATCATCTCCTGAATAATTAGTCCTTACAGGAAAAAGGTGAGATGTCTTAGTCAACCGGTCCAGAATCACTCATATGGAGTCATACTGGTTTCAGGACTTCGGAAGTCCTATGATGAAATCCATATTGATCATCTCTTATTTCCACATAAGAAAGGCTATTTCTTGGGAAGTGTCGCCTAGCCTCAAATGCTCCACTTTGACTTGTTGGCAATTCAAACACTTAGAAACATAACTAGCGACATCACATTTCATATTGTTCCACCAATAAATCATCTTAAGATCATGGTACATTTTAGTAGAGCCTGGGTTAAAAACATACCTCAAAGTGTGGGTTTCATCAAGAATTCTCTTGCGTAAACCATCCACATTTAGTACACATGCTCTACCCTGATACCTCAAAATCCCATCACCTCCAATTTAAAATGCCATCACTTTTTTTGACCCACATCATTCTTAATATGCAACAAGATAGAGTCTTCGGCCTATTTTTCCTTAACTTCAGCACATAGGGAGGATTTAGCTATCTTATGAATAATTACCCCTCCATCATCGGAATCCAAAAGTCAAACCCCTAGATTTACAAGTCAGTGTATAACTTTCACCATCTCCCTTTTTCCCTTCTCAACATGGGATAGGCTATCCATTGACAATCTACTAAGGGCATCAGCCACCACATTGGCTTTGCCCGGATGATAATGCAGGCTCATGTCATAATCTTTTAACATCTCCAACCACCACCTCTACCTGAGATTTAGTTCTTTCTGTGAGAAAACATACTGTAAACTTTTTTGGTCAGTGAATATATCAACATACACCACATATAGATATTGCCGCTAGATTTAAGTACAAACACCACAGCCGCTAACTCTAAGTCATGAGTGGGATAATTCTTTCTGTGTACCTTTAATTGCCTTGAGGCATAATCCATAACTTTACTATGTTGCATAAGAACACACCCAAGTCCTACCTGGGATGCATCACAATACACAACAAAACCTTTTGTACCCTCAGGAAGAGTCAAAACTGGTGTGGTAGTCAACTTATCTTTCACCTTTTTGAAACTGCATTAACATGAATCGAACTACAAAAAATTTTCCCTTTTTTGGGTCAATTTGGTAAGAGGAGTGGCTATGGAGGAGAAACTCTCTACAAAACTTCTGTAATATCATGCAAACCCAAGAAGCTTCGAATATCAGTTGGAGTCATAGGTATGGGCCACTTTCTCACTACATCTACCTTTTGAGGGTCCACCTTAATCCCCTCACTAGAAATAATATGCCCCAAGAATGTGATAGCACTAAGCCAGAATTCACATTTAGAAAACTTTGCATATAACTTATGATTCTTGAGGTTCTAAAGGATTATTCGGATATGGCTAGCATGGTCATCTTCATTCTTAGAGTAAACCAGGATGTCTTCAATGAAAACTATAATGAACAGGCCTAGATACTGATGGTACACCTTATTCATCTAATCCATGAAAGCTATGAGAGCATTAGTCAATTCGAAGAACATAACTAAGAATTCATAATGGCCATATCGGGTTTGAAAAGGTGTCTTGGGGATGTCAGCCTCTCTAAACTTAAACTAATGATACCCCGAATGAAGGTCTATCTTATAAAAACATTTAGCACCTTGGAGCTGATCAAATAAATCATTAATTCTGGGAAAAGGGTATTTGTTCTTAATTATAACCTTATTTAGCTGACCATAATCTATACAGATGCGGAGAGAGCCATCTTTTTTATGTACAAAAGATACAAGTGCACCTCAAGGAGAAACACTCGGATGAATACAGCCTTTATCTAGAAGATTTTTTAACTGTTCTTTTAACTCTTTCAATTCTGCAGGAGCCATTCTATATGGCGAAATACATATAGGACGAGTGTCTGGCAACAAGTCAGTTCCAAAATCTATCTCCCAATCAGGGGGTATCCCTGGGAGATTATCAGGAAAGACTTCTAGGAATTCATTAACTACAGAAACAGACTGGAGAGAAGGACTTTTATCACTATAATATTTGACTCAAATAAGGTGATACAAATACTGCTTTGATATAAGCCTACGTGCTCTAATATAGGATATAAATTTCCCTCTAGATGCTAATGAATATCCCTCCTACTCTAACACTGGCTCATTCGACAAAGAGAAGGAAACCTTTCGGGTTCTACAGTCTAATGTGGAATGACATGAATGAAGCCAAGGAAACCTTTCGGGTTCTACAGTCTAATGTGGAATGACATAAATGAAGCCAATCTATCCATAAGATTGCATCAAAATTAATCGTGCCAAGATTATTAGGTCTGCTACAGTATCACGATTACAGATAGATACCACACAATTTTTATACACCATTCTAGCCACAATAGAGTCACCAACAAGAGTAGAAACGGAGAAAGGCTCTGAAATAACTTCAGGCTCAAACCTAAAACTGACTGTTGCATATGAGGTCACATAAGATAAAGTATACCTTGGGTAAAGAAACACATATACATTTTGAGAAAAGACTTACAACATACCCGTGATGACATTTGGTGAAGCCTCTACATCCTGGCGGTAGAACAAAGCATACGACCAATTACAACCACTCCTGGTGGCTGATGTAGTATCCTTGGAAGGTGGCAAGGGTGCTGAGGAGTTGGCCTGGGACTTGGCACCACCGACATTCCTACTAGAGGAAGGACAATCTCTCTGAAAATTGCCTAACTGACCACAAGTATAGCATACTAACCTGCCCAGCTAGCATCTCCTTGGGTAATTCTTTCCGCAAGTCTCACGCTACAAAAAAGTTCTATATGGCTGAGCCACACTACCCTGAGACTGGGTACCCTATACTTCTGATCTATTATTAGGATAAATATTCTGAAACCACCAATTAACTGGAGGTCTGGGTGCTGGAGCGCTAGCTGCTGCCTGAGCATTACCCCAAAACTTTTTCTTTGGCCTCCTGTTATCCCAATTACCACCTTGTTACTAACTATTATTCTAATCTGTAGATCTGGCCCTTTAGGCCTGCCTGTCTTTCTCTCTTATCTCTGCCAGCCTCTTCTTCTACTCTTCAATCTGTTATATAAGAATGGATATCCTAGAGAAATCCATATCTCTGATTAGCATTACCCTTTTGTATTCCAACACCAAGTCATCTGAGAGACCGGATATAAATTTCTTCATGTGGGCTCTCATGTTACCTACCAGTTCTGGGGCATAATGAGATAACTGGTTGAGCTTCAGTGTGTACTCCTTGATGCTTATTTTCCCTTGTTCCAAGTTCATAAATTCTTTTGCCTTCGATTCCCTTAATTCCTGAAGAAAGAAATGATCTAGAAAAGCTTCCATAAAATTGCTCCACACAGAAGGCTGAGTATTACTACCCTTCAAATCCTCTCACTCATTGTACCACTGATTTGCCACATCTTTAGTTGATATTCTACTAACTCCACACCCTCAACCTCATTCACATGCATAACTCTAAAAATCTTCTCCAACTCATCAATAAACCCATAGGGGTCCTCCTCAACCTGCGTGCCAGTAAACATAAGTGGGCTTAGTCTCATGAATTGGCCAACCCAGGTAATCTCAAAAGAACCTAGCACAGAACCCACATCTTTAGACCGACGAGTATAAGAGACTACCAATTATGCTACCATATAGATGGGCTGTCTGAACTCAGCATTTGAAACCTCCCTCTGAGGAGGCTAAGGACAGTTAGCGTTGGTCTGTGGAGCCTGAGTTGGACTGGTCGAAACTTAAGGGACTCCTAGAGTAGGATAAAACTCTAGGGTGTGATCTCTATTTTTGGTCTGCATCCCATGGGTTGGGAGGACCTCCTCAGTTTGGCCATTCTATTTATTGGTTCGACGGAGAGGTATGTTAACTTTCTAAAATACAAGAAATCACCAATTAGAGGACATTTAGGCTCTATAGCATGAACTAATTCATGAAATAAGAGAGACATTCCTAAATGGCTTGTATCTTCTCATTTATAAGTATGGTGCTCTAGACACCTATGAATAGGACTCTACCCGATGTGATTTCGCATAACCCTAGGACCATAAACCATGCTCTGATACCAATTTTATCATGACCCAAGCTGGGAACCTGGCCGCGACGAGCATCCCGGATAATGAAAGCCTGAGTGCGCTTTACTCTCTGATAATCATGCATATATTTATATATTATAAAAGGAAGTAAGGATTTACGTATTAATACGAAATCATGGCCAATAATATAATTCAAAGGAATAATTCAAAATGAAAATCATAACTTTCAACAACATCTACAACTATCTGCGAAATCTCTATTGCATAGAAACCAATATCTCGTCTGAAACTGGGACAAGGCCCCCAGTAGACCATAAAACAAAGGAAATATCAGGGCTTCTAGAATAGAGAAGGCTCACCAACTGCAATTTCTATCATCCACTAATCTACTGCTGGATGGTACCACGAGACTGTACCTTAGATCCTGAGATATAAAGGGTCAATATAGATGTACTGGAAAGTAGAGCAATCCAAAATAATGTATTTGTATATATAAAATAGGTGAGGAAAGGTCATGAAACATCATGTGTAATATAATGCAAAATACATGGGCAATCTCTAATAATTTTATAACATTCTTGTAAAAACAGTTCTAATCTTTGTATTACTACTGAGTTAGGTGGTACACTCTATAATTCTACTACCCAGCGGGCTATATGGAGTCCGTCCTTGGCTTGGCGATCATTCCCCCAACCCATGTTTCCTGCCGAGTTTGGAGTTTCTAATTCTGATAAGCCACAGGGCACTAAGCCAGCTTATAATCCCTCTTTGGGGTCATAATAAACCCATATCGACAAAACACAATTACGAACAAAGAATCATATGAATCATGCCTACTTCGGGTAACTACCTAACTCTCTTAATTCCTATTTTTATCCTGTTCTAAACATGCACTTTTCTAAAATCAAATTCTAAAAATCTAAATAAAATCTGACTTATGTTCTGTTCTGAATCTGTTAGGGCATTGTCTGATTTGGTATCGTCATACAAAGACTTCCAAGTCGTATATCTAAGACATACAATATCATGTTACAGTATTCTCTTTTAAAACATTATTTTTAGACCACCAAACTTGTCAAACAGTATAAGAGGATATGTATAGTGAAATTCATGAAAACAGAGTCAAAGATCCTCAATTCAATTCACAAACACATGGTGGTCAAGTATCTTATAAATCATCACTTTCATTTATGTAATTAAGGAAAATGTCCTCTTTTCAAGTCATCATCAAAACCAAGTCAACAAATAATATTAAAGACATTTATGTCATGCTTCTCAATATGCATTCGAATAATTCATAACGGGTGAGGGAGTATAAATCTAATGCTCTCAAATCAAGTTTCAAAACTCAAGCCACATTTATGCATATATATGAATAAAAACTGAATTTAAGGGGGAAGGCCTCAAGATCAAAACTTTTATCACCAATAAGCTTTAAAAATGCATAATTATAATCATAAATCCAAACCCCATTGTAAATCCGTGATTTATAAACATTTAATCATCATTAAAACAATTTCACCATGCCTATGTAGTTAAGAAAAAACCCACGTATCTTAGATTAACTAGCTGGAAAGGTAGAGCCCTAGCCTTGACTCTTTTCTTAGGAATCTTAACTTGAAAGATGAAGCCTTGATATCTGGGAGGGAAGTTAGGGTTTTGTTTTGAAGTAATTTGAGCGGTTTTTGATATAATGTTCCTCAATCAAGACTAAACTTGGTCTATGGATGAGTTATGACAAGGGAAATAGACAAAATACCCTTCTGGACCCGAGAAAAAATTAATACACTAACTGGGTATCCGATGCGCTCAGCGGCGCGACACGTCGGTATAGCCTCGAATCATTGGATTGGACAATGTAGCACGTTGATATTGCATTGATCCACTATTTTGCTGATCGAAACCCATCCCAAATATTGTCCAAAAAATTCGAAACCTTTTGGAGATACCCCCGAACATAATTCCACTTAAAAATCCACATCTTAGGGTTGGGAAGATTGATTTTGAAATCATTAAAGTTTAAGGACATAAAATAAGCCTAAGTCATCTCAACACTTAAATATTTTTTGATAATTAGCTCTTTAAGCATGCCACCAAGCAAGATTAAGTAAAGAATGCTACGGGGCATTACAGTAGGGATGGCATGTCCCCGATCAGTAGGAATGAGGAACTTGTCTCCCCCATAAGTTAGGCATGAGGCACTTATCTTCCCTGTCGGTAGATAAGAGATGCTAGTAGTAGTCCCTAGGTTCCAGAACTATGGCTCCACCTTAGACTTTGAGGGGTCCCCCGTTAGTTAGGAATGACACTCTCTTCCTTCGAGACACTAGATTTATAGATCCACATAGCAAATGTTAGTACTCGTGGCATGGTACCGACACCCTTCAAAATGGTATAACAGATTGGACCCCGATAGTACATTAAGGCATGTCGGTTATAGCTAGCTCCCACAGTCTCAGTTCAACATTCAATACAAAGCTCTGTTTCAGGTTTTCTTGACCATAGCATACAACTATCAGCTATTCAGTATTAGTATTTCAGTATTTCTATTTATAAACTATATCAGAATCATGTTTTATGCATTGGTCATGTATTCTAAGATTTTACAACTTTTATGCATTCATATTCAGTTATCTCATATTATTCAGTCAGTTATTATCGCAAGCATATAGCTCATACATTTCAGCCTAACCTCATCTCATATTCCAGTAAATTTAAAGTACTGACCGCATACTCGCTTCTTGTGCTATGATGTCTTATATCATAGGTTCGAACGCTCAGGTTTCCGACCGTACTTAGACATCCCAGCGCATCAGCAGCAGTAATAGTGGTGAGTCCTCAAATATCGAGGGTCGTGTATGTTTATCTCAGTCTTTCAGCTTAGTAGTTATTCAGAGTTAGTTGGGGGCTTGTCCCATTCACCCCTCAGTCAGTTAGAGACTTTTCAGACTATGTCAGACAGTTAGTCAGTTTACCAGTTGTTATTAGCAGTCTTCTCAGTATTGTTTTCAAATGCTTTCAAAACTATGATTTTAATCGTATATTTCAATATTTATAACCTTTGGCATTTTTAGTTAAATTTCACACGTGTTATTTTATTATTTATTTTGTTCAGTGCTCACAACAGGTACCAGCTCATGGGTCAGCTTATGGTCTCTCGAAACCGTTATCACCGTGTGGCGTCCAGGGTGTATTTTTGGAGCGTTACATAACGGTCCTTGAATTATAGAGAAATTCATATCAAATCAAAATATGCCTGCATTCAAGAAATAAGCTACTGACAGCCCTCAAATTACAGAGAAAATCAAGAGAGGAAAAAATTTATACCTACATCGTTTATTAATAAAAATTCTTGTTTCTTCATATTTTTATTTGTGATTGTAATTTATTTCTATCACTGCAAAAATTTGTTGGAAACAAAGCCAAGAAATTAATCATCATCTAGTTCGAAACCCAACATCACATATTTTTTATTTTCTCAAACTAAAGGTTTAGCAATGGCCGAAACAAATCCTTCAACCAACAGAAAAGATTCTAACCTTGAGTTTCAAGTGTGGTGGCTGAATGTTCCACCATAACAACACAGGTTGTATCAAATTCGTGTTGGTGGAGATTTTTGAAGACAAGTTACTTGAAGTAGGAAGACTACTATATCTAGATGAGGGTCGTGTTGAATTCTCCAATAACCCCGATTGTTGTCTGAATTCTTTTTCTAATTTCGATGTTGTCTGAATCTCATTACTTTTAACATATCTTCCATTTTTATATTATATTTTGGAATATTTATTATGAAATTAAAATTCATCTCTTTTATTTTGTACTAAAATAATACCAATGCGATGTGTGAAAACTATTTATGAAAAAAATCATGAAAATTTAGTATCTATTTTTCTTCACAATATTCAATTTTATTCAGTTTAATTCTATGAAAGATTTTTTTGGGAAATAATATTCCATTTTATTGATAAATTCATAAATTTACTCAACAGAATAAGAAATAAAATTCAACAAATTATTGAGTAACGATTCTTATCACTAAATATTAATTTATTACACATTCTGTCCTTATAAATTATAACTTAACTATAGTGAATTATTAGCCAAATAAAATTAAAAATAACAAAAGTGTAAATAATTTTAAACGTAAAGTTGAATTAATCAGATAGAAACAAATTCGAAAAGTTAAACTAACTTTTTTGTTGATATATGCAAGTAAAAATGACGTTGTTTCTTAAATTTCCTTCTTGTTGAACAACTTGAAAATTGTATGGCCTGGAGAAAGTAAATGAAGTGACATGTGAAATTAGTTAAACCAGAGTGAAGTTCTTGGATACGATTCAGTGAAGATGAGTACTCACAAGGGAGTAGAAAAGAAAGAGAAGAGAAAGAGCTAAGATCATTGATTGAATGAGAGCAACTAAATACTACTCTATAAATCTGATATAGAAATATATATACACACATTGAGTTATTTATAACTAACTCTTAACCGATTAATTTAACTGTTAATGTGATCTAGTTAGATTTCTTAATATATCAATATGCATTGACTACAGCTCAACTTATCATTTGATCACTTAATACACTATTAGAGTTTGTGACCCATATTCGCTGCAGTGAATTCGTTGCTTCCTTTATCAACTTCAGGATATCTCCAGTCACTAGTAGGTCACCTACATATACAAGAATTATCATAGTTCCTTATTCATTTTTCCTTATGAACAATGAGTGATCAAACTGACTTTATTTAAACATCAGCTTAGGTAGAGCATCTCTTACTTTGGCATTCCATTCTCTAGGTGCTTGATTAAGTCCATACAAGAACTTTGTGAGTTTACATGCTGATTTATTCACCCCTTGGCTCACAAAACCTTATGGAAGATCCATATATATCTCATCGTATAAGTCCCCTTGAAGAAATTCATTTTAGACATTTGTGTGATGCACATGCCACTATTTTGAGGTTGCAATAGCTTAGATTGTTCTCATTGTAATCATCTTTCACTGTTCTTCATTATCCTACGCTTCAACGCCATTGAAGGAACAAACATTCACCAAATATTAATGGTTTTGTTTCTATTTTTCATGAGTTAGTTATTCTTCAATCTCACAACATTGACAAAACAAAAACACAATCAACGGTATTTGATAAATGTCAGTTCCTTCAATGGTGTTGAAGCTTAGGATGATGAAGCACGGAGAAAGAAATTTTTCTACTTTTTGGTAAGCAAATTCTGTAGAACGTCCAACTTAACTTATAAGGCTCTTTTCTTTAATTTTATTTAAATATTAATAATATGTGTTATAATACTTAATAGCATACCAAAAACAAGATGACCGTATAATTTTTGTTTTCACCGATTGTGCGTACTAGTTAATCTCCATATTTAATGGTGTTAGATTATAGGGTTTTATATGATGACATATTTTCACTTGTCATAAATTATGATTACATTTTGCAAGTTGGTAAACACTCTATTTGCACTAGTTACCATAAGAATTTAAATTGAAGCGCTTAATTTTTTTTGTTACGTAAATATGTGTTAGAAAATAAATATTTTTGCATTTTTAAAATTTATAGTGAACGGAATTATGGTCAACATAACTAACAATATAATACAAATTCAAACAAGAGAACAAAAAAAAATACAATAAGAAAATATTTTTACCTCATAAACTACTGTCATTTTACACATGAGTTTACTAAAAGATATTTTATAGAAGAAATACACAATTTTTTAATTAAAAAAATCCAATGGCATGATTCTAATTAGGAAAGATATTGAATTTGTATGTAAGATTTTATAGATTGACAATGGTATAAAGAAACAAAGAAGTAAACTTAACTAATGTTAAGAGTTTTATTCAAATATTTAAGAAATAGGAATTAACATATAGCTCTTTCCTTTGTTAAATTTAATTCTATCAAATAATGTGATGATTTTCTTACTATAAAAACACCCTTGATGTTAAGACATTTAGCCATGATTGGTGTGAATCATTCATCCGCATTGAAGTTTTGGACAGTAAAAAGAAGCTTTAAGCAAAGTGGATGGAAGGTCTTAAAGAAAAACTTGGCTTTCCACATTGTTTAAAAACAATTGATGGTCAGAACTTTAGTGCTGGGTGAAGGATTCACACCAACCGTGACTAAATATTTAATCAGACAATATAAAAAATATGATATTACATCTCAATATAAAGAATATATTTATAGTGATAAAATCATTACATTGTTTGATGGAAATAAGTTCAAAATAACAAAAAGGTAACAAAATTTTGGTAACTTTCTCTTTCTAAAGGGTTTGAAGAAATCTAATAATATTAACTGAGTTATCTTCTTCGTTTCTTTCTAAATTGTCAATTTGTAAAGATCATAATTACACATGTAATATTTTTCCTAATTTAAATTTTTTAGTTGGATTTTTAATTTTTTAATCTCATTTTTAAATGGAAAATCTCTTAGTAAGTTTATATGTATTATGATAATACTTTGTGAGGTAAAAATAATTATTGAATAGAATTTGTGTACTTTTTTTCTAAATTTTTCTTGTTCAAATATGTATACTTTCTTTTGTAGTCAAGCTTACGAAAAGATTTCCAATATAAATTTTCAAATGAAAATATTTATTGTCTAAATCATTTAACAACAAAAAACATTTAAGCACTCCAATTATAAATTTTAAGACAGTGTATACAACGTATTTTATAGCATTTACAAATTTGTAAAGTCGACTCGTAATTTATGAAAAGTTTAAAGTATCATGACATGGAAGTTTAAAATAAAAGAAATTTAATAAGATAAGGAAACAAGATAATAATTTCTCATGAATTTTATTCTCAAATATTTTTTGCACATTGTGTGAGTACTATATTAGCACTAAATGAAAGATATGGATTTTTTAATTTCGAATATTTTCTGCACATCATGCAACTATTATATTAGTGCTAAATAAAAAAGATGGATATTTTAGTTTCATAATAAACATAATAGAGTATGAATTTAAAATGACAGATACAAAAACTTAATGGGATTCAGATGGCTCAACATCAGAATAAGGAGAAGAAATTTCGCTAGCACCAAAAGGACCCAAGGTTCCTCTAAGGGTGCTATTGGGATATGGATCTCGCCACTCATTTTAGATGAGAAATTCTCTTTCAGCTTTCTTTATAATGACTTCCACGATCTTCTCCAATTCTCAAAGTTGAGAAAAGTTGAGTTCTTCTCCTTGAAG
This sequence comes from Capsicum chinense, assembly GCA_026120095.1. Taxonomy (NCBI): domain Eukaryota; kingdom Viridiplantae; phylum Streptophyta; class Magnoliopsida; order Solanales; family Solanaceae; genus Capsicum; species Capsicum chinense. The sequence continues at coordinate 227,750,718 of JAPEIP010000006.1, read as the reverse complement.
TTGAAAAAGGCTGAGTTCTTCTTCTAAAAATTAAAAAAGGTTGAGTTTTTCATTTGAAAGTTGAAGAAAGATGAGTTCTTCTTCTGAAAGTAGAACAATTCTAGGTTATTCTAATAGAAGTTGAAGAAGGTTGAGTTCTTTTCCAAAAAGTTGAAGAAGGTTGAGTTCTTCTTATAAGAGTTGAAGGAGGATGAGCTCTTGAAGTTGAAGAAGGTTGAGTTCTTCTCTTAGAAGTTGAAGAACACTAAGTTCAAGTTGAAGAAGATTGAGTTCTTCTTCTGGACTTTGAAGAAGGCTGAGTTCGTCTCCATGAAGGTAAAAAAGGTTGAGTTCTTCTTCAGGACATTGAAGAAGGTTGAGTTCTTCTCTAGAAAGTTGAAGAATATTGAGTCCTTTAACTGAAAATTGAAGAAGGTTGAGTTCTTTTCCAAAAAGTTGAAGAAGGTTGAGTTCTTCTTATAAGATTTGAAGGAGGATGAGCTCTGGAAGTTGAAGAAGGTTGAGTTCTTCTCTTAGAAGTTGAAGAAGACTAAGTTCAAGTTGAAGAAGATTGAGTTCTTCTTCTGGACTTTGAAGAAGGCTGAGTTCGTCTCCATGAAGGTAAAAAAAGGTTGAGTTCTTCTTCAGGACATTGAAGAAGGTTGAGTTCTTCTCTCGAAAGTTGAAGAATGTTGAGTCCTTCAACTGAAAGTTGAAGAAGGCTGAGTTCTTCTCCTTAATGTTGAAAAAGGCTAAGTTCTTCTGTTGAAAGTTGAAGAAGGCTGAGTTCTTCTTCTAAAAGTTGAAGAAAAAGGTTTAGTTCTTCTTCTGGAAGTTAAAGAAAGCTAATTTCATGATTTGGAAGTAGTAATGACCCTTCAGGTCATTAGCCGTGTGCTTGCTTATTTTAGCTGATAGAGCTCCTCCATAGATGTCCCAAGTATTAGTGACTTGATGGAATCGATAGTTCGGTTACCTGATGGTTCTTTTGATTTTTAGAACCACTTTTCCAATTTGAAGTCTTCGTCGATTCCAAATGGCAGCCGAGCGAAAAATTTAGTAAAATGTTTTGGGATGCAAATTTTGAATGCACCAGTAGCTATGTAATATCGATTTTAGGATAGATAAACCCTTGGTTTGGATCCCATAGCACCCGAACTCATTTCGACCCATTAGTCAAAAAGTCAGAATTTAAAATATATGGGTGTGGGATCCACAAGTGGCCTAAATGACCTTGGATAGAAAATCCGACTTCACCAAAGCACCTGAAATGTTGAATTTAGTGCGGTTACATAGTTTGTTTGCGAAATAGTGCACGAATGAGTCCGATAGATCAAAAACAATTTTTGACCTTGCGGGCCTATTTAAACTCGTATAAAAAGGTCCTTTGTCTGATTTTTGAGAAATTCTTCAGCATTTTTAAAACCCTAGCAGCTGTAAATATTTGTTGACAAAAAAATGAGTCTTGTTGGTTGATTTGAAGTTTAGCAACTTGTGTAATCCATCTTTTTACTTCAAATCTAAGGTAAGAATTCCTCTAATTTGATATTGATTTCATGGTTTCTTGACTTAAAATCTCTAAATCATTGTGGGTCAATTTTATCCTAAAAATTGAGTGATTGACTTAAATTACTTGAGGGTTTTAACTCCCTAAATATAATTAGGCTATGGGTTGGTCTTGGAAACTCCTTTCCAAGGGTGAAACCCAATTGTGATTTTGGTATCCATTTGAAACCCATGGCATGGTGGTTTTATGATGGGTATTGTCATTCTTATTGTGATTCTTATATTGTATTATTGATAGCATTACTTGTGGAAGGGGAAGCTTCTCAGAATGGAAAGGAAAAACTTGTTGGTTCATGAGTTTCTTGGATTCAAGGTAGGTTAGGCTTACCCGTAGTATAGATTCAGCTCATTTGTAATATAATCATTGATATCTTGTGAGATTGGGCGGGGAATTTATACAATAGTTGATTAAATGGTGAACTCGAGATTTATTAATTTCAATAGGCCATGAATTTGTAAGGTATGATATTTGACCCTTAGTGTAGGACCTTGGTTAGCTTAATTATAGTCTCATGACTAATGTGAGAACACTATAGTTGTTCTAAGAAGACATAAATGGTATACTTCTCTATCCCTAAGAGTGTATTGACCTATATAATGCCTAGATATGAGATAACCTTGGTGTTGAGTTGACTTAGGAAAGATTCTTGAAGAGACTTTCCATGTAGACCTAGAAAGGATTGGGAAGCCCTTACGGTGAGGTATGGATAATTTAACCTAATTTTGGGTAGAAGCTAGACATGCGTTAGTAAGCTTGGCATTCTCGATATTTAAAAGTGGGACTTGACCTACCTTAAGCTTGAACTAAGTAAATGCTTAGCGACCTAGATACGTGGTGATTGTCCAAGCTATATACATATGTGTAGGAGTTGTGATGGTTGCACTCTATTATCAAATTATCTTGTGATCATGACATGAATACCCTTGTTAAGTGATTACTGTGCATGTTTGGTAAATACTCATGCTCTTGTTAATGGTCATATTATGTGTGAAGCTTATTAGTAAGGTAAAATGGTAAGTGTTATCCCACATCCTTACTTCTTTATACATTATGAGCTTTTGTGTATGCTTATTGGTTTGGCTATGCATATGGATGTATGTTGTTGTATCCGAAGAAATATGTGATATTATAATGATGCCTGATTCGAGTCTGGAGGAATATATGATATTATGATGATGCCCTATTCGAGTCGAGAGAAATGTGTGATATTATGATGATGCTCGATGAATCCAAAAGGAATACGTAATATTATGATGATGCCTGATTTGAGTCCGAAGGAATGTGTGATATTATGGTGATGCTCGATGAATCCAAAGAAATATGTTAATATTATGATGATGCCCGATGAATCCGGAAGAGATAAGAACATTATGATGCCGTGTGGGGCAAATTTACTTATATGCATTGATATTTGTAAGGTTAGGTCATGTGGGACAACCGCCTATGTTCTTGAATTATGAGGTCTCTCTTGGTAAATTGTTATTCGTTTCTTCTTCCAAATCACTATATAAGTGGTGCGACCCTTGATGCTAAATTAGCTACTAGAGGAAATTTATGCCTACTATTAAGTTAAGGTTACTGTTATATGTAGACTTGCATAAAAATTCAAGGGCTAACCTAATATATATACTTGACTTGAATAAGAGGTTATATTATGAAATCTTGTCTAGTAAGGTGGCTTATGTGATAACTAGCAACTTCTAAAATATATGATTATTATTTGGAACCTTGATACCTAGAAAACTAGTTTGTGGACTTTACTTGATTAAAATATGGAAAATTATCCTTAAGGTTGTGACATGCTTAGTGATGATGGATCTAGTATTGTGTGATGGATAGCTAAATTATCTCCTTACATGTGAAGTTGAGATGACTTAGTTGATAACTAATGTCATGATGATGTTAGTTAAATAATGGCCTTATGATAGTTGAATAATCTATACTTTGGGTGGCTTGTAGTTTTTCCCCAATTTGATGACTATTGATTTTAAGACTTGTAATCTTTTGACTTTGGAAAAATAAGGTTAATTAGTATGGACTTTGCGGTATTTATCAATGAATTATAGAATTAATGATTACACGCCTATGCTATGACAATGTTGCTTTCTTTATGTTTAATTATGGTATGGGTAATTGAAGTGGATTTCAGTAATGTGTCAAGGTGGGGTTGTGCTACCCG
>JAPEIP010000006.1:227723685-227746893 GCA_026120095.1 Capsicum chinense | reverse complement strand
ATATTATGTGTGAAGCTTATTAGTAAGGTAAAATGGTAAGTGTTATCCCACATCCTTACTTCTTTATACATTATGAGCTTTTGTGTATGCTTATTGGTTTGGCTATGCATATGGATGTATGTTGTTGTATCCGAAGAAATATGTGATATTATAATGATGCCTGATTCGAGTCTGGAGGAATATATGATATTATGATGATGCCCTATTCGAGTCGAGAGAAATGTGTGATATTATGATGATGCTCGATGAATCCAAAAGGAATACGTAATATTATGATGATGCCTGATTTGAGTCCGAAGGAATGTGTGATATTATGGTGATGCTCGATGAATCCAAAGAAATATGTTAATATTATGATGATGCCCGATGAATCCGGAAGAGATAAGAACATTATGATGCCGTGTGGGGCAAATTTACTTATATGCATTGATATTTGTAAGGTTAGGTCATGTGGGACAACCGCCTATGTTCTTGAATTATGAGGTCTCTCTTGGTAAATTGTTATTCGTTTCTTCTTCCAAATCACTATATAAGTGGTGCGACCCTTGATGCTAAATTAGCTACTAGAGGAAATTTATGCCTACTATTAAGTTAAGGTTACTGTTATATGTAGACTTGCATAAAAATTCAAGGGCTAACCTAATATATATACTTGACTTGAATAAGAGGTTATATTATGAAATCTTGTCTAGTAAGGTGGCTTATGTGATAACTAGCAACTTCTAAAATATATGATTATTATTTGGAACCTTGATACCTAGAAAACTAGTTTGTGGACTTTACTTGATTAAAATATGGAAAATTATCCTTAAGGTTGTGACATGCTTAGTGATGATGGATCTAGTATTGTGTGATGGATAGCTAAATTATCTCCTTACATGTGAAGTTGAGATGACTTAGTTGATAACTAATGTCATGATGATGTTAGTTAAATAATGGCCTTATGATAGTTGAATAATCTATACTTTGGGTGGCTTGTAGTTTTTCCCCAATTTGATGACTATTGATTTTAAGACTTGTAATCTTTTGACTTTGGAAAAATAAGGTTAATTAGTATGGACTTTGCGGTATTTATCAATGAATTATAGAATTAATGATTACACGCCTATGCTATGACAATGTTGCTTTCTTTATGTTTAATTATGGTATGGGTAATTGAAGTGGATTTCAGTAATGTGTCAAGGTGGGGTTGTGCTACCCGCGATTTTTGGTAAAATGATGGCGTAGTTGTGCTTTATGGTATTATTGAATGTATTCTTTTGTGTACTCTCCGGTGGTATGGGATGCCGTGATGAGTTATTTGTTGTGCTCTCTTTCGTATTTTTCCCAGCTGTATGGAATGTCGTGGTAATTTCTTGTGCGTATGTTCTAAAGATGGTTAATGATGATTATAGAAAGTAGATGTTTTTCTATTATGTATATGGTTGTACGCTTTCAAAATGATACTCAGTTGTTATGGTGATTATGGAGTATATTAAAATAGTATGTCCTGTTATTACTTTCGTAGTATAGATGTTACAGTGTTATCAAAGCAGCAGGTCCCATCATGACTCCATACAGGGTAGTGACAAATTGGTATCAGAGCATAGGTTTCACCAATATTATTGATAAAAGTGCAAGTGTCTAATAGAGTCCTGTGGATCGAAATGTTGACATTTATTTTCTTTCTTTGGGAGGCTATGTGACATTCTTAGGAGTCCTTAATTTTTTTCATTCATATCGTGCTAAGAGTCTGAGTTGGTTTGTAGCATATTTTCTTGACTTTACTCTTTTATAGATGTTGAGGAGACGTGCTGCCCTTATGCGAGGTGCGAGTCTTGAGATTGAGCCTAGGAATCCTGCTCCTATTCGTAGATGACCTAGAAGTCAAGGACAGCCACGTGATGTGTCTCCGGTTAGGGGCTAGGATAGGCTGCCTTTCTGGAGACCTATCCTCGCATTTGAGCTAGAGATTCCTCCACCACAACTAGCGGTGGGCTTGGGACCAGCCCAGGCTTCACCAGGTTTTATTCCTTTTTTATTGCTCAGTGATGCCCTAATTCAGATACTGAGTATGGTTGGTGGTGTACCATCTAATGGTGCATAGTCTTTTAGGACCGGGGCGCAGCCTGCAGCTGCAGCTCCCAGTGTTAAGATTCTTTTTGCACCGATAGTCGTTCAGCTGGTATCCTTTCCACCAATTGTGACCTATCTTTCTATGTCTGTCGATGAGCAGAAGATGTTTGGTAGATTTTTTAAGTTGACTCTTCCTAGGTTTTTTGGTGCTCTCGGGGAGGATACATTTGAGTTTCTTACTACTTGTGAGGATAGGCTTCGTGCTCTAGGCCTTGTTGAGACTCCTGGTATGAATTACACCATATTTCAGTTGGATTTGTCTGCTCGTCACTGGTGGAGGGGTTTTACGGATTTTAGTCCAGTTAGATCTTCTTCCTTGTCATGGACTCAGTTCTCTGAGATGTTCTTAGAGAAGTATATGTTGCATAGTCTTCGAGATCAACTAAGGGATCAGTTTTCTAGGCTAGAGCAGGGCTTCATCATAGTTGCCGAGTATGAGAGGGTTCGATGCTTTGTCAGAGGGTTAAGACTCTCTATTTGGATGGCTACTCGGATTCTAGTTGCTGCGGGTAGGACTTTTGCTAAGGTTTCTGATCATGCTATAGTGATGGAGGAGATGCACAGGGAGAGTCATTAGGGTCGTTATAAGAGTCTTAGATTCCAGGGTAGATTTGATGGAAGCCATAGTAGTTCTAAATTTAGGAGTGGTTTTTCTATTTTGGAAAACCTCCGCGTCCATCTTTTCAGCCTCATAGTCAACCAGTTCATGCAGCTATTCAGAAATCTAATGGGAATCAGTTTATTTATAGTAGGCGCCCTAGTAAGGGCGTTGATCAGTCTATGAGAGGTTCATCTATGGGCCATACTAGGCATGACAGTTATGCCAAATCAGCCGATTATGTGAGTTCAGGTTCTTCTCATGAGTCGTGTTTTGCTTGTGGTCTTCCTGGTTATTTCACTAGAGAATGCCCTAGTTGTGGGGTGATGGTTGTTTTAACCTAGGGAGCTACTCCTATTAGGGCAATTCCTCCTTCAAGTAGAGGTAGTTTGTAAGGTCATAGAGGTGGTTACCAGGGTGCTCAAGGTGGTACTCAAGCAGGTAGCACAGGAGGTCAGTCAGGTGCCCAATAAGGTAGTGAGCATGGTTAATTATATGTAGTACCTTATAGACCCGAGGCTGAGACTTTGAATGTTGTAGTGGCAGGTACGATTTTTGTGTGCCACAAGTTAGCTCTTGCTTTATTTGATCATGAATCCACTTATTCTTATATATCTTCTTATTATCCACCACGGTTGGATTTGACTAGTGATTTATTATCTATACCATTACGCGTATCTACTCCTGTGGGTGATTCTTTAATAGTGGAACAAGTGTTCACGATCATGTGTTATGATAGTCAGTGATGTTTATACTTATGTTGATCTTATTATTTTGGATATGATGGATTTTAATATGATACTGGGCATTGATTGGTTAGCTCACTATCATGTGGTCATGGATTTTTTTGCCAAGACCGTTACCTTAGCCATGCCCGGCATACCCCCAGTCATGTGGTAGGAAGTGGTTAGTCGCGAGCCAACAAGGATTATTTCTTATGTTTGTGCTAAGAGAATTATCTCAAGATGTTGCGAGTCTTATCTTGCTTATAAATGTGATACCAGTGTTGAGAGTCTGACTCTTAAGTTTGTTCCTATAGTGTGTGAGTTTCCTAATGTATTTCCTGACGATCTATATGGTATTCTCCCTGACCGTAAGATTGAGTTTACTACTGACCTTGAGCCTGGCACCCAACTTATTTCTATGGTACCCTACCGTGTGGCTCTTGGTGAGCTTAAGGAGCTGAATCTCAACTTCAGGATCTTCTTAGTAAGGGTTTTATTAGACCGAGTGTGTCCCCATAGGGAGCTCCTATTTTTTTGTAAAGAAGAAGGATGGTTCCATACTTATGTGTATTAATTATAGGCATCTTAATAAAGTGACGGTGAAGAACTGTTATCCTATACCTCGCATTGATGATTTGTTGGACGAGCTTCAGGGTGAGGTAGTGTTTTCTAAGATTGACTTGAGATCTAGTTAGTATCAGTTGAGGATTTGGGATGAGGATATTCCGAAGACATCTTATAGGACACATTGTGGTCACTATAAGTTCTTGATAATGTCTTTTGGGCTGACTAATTCCCCCGCCGCGTTTATGGACTTGATAAACCGTATGTTCAAACCCTATCTAGAATCCTTTATAATTGTGTTCAATGATTATATTCTTGTGTACTTGAGGAGTAGTGAGGAGCATGCACAACACTTGAGGATTGTACTTCAGGTTTTGTGAGCGTAGCTATTTCTTGCCAAGTTCTCCAAGTGCAAGTTTTGTCTTAAGTCAGTATCTTTTCTCGGACACGTGGTGTCAAAGGTGGGTATTATGGTAGACCCAACTAAGATTTCAGCGATTCGTGATTGGACTAGGCCAATGTCTCCGACTGAGGTTTGCAGTTTTATTGGTTTGGCAGGTTACTATAGGCACTTTGTTAAGAGCTTTGCTACCACATCAGCCCCAATGACTAGATTGACTCGGAAGGAAGTTCCATTCTAATGGTCCGAGGTATGTGAGTTGAGCTTTGAGAAGCTCAAGGATTGTCTCACTTCTTCCCCTTTGTTAGCTCTTCTAGTTAAAGGTGAGGGATTTACAGTGTTTTGTGATGCTTCTGGTATTGTTCTTAGATGTGTTTTAATGCAGTAGGGTCGTGTCATTTCCTATGCTTCTAGACAGCTTAAGGTGCATGAGTGCAACTACTCCACTCATGATTTGGAGTTGGCAACAGTAGTTTTGGCGCTTAAGATTTGGAGGTATTACTTGTATGGTATGTGCTGTGAGATTTTCACCGATCATTGTAGTCTTCATCATTATATAACCCAGTGGGAGCTTAATGCTAGCCAGCATAGATGAATGGAGTTGGTAAAGGATTATGATATGTCTATCTCGCATAATCTAGGTAAGGCTAATATGGTGGCGGATGCCTTGAGTCACAAGGCTGTGAGTATGGGTAGTTTGGCATGTATTTCAATTTCTTAAAGGCCAGTAGTACGGGACATTCAGTCCTTAGCCAATTAGATGGTTATCCTTGACATCTCAGATCCAGTGGGAATTTTAGCAGATTCATGATCGCTAGTTTGACAATAATAATTTGTGCCTTCTCCATGATCAGGTAGTGAGTGGTAAGTCTAGGAGACACAGCATGGATCCCAAGGGTATCTTGAGATTTTACGATCGTATTTGTGTTCCTCGACTTGATGATCTGATCTAGTCTATTCTGTATGAGGCTCACAGTTTTAGATATTCTATTCATCCTAGTATGACCAAGATGTATAGAGATTTGAGGCAGTTGTATTAGTGGGATGGTATAAAGAGAGATATGGCAAACTTCGTAGTCCGTTGCTTGTGTTATCAGCAGGTTAAAGCTGAGCATCAGCGTCCCAACAGATTGACTCAGATATTGCCCATTCCTGAGTGGAAATGAGAAAGGATCACCATGGACTTCATTAGTGGTTTGCCTCATACTTCCTGTGGTAACGATGGTATCTGGGTTGTGGTGGATCGTTTGACCAAGTCGCCATATTTGAATCCTATTCAGATGACCTTCAGTGCCAAAAGATTAGCCCTGATTTATGTTAGGGAGATAGTTCATTCGCATGGGGTTCCTATGTCTATCATATCAAATCGTGATTCAGTGTTTACTTCAAGGTTTTGGAGAGCATTCCAGGAGAAGTTGGGTACTCAAGTAGATTTGAGTACAATCTTTCATCCACAGATGGACGGTTAGTCCTAGCGGACTATTCAGGTGTTTGGGGATATGCTCTGAGCTTATGTTATGGACTTTGGAGGTCAGTGGGATCAACATTTAGCTTTGACATAGTACGCCTACAAAAATAGTTATCATTCGAGCATGAGATGGCTCCTTATGAGGCATTGTACATTAAGAGGTGTCATTCTCTTATATAATGGTTTGAGATATCTCAGATTAGACCCATGGTACAGATTTACTTCAGGACTCATTGGATAGAGTTAGGGTGATTCGGGATAGGTTGAGAGTAGCCCAAAGTAGGCAGAAGGCCTATGCCAACCGTAGACTCCGTGCCTTGAGATTCGGAGTGGGTGATCATGTGCTTATTTGAGTTTCACCTATGAGAGGTGTGATGAGATTTAGAAGAAAGGTAAGCTTATCCCTCACGATATTGGTCCTTTTGAGATTCTTCATGCGGTTGGCGAGGTGGCTTATGATTTAGGTATACCTCTAGGCTTTGCCGTTGTCCATCTCGTTTTCCATGGATCTATGTTGCAGAAGTAAATTCTGAATCCTTCTCATGTATGTAATATCGATATTAGAATAGATAGACCCTTGGTTCGGATCCCACAACACCCAAGCTCATTTTGACCCATTAGCCAAAAAGTCAAAAATTAAAACATATGGGTGTGGGACCCACAAGTGGCTTATATGCCCTTGGATGAAAAAACCGACTTCACTAATACATTCGGAATGACTAATTTTGTGAGGTTACATAGTTTGTTTGCAAAATACGGTGACCTTGCAGGCCCATTTAAATTCATATAAAAAGGCCCTTTGACCGATTTTTGAGACATTCTTCAGCATTTTGAAAACCCTAGAAGCCATAAATAGTTATTGAAAAAAAAATGAGTCTTGTGGATTGATTAGAAGCTTAGAAACTTGTGTAATCTATCTTTTTACAATAAATCTAAAGTAATAATTCCTCTAATTTGATAATGATTTCATGGTTTCTTGACTCAAAATCCCTTAATCATTGTGGGTCAATTGTATCCCCAAAATTGAGTGATTGACTCAAATTACTTGAGGGTTTTAACTTCCTAAAGATAATTAGGCTATGGGTTGGTCTTGAAAACTCCTTTCCAATGGTGAAACCCAATCGGGGTCTTGGTGTCCATTTGAATCCCATAGATTGTATTGTTGATAGCATTGGTTTTGGAAGGGGAAGCTTCTTGTAAGTGAAAGGAAAAGCTTATTGGTTCGTGATTTGCTTTGATTCGAGGTAGGTACACTTACCCGTAGTATATATTGAGCTCATTTGTAATGTAATCATTGATATCTTGCGAGATTGGGCGGGAAATTTATACGATAGTTGATTAAATTATGAACTTGAGATTTATTAATTCCTATAGGCCAAGTATTTGTAAGTTATGATATTTGACCCTTAGTCTAGGACCTTGGTTAGCTTAATTGTGGTCTCATGACTAGTGTAAGAACACTACAGTAGTTCTAAGTAGACATGAATGGTATACTTCTCTATCCCAAGGAGTGTATTGAACTATATAATTCCTAGATAGGAGATGTCTTTGGTGTTGGGTTGACTTAGGAAGAATTCTTGAAGAGACTTTCCCTGTACACCTAGAAAGGATTGGTAAACCCTTATGGTGAGGTATGGATGACTTAGACTAATTCCAGGTAGAAGCTAGACATGTGTTAGTAAGCTTGACATTTTTGGGATTTAGAAGTGGGATTTGACCACCCTTAAGCTTGAACAAAGTAAATGCTTAGCGACCTAGATATATGGTAATTGACCAAGCTATATACATATGTGTAGGAGTTGTGATGGTTGCACTCGATTATCGAATTATCTTATGATAATGACTTGAATACCTTTGTCAAGTGATTACTGTGCATGTTTGATAAATACTTATGCTCTTGTTGATGCTCATATTACGTGTGAAACTTATAATTAAGGTAAAATGGCAAGTGGTATCCCACATCCTTACTTCTTTATATATATTTTGTGTATGCTTATTGGTTTGGCTATGCATGTGGATGTATGTTGTTGTATTCGGAGAAATATGTGATATTATGATGATGCCTGGTTCAAGTCCAGAGAAATATGTGATATTATGATGATGTCCGGTTCGAATCTCGAGGAATGTATGATATTATGATGATGCCTAACAAATCTAGAAAAATAAGTGATATTATGATGATGCCCGGTTTGAGTCCGGAAGAATATGTGATATTATGATGATGCTCAATGAATCCAAAATAATATGTTGATATTGTGATGATGCCCATTGAATCCGGAAGAGGCAAAAATATTATGATATCGTGTGGGGTAAATTCACTTATATGCATTGATATTTGCAAGGTTAGGCCGTATGGGGCCAACCGCCTATGTGATTGAATTATGAGGTCTCTCTTGGTAAATTATTATTCGTGTGTTGTTCCAAATCACTATATAAGAGGTGTGATCCTTGTTGATGCTAAATTACCTACTAGAGGAAATTTATGCCTAATAATTAGTTAAGGCTTAGCGTTATGTGTAAACTTGCATAAAAATTTAAGGGCTAACCTAATATATATACTTGATTTGAATAAGAGGTTGTATTATGAAATCTTTCCTAGTAAGGTGGCTTATTTGTTAAATAGCTACTTCTAAAATATATGATTATTATTTGGAACCTAGAAACCTAGTAAACTTGTTAGTGGACTTTACTTGAGTAAAATATGGAAACTAGTCCTTAAGGTTGTGACATGCTTAACGATGATGGATCTAGTATTGTGTGATGGTTAGCTAAATTATCTCCTAACATGTGAAGTTTAGATGGCTTAGTTGATAACTCATGTCATGATGATGCTAGTTAAAGAATGGCCTTATGATAGTTGAACAACCTATACTATGGGTGTCTTGTAGTTTTTTCCCAATTTGATGACTAGTTATTTTAAGAATTGTAATCTTTTGACTTTGGGAAAATAAGGTTAATTAGTATGGACTTTGTGTTATTTATCAATGAATTATAGAATTAATGACTACATGCCTATGCTATGACAATGTTGCTTTCTTTATGTTGAATTATAGTATGGGTAATTGGAAGTGGATTTTTATAATTAGTCATGGTGGGGTTTTGCTACCCACGGTTTTTTGTAAATTGATGGAGTAGTTGTGTTTTATGGTATTATTGGTTGTATTCTTTTGTGTACTCTCCAATTGTATGGGACGTCGTGATGAGATCTTTGTTGTGCTGTCTTTCATGTACTTTCCGGTAGTATAGGACCTTGTGGTAAGTTTTTGTATGTATGTTCTAAAGATAGTTTATGATGATTATGGCAAGTAGATGTTTTGCTATTGTGTATATGGTTGTACACTTTCAAAATGATACTCAGTTGTTATGGTGATATGGAGTGTATTGAAATAGTATGTCATGTTATTGCTTTAGTGGTATAGATGTTGTTACAGTAGTATCAAAGCAGATTCAGGTCTGATCCTACCCATTGACTTTAAGATCATTGTCTTACTTTATATTGTCTTTACATTACATTTGAGCTCAGTTGGCCGATGATGCCTACTGAATACCCGTGTTGTTGTACTAATACTACATTTCTGTACTTTTTTGGTGCAGACCTAGGTTCTACTTGCTGCCGTTGAGCTTGTTCGTGCAAGTTGACTATTCGGAAACAAGGTGAGCTCTTGGAGATCGATGTGCCCTCTTTACCATCTATCCTTATTTGTCTTTTCCTTTCGAGATAAATGTAAGATATTATTTAAGCCATTTTGATTATGGGATTGTAAATTCCTCTTGTCAAGTTTAGAAGCTCTTGCATTAATACTATTAGGTCATGAGATTTGTGTTTGAATATTAGTTTTCCTTAGTTGTGAAATGTTGTTGTTATATGTTGTGTTCATAAATAGAGTCCTTGTTAGACGTTCTTACCGAGGTAACCCATTGTCATAGCTCCGAGTTACGATATCGGCTTACCTACCAGTGGAATGTGGTAGGTGCCATCATGACTCCAAACGAGGTCGTGATAGAAGTTGAACAAGTTTGAGTTCTTTTCCTGGAAGTTGAAGAAGGTTGAGTTATTATCTTGAAAGTTGAAGAAGGCTGATTTCTTCTCCTAGTAGAAGTTGATGAAGACTGAGTTCAAGTTGAAGAAGATCCAGTTCTTCTTCTGGAATTTGAAGAAGGCTGAGTTCTTCTCCTTGAAGTTGAAGAAGGTTGAGTTCTTCTCCTGAAAGTAGAAGAATTTTGAATTCTTCTTCAGAATGTTGAAGAAGGTTGAGTTCTTCTCTCGAAAGTTGAAATAGGTTGAGTTGTTCTTTTGGATGGTGAAGACGGTTGAGTTCTTCTCCCAGAAGTTGAAGAAGGCTGAGTTTGTCATATAAATGTTAAAGAAGACTGAGTTCTTCTTATGAAAGTTGAAGAAGGCTGAGTTCTTGTTCTGGAAGTTGAAGAAGAAGGTTGAGTTCTTCTTCTGGAAGTTGAAGAAGGTTGAGTTCTTCTTCTGGAAGTTGAAAAAGGTTGAATTCTTCTTCTGTAAGTTTCATACATATTGTTTAAAGTTTTTCTCTAAGGATAGGAATTCTAGTGTCGGGTGAAGGATTTGCTTCCGCCATTAATAAACCTTTCATTTGAGAAAATAAGAAAATGTGATGTTGGGCCTCAATAAAAGTGTATATATAGTGATGAAATGATCATATTGTTGGATGAAGATGAACTTAATAAGAAATTTTTTTTTAAACTATGTTACATTCTTTTTCAAAAGGATTTGAACATAGTTCATAATATTAATTACATTACCTTCTTTGTTTCTTTGTATATAGTTTCCAACTTTGTAAAATATCATAATAACACATTAGTATTTTTTCTAATTAAATATGTTATTGAATTTTTAAACAAGCTTTACCGTGTCATTCTTTGATGGATTATCTTTTAGTATGTTTGTATGTAAAATGATTGTAATTTATGCGATAAAACCATTTTTCGAGTTATGGTCATTCAAATTTATCTTTCACTATTGTGCATTCAAAACTTATATACCAGTCGAACCTCCAGAAATGGCAAAGTAACACATAGTAGATAAAATAATTGGATATTATACATTACATTTCATAAAAAACATATTCAAATATAAGATTAAACGTTATAGATACTACAAACTTAACAAGATCCAAATAACGCAACATTGAAATTCGGCGAAGGGCTCTCCATTTCCCCTAAAAGAGCAATACTCTTTTGGCTTCCTTTAGTTTGACTTGGAGGGTATCAATGGCACTTTTCGAGAGGGGTTATTGAGTAGTAGTATCCTCGAGGACGATCAAGAATTCAAGTGCTGGATGTGTATATTTGGCATGAAAATGCATACATTTAGCTTGTGTATGTATTCACTTTCATTATTTGATTATAATTATAATTGTTTCATGCTTATTACGTGTGTTTCTTTATGATGTTTGAGTGAATTAGTAGTTTGGAGCTAATATGACTATTTTGGAGCTTCAAAGTTTAAGTAAAAGAGACAAAAATTTGGTGCTTATACATTTATAGTATGTCTACCTAAAGCGCTTATATAATTTGAAATCAATTTGTGGAACTTAATAAAAGAGACAAAAAATTGGTGCTTATATATTTAAGCTCCTTAGAGTATACATAAAGTGCTTATATGATGTTAGAATAATAATGATAAATGTACAAGAACTCCAAAATAAAACTTGTTTGGCTTAAAGGAAAGATTATACGCTTCTTGAAAATAGTTGGAGTCTCTTCCACGATCAAACGAAAGAATTAATAACACTCTATCTTCGGGATTCAACTAAGCTACACAACAAGTAGTATTCAAGAATGTAGCTCTTCTTTTCTTGAACTGGTGATCTAACCATTTGATCAACGACTCTCAAATATTTTTATTTCTCAAGTGAGAAGTATGTCTTTTCAAACAAAAGAAACACTATTTATAGGATAAAAGTTTCATGCAAGATAAGAGTATTAATTAAGTAATACTTAATAGGTTCATGAATATTTTAAAAGGATATCTTTCTTTCAAGAACCTAAAACATAAAACTTAAAGAATAATGAATTATCAAATTCACATTTATTTTCTTTGTAGCTCAAAACTTTAACTAATGCATTTGTTTAAATATTAATTGAAATATAACTCAAAAGAAAATTTAACCGATGTATTTATATAAAAATTAATTGAAACATAAACTTTAATAATAACAATCCCCCACTTGTTTCAAGAAATTTTATATTTTAAAAATAAAATTCATTTGAGACATTAATCTAGAAACTTGCATCAACAATGGTGTCTTTTGGACTTGAACCATTAGCTAGTGAAGACTTTCTAAATCATTGACTACTTAGTGAACATATCTTGAACTAAATGGTCCTTTTTGCTCTAGAAAGTGAGTAGATGTGCATAAGTTGAGATTCTGTTTTCTTGATAAATCTATAAGAATGATATTGATTGGAGTAAATAATAAGATTGTTGATATATTTGACACTATTCCTACAAAAGATAAAGATGAAATTATATTCTCTTAATAAGTCTATATACCGATTTCAGTTGGAGTGGGTAGGAACACTCTTGATAGATTTACTGATGCTTTATTGTAAAGAAGAATGAGATTAATTTCTCTTAATGAAATTCATAGACTATTTGTAGGAGTATACAAAGTTACTTTGGATAAATACACTACACTAACTGCGAAGTGGAGACAACTTCAATAAGATTTTAACAGAGAAATCTTAAAGCACTCCAAGATTATATCATTAGGTAGGGTTACATAATAGTACAACTTCTTCACATAATCTTTATCTAATTAAAAGATGCAGCAACAATAATGTTGAAAATATGTTTTAAAATCCTTCTCTACATGTAGTTAGACAAAGATCTTCATTATCATCAAATTGGTTGCAACTTTTATCTCAACATGTCTTCAATCTGAACGGTTGAACCATTGGACCATAGGATTTGATACCACTTTTTGGGTTCGAAATCAAGAGGGTGTCATGCGGAAGCTACTAGTTTAAAAAACATGAGATGATAATTCAGACGACACATAGAACAATACTAAAAAGATATATTATTGATATGATTTAGCAAATTGGCTTACATATAAAAAAACAAATATAAAAATATCATAAAAGTTATGAGAGAAAATCTTCCCATAAATAAGACTCTTTAAATGACTACATTGTGGATGCTATTGTGTTATGGTATGAGAAGAGAGATCTTTTATTAATAGAACTACAAAACCCCTCCTATAAGAAAGAATAAATGTAATAGAAATTAATAGGAAAGAGATCTTTTCCTACTAGGAAACCTTTTTTCTATCAAGAAAGTAATTCTAATTATGGTAGAAAATCAGGTGTAGTAGGAAATTTAGGGCAAATCCTAACAAAAGAAACACTACTTATAGGATAATAGATTTATGCTAGAGAAGACTAATAATTAAGTAATAGTTAATAGGTTCATGAATATTTTAAAAGGATATCTTTCTTTCAAATCATAAAACTTAAAGAAGAATGAATTATCAAATTCACATTCATTTTCTTTGTCACTCAAAACTTTAACTAATGCATTTATTTCAAAATTAATTGTAACATAACTCAAAAAACTTTTAACCGATATATTTATTTCAAAATTGATTGAAACATAAACTTTGACAATAACACATGATATGTGAATCTCAATAGTAAATCATATTCGACCATAAGGTGGTTAAACAAATGCAAGAGACATACTTTTGTTGTATAACAAAAGAATTTTACACTATATAGTATCAAGTGTTTGAGACACTTGAGAACATTTTAAAGGGGTTTCTTTACACAGTCTTAAAGGAGTTTATACATGTTTAATTGTGTTACAATATATGATTTTATGTTACAATATTTTTTCACTTATCGTAAATTATAATTATGTTTTACAAGTTTGTAAACTATCTATCCGCAATAATTATCTTTGGATATTAATATTAAATGCTTTATCTTGATATGTTAGTATAAATTGGATAATAAATAATTTCACACTGTTAAAACTTATTGTAGAAGACTTTTACTTAGAATGACTACAAACATAATATGCGTTTTTGAACAAGAGAAACTTTATAAAATAAACAAATATAGTCAAAACACTATTTTACCTCATAAATAATGATTGTTTTTGAAGATTATTTTACATATGAACTTTCTATGAGATATTATGTCAAAGATTTGAAAAAAAGAGTCTTTTAAGAATCCAATAACACAAGTCTAATTAGGAAAAATATTGACTGTGCTATTATAATCTTTATAAAATGGCAACAATACAAATAAAGAAAGAAGGAAACTCAATTAATGTTACAAAATTTGGTAAAATCTTTTGGAAAAAGGAAGTAACATAATTATACTTATCACTTTTTTGTTATTTGAGTTTATTTTCATCATACAATATAATGATTCTATCACTATAAATGCATCCTTGGTATTGAAACCCAACATCACATTTTCTTATTTTCTCAAATTAAAGGTTAAGCAATAACCAGAACAAATACTTCAACCAACAAGAAAGATCCTAACCTTGAGTTTCAAGTGTGGTGGCTGAATGTTCCACCAGAATAACTCAGGCTGCATCAAATTCCAGTATTGATGGAGATTTTGGAAGACAAGTTGCTAGAAGTAAGATGACTACTAGCTCTAGATGAGGGTCGTGTTGAATTCACCAATAACCCCCTTGCAAGTACCTAGGCTCCTTTTGAGGCTAGGAAAAATTCTTTGTCTGATTTCTATGTTGTCTGAATACCACTACTTTTATCAGATCTACCATGTTATCTTAAAGTTTGGAATATTTATTATAAAATTAAAATACATCTCTTTTATTTTGTACTAAAATAATACCAATGCGATGTATGAAAAGTATTTATGAAAAACAATCATGAAAATTTATAATCTATTTTTCTTCACCATATTCAATTTTATTCATTTTAATTTGTTGAAAGATTTAGTTTATTGTACAATAATAATCAAATTTATTGATAGATTCATAAATTTACTCAACCGAATAAGAAATAAAATTCAACCAAATTATTGAGTAACGATTCGTATTACTAAATATTAATTTTTTACACATTTTGTTCTTATAATTTATAACTATAGTGAATTATTCGCCACATAAAATTAAATGAGAAAAGTGTAACTAATTTTAAACATAAAGTTGAATCAACCAAATAGAAACAATTTCGATAAGTTAAACTAAATTTTTTTGTTGATACATGCAAGGATAAATGACAGATGTTTCTTAAATTTCCATGTTGTTGAAGAAAATTGTATGGCCTGGAAAAGTAAATGAAGTTGACATGTGAAATTAGTTACACCAGAGTGAAGTTCTTGGATATGATCCAATGAAGATGAGTATTCACAAGAGAGTAGAAGAAAAAGAGAAGAGAAAGAGCTAAGCTCATTGATTGAATGAGAACAACTAAAAAATACTCTGTACATCTGATATAGAAATATATATACACACATTGAGTTAGTTATAACTTACTCTTAACCAACTAATCTAACTGTTAAGTGATCTAGTAGATTGCTTAATAAATCAACATGTATAACTAAAACTCAACTTCTCATTTGATCACTTAATACACCTCCTCAAGTTAGGTGTCATGAAGATGTTAGACACACCTAACTTGGATGTAAGATACATATGTTGATCCTTGAACAGACCTTTGGTCAAGATGTCAGTCGGTTTTTCAGTGGTTGAGATATAATAAGAGTGGTTGAGATATAATGAGGCTGAATGTGACCTTTATGAATTTTTTTCTTAATGAAATGGCAGTCAATCTCTATGTATTTTTTTCATTCATGAAACATTAGATTGGATACTATTTGCATTACTGATCAACTGCCAGTAAACAACTTAACAGGTAGCTTAACTTCCATATTTAGCTCATCCAGTAGGCCAAGTAACCTGTGATTTCAGAGACAGCAGAAGCCATGATCTTATAATCTGCCTCTGCAAGACTCCTGGAGATGCTAGTCTGCTTCTTTGACTTCCATGTAATCAAAGTGTGTCCTAACTTGACCAAATACCTAGATATTGACCTTCTAGTTTGTGTGCAAGCTTCCTGTCACGACCTGATTTATGAGTCATCATGGAACTTACTATATCCCACCATTAAGTAATCCAAACCTTAACTCGGAGAGAAACATAATGGGTTAACTTGGTGGAAAAAGTGTTTCATAGGCGGAAATCAACAATATAACTTATAAATAAGCAAGGCATTCTAATTAGTAATTGTAATACCCCAACTTAGGATAAGAAGTCCCACATTAGTAAAATACATATGGGGTGCTGGGTAAATAAGTAAGCATGCCTTACTACCTAGTAATGCATTTCAAATCCATGTGAGCCTAGGCCCAGAGTGGACAGTATCACTAATGGGTTGGGGAGTTACAGGGGTGTCTCAGGCCTTGATGGCTTGGAATGCCCATCATGTTCAGGGCCTCGGTTCGAGTTGTGATAGAATGATATTAAAGTCGCTCCCATTTCAGCCCTGTCGATGTGTCCCATAATTCAAACTGAGTGTAGGCAAATCCCGGTAAGGTGGGGTAAAACTCAGTCCTGAGTGTAGCCAAATTCCATTCAGTAAGGGAAATCTCAGCGAGAATGCTGAGTCCATAAGAGGGGGTGTATGTAACACCCCAACTTAGGATAAGGAGTCCCACATCAGCAAAACATAGGAGGGATGTTGGGTATATAAGTAAGCAAGCCTTACTCCCTAGTGATACATTTTAAAGCTATGCGGGCCTAGGCCCAAAGCGGATAATATCACTAGTGGTTTAGGGAGTTATAGGGGTATCTCGAGCCTTCGTGGTTCAAGATGCCCATCATGGCTAAGGCCTCAGGTCAGGTCGTGACAGAATTAAAATATAACACCCCGCACTTTTGAACTAGAAATCAAACTATTCTTCCTACATGTAGAAGCTCAAACAGAAATTATTTCCAAGTGAGAATAAGTTTCATGATCTTTATCCTCGTTTTTTAAGTGCTTTTGAGGTGGAAAATCTTCATAAAAATCACTTAAAGAAAATTTGAGCTAAGAACCTTTGATTTGGCTAAATCTTTGTATTCGATTTTATAAGCGTCTACTTTGAACGTGTATAACTTTTGATAAAAGTGAAATTTTGTAGATGAAGCATCAAATTGCAGATAATTGAGTCATCTTTACAACGATACAAATTTTGCTAAAATTCAATACCCGAGCAAAAAGTTATAGCCATTTTCGTGAGAGAGGCAGTGAGGTCATGCAATTAGCACGTGTTGTGCTCTCTAATCCAAGCTCCTAGTTTACAGCTGTTGGTTTCGCATTTTTAAGGGATTTGTAGTCTTTTCTTCCCTTATATCTCCTAGCCCATGCCTGATAATCCTCAAGGGGCGATATTTTCCTACTATTTAATCAATTAAATATCTCAAATCCTTTTAAAAACAAAACCCTAGATTCTCCCCAAAGATCAATAATTCAAGCTTTTTAATTCAAGATTCTCAAGAAAATTTTCAAGAATAGGGTTCCATTCTTCAAAACAAGAAACTTAAGGTATGTGGGACTACTCTAAAAATCATGGGCGTAAGTTTAATTATTTTATCAAGATTAAAAATCTCCAATTATGTTTTATAATGAAGTGTTTGATATTGTTTTTGAAAAGTATGTATCATGGGACTGTTTTGATGAAAATAAATGTTGTCTTGGACCACCTTATGATTGTACTATTGAAAGGAGAGTGTTTTTGATGTAAATTCAAATGAAAATATATTGCATGACTCTCCATCACTTGATGTTTAAAAGCTATGGGTGGTCATTAATATGATAATAAGTGAGAAGGACTATAGATATAATGTGATGTGATTTTATTGACATGCAATTTTGGGTGTGATGATACACAATGATTATATGCCCTTAACAAGATAAGTATTTAATGTTTTGATAGTATGAAGCAATGTTTTTTTGAAGAACTAAAAGTTGGCTTAAAAGAGCTAGTTGGTTACCCAAAGAAGGCGTTTCAGTGTAAGAGCTCATCACTGTAAATTGTAGTTTCCAATGCAGGACTTAATATATATTCTCCTAAATAAAAGGACATTTAGGATATCTTACATGGGGGATTTCCTACGGTATGATCACATGGGGGGTATCACCACCCCAATCCTGGCAGCTACTCGGATTGGGGGCTTATCCACCTAGTCAAGGATGGGTCCCACATAGCTCGTGGGATTATAGATTTGTAAGGTGTACCAAATAGCTCAAAAGAATAATAAAAATTGGGTCAGTGTTGTCAAGAATCGTTTTGAAGTTCTCTAAAGTATGCCCATGTATTTTTACTTGTATTTTGTTCACTGATAGTATGAAATGCTCTTACCTATTTTGTATAAACATATGCTATTTTGAGTTGTTTCACATACCAGTACAATTGTATTGACCCTATATATTTCAGGACCTGAGGCACACTCCTAGGGTTCGACTAAGCAGTAGGTCGAATTTTATCAGAGTTTGTTGTTGGTAAGCCTCCCTTTATTTTGAAAAGCCTATTTTAGAATATTGTTAGTTTATTTTGATTTATGGTCTGACTGAGGGTCTTGTCCCAGCTTTCAGACAGATATTGGTGTTGATATTCTTAGAGATTTCACAGACTAGTGTCGTGTGTTTTTAAACATTATGAATTAAATTTCGTATTGTTCATTTAAAGTAAGAGAATGACTATATTTTTTTTTGCTATATTTCTACATTTCCTTACTATTAATGAATTGTGTATATGATTTCTAGTTAGATAAGGGCTCTCGGGCCTTTATGGTTTGGGATGTCCGTTATGGCCTGGGCCTCGGTTTGGGTCATGATAAACTTTGTATTAGAGCATGGTACATGGTCCCAGGTGTCTACGAAATTGCGTCAAATAGAGTCCTGTTTATGGGTGTGTAGCGCGCCACACTTAGAAGTGGGAGGTTGAAAGGTATTTAAGAATATCTCTTTTCTTTTCATGATTTAGTTCATTCTATAGCATCGTTCGTACGAAAGTAATCCCAATTCGTTCCTTCCTCTAATGTTCTTAGATATGTCTCATTGTTGAGGTTATTCAAGTGTAGAAGCTTAGAGTCTAAATGATGTCGTTCTTACTAATTGAGTCATACAAGATGATGAAATTGCATAAGTAATTGAGAGGATTCCATAAGTACCTTAATGTGTATTTATTTAAGCTTATACCCCTATTTACACTAATCGTACATTTGAGCCTGAGGTATGAAGCGTATTCAGTCCCCTTCAAGATTCTTGTTGAAAATGTCATGCTTAAGGGTAGTGATATATGCCATAATATTGGAACAATATATCCACCCAATTAGTAGTATTTTCTAAGGTGTCATACCCTATTGGTAGTATGATGATCCCAAAGTTAGTGATATGGCATCACAAGCTAAGAATTCAGAATGAAGGTGAATTTTGTGTAAGAAAGCTAGTTTAGTTGTATAACCGTTGATTGGGGATAGGGTTCAATTTGATAGTGATAGACTAATGTGGTAGAAATATTTGTAGATAATATGGTAGTCTGTGGAGAAAGTGTTTATCTATGATATTATCTATTCAAAATAGGGAAGTAGCCTAGAGTGGATAGTTATGATGGTTATAGAAATCCCTTATAGGCTGTGAATGGAAATAGTTAGATTAACCAATAAGTCATAAGGATAGACTCATTGTTGTATATGGAATTTCGAGGATAGTTGTGATGTATGCATGGGTATGTAACTATGGCGTGAGAAAGTAGAATATGTTAATGAGATCATAATGGGTTATGTTTTAAGGTTAAGATATAATGACCTTATTATGTGACTTTACCACCACCACCCCTTTTAATTATCTTTTTTTTTGAAGCTGTAAGCTAGTACTACATATGAGAAGGTGTGTGGTGAATTCTAAGCTGTGGTAGTAATGTTGTGGAGAGAATGAACTTGTGTGTGGTAGTTAAGTTAAATGGTGTAGTTGGGTTGATTCCCCAATTTGATGGAATAGTACAGTGTGTGATATGCGGTGTTATATGATTGGTGTTGTTAGACAATAGGCTCTGACTTAAGATTTGGAGTGTAGTGGTAAAAATAGTAGCTTAAGATTAATGATTCATGTTTTGTGGGATTAAGTAGTAGGCTAGATTTAATGTGTGCAATATAGCCTAGGTGGGCAACTTGTGAAAAAAAGCGAATGGATAATTATGATATATTTATATACATGGGACTAATGTTAGAATGGTGAATTATGGTTGAGTCACTAAGTGGATAAGAGCGTGAGTATATAATGATAAGTTGAAC
Organism: Capsicum chinense; assembly: GCA_026120095.1. Lineage (NCBI taxonomy): Eukaryota > Viridiplantae > Streptophyta > Magnoliopsida > Solanales > Solanaceae > Capsicum > Capsicum chinense. The sequence continues at coordinate 227,726,730 of JAPEIP010000006.1, read as the reverse complement.
CCCCAGGTAGCATGTTGTTAGATAAGGTTTATATATGTATAAGTGTCATGTGTACTTAGTTCACATAGAAGTCTAGGAAGTTGTTGTATGGTGATCTTTAGAGTTAAATTAAGGAAATATGTGTAGGCAACATCTGCCTTTGGTATAGTTTTACAAATTTTGTTAAGATTGTAAGTATGTGAGTAGAGGTCTAGAGTTGGTGTGTAAAGTAGTGAAGAATGATTTATTATGTGATGAGGAGTGTGGATGAAAATGCTTACGAGAATGGAGTGATAGGGTGATAGCTATAGAGGCTAGGGAAGGTTCAGAGTAGCATTTTTGGAAAGCAATACCTTTACAGTATAGTTTACCAGGGGAAGTTTATCTTTTATGTGTATGGTGATACCCCATTGTGTTGAGTTTTATGTATGTAGATTTAATGAGAAGATATGTCCTCAAGTATAGGATTGTGACTTTGATCTAAAGGGGAGATGGTGAATAAAGGCAGTTCCCAAATTTTCTCATTGTGGCAACTTTCAAGCAAGAATCATGATAAATCAATTCCTATTAAAGCAAGCTCCTCCTACTTCGATTTGAATGAACATCTACAAATGTCTTAGGTATTCAATTTTTGCCTATGTCTAAGGTTTGAGCTCTCTATGTAAATCATGTCATGTTCCAACCTCCAAACAAGAAGCAATAATGTCCCTCAGTGATCTAATATTCCCAAATATCCAAGCTCTATGTTATGTTGCTCATGATCCAAAAAAAAATCCATGTCTCACATAATGCTTGGTTTGAAGTAACAATGCTTTATATGTCACCGATTCATTCTATGTCGGGTTTAGCCAAAATGATAAAGTTTATGCTAACTCATGGAAAAATTTCAGTTCTTTAAATAAGGATCAATCGCGTCAAGTGGCAATCCTTGTCTTATTATTAACTACATAAATTTTTTATTTATGCCAAAAAACTCATGATATGTGCACCCATGTTTCTCAATGTGGTCTGTCCTATGAAATTATATTATTAACTACATAAATTTTTTATTTATACCAAAAAACTCATGATATGTGCACCCATGTTTCTCAATGTGGTCTGTCCTATGAAATTATTTTGTGTTTGTTTATGCCGAATGACTCTTTACTTATGATTCAGGTACTTGATATATAAAGCACTTCGTGTCTATTCTATTGCATCTTCTCCTAATGTCCCACCTTGAGTAGATAAATAAATATAGGTTATAATTGAGTAGTGTTTCTCCCATTCATGATTCTTATGCTCAGGCCCCTTAAAGACCCTCAAAATAATAGTATGATAAGTAGTTATGGAAGAGTAGTAGTGACTTAAGAAGGGGGAGTAATTGTTCTTAAATGTGAAAATTTTGATGTGATTTCCTTATCTAAGATTATAAGTGATGGGAGAAAGAAAGAGATGGACTTTCGTTATGAGAAATAGTCGGGAAGGAGGTATGTAGTGAAAATATTTGTGAGGGTGATTGAAATTGCGGGTCTTAGTGGGAAGACCCATTAACTCAGTATAGTAATGATAGGCTTGAATGTTTTGATAGATGAAAACACCAAGCAATGTGCCATGTGGTTAGTATTCCTTGAATTAAGACTTGAGGTTGTTGGATTATAGTGATGAGATGAGGTGATTTCTTAATGTGAAGTAAGGTCTGTAGTTTAAGTTATCACCTTTTTAACTTTGAACTAGGCTTCAACATAGACGTACTATGTGGGGAAACTCGAACTCTTGTGGTTAGAAATGTTATGGAAAAATTATAAGTTGGAAATGATGAAGTATGTTATTTATTGTTTGGGGCATACTTAAGTAGTGTCTCTCAGTTATAGGTCTATGAGTTGTATCATGTAAGGTAGAGAATTCTTCTATTTCTTATCTGTCGCAAAATCTTGTTTCATGATTAGTACCAATATAAATTAGGTATATGATCACCAAATAAACCCATCCCTTATGTTGTGGTGATTATGATTCATAGAACTCATGTGCAAGATCATCCCTATGTAATGTCTCGTTACCTCACACTTCGTGCTTACATGTTATACTAGGGGTTATCAAGAAGCTCATTTGATGCCTTTGCATATTTTGTTGAAGAAAAATGTTGAATGCAAGATTATGTTCTTTATTCTACACATTTAGAGCTTTAAAAGGTCCCTACCCATCATTCGGGGACAAATGATCCCAAGGGGGAGATAACGTAACACCCCGCACTTTAGAACAAGAAATCGAACTATTGTTCCTACATGTGAAAGATCTAATAGAAATTATTGAAAACTGAGAATAAGTTTCATGATAATTATCCTCGTGTTTGAAGTGCTTTCGAGGTGGAAAATCTTCATAGGAATCACTTAAAGCAAATTTTAGCTAGGAATGTTTGATTAGGCTAAATCTTTGTATTCGATTTTACAAGAGTCTATTTTGAATGTGTATAAATTTTGATACAAGTAGAATTTTGCAGCTCAAGACCCACCAAATTGTATATAATTGAGCTAGCTTTCCAATGATACTAATTTTTCTAAAATTCGATACATGAGCGAAAGGTTATAGCCATTTTCGTGTGAGAGGCAGTGAGGTAGCGTGATTTGTATGTGTCATGCACTCCAACGCACACTCCTAGTTTATAGCTGTTGGTTCCGCATTTTTAAGGATTTTTTAGTCATTTCTTCTCTTATAACTCCCAGCCCACGCCTGATAACCCTCAAAGGGCGATATTTTCCTTCTATTTCATCAATTAAACATCTCAAATCCTCACAAAAACATAACCCTAGCTCCTTTCCAATGATCAAGAATTCAAGCCTTTCAATTTAAGATTCTCAAGAAAAGTTTCAAGAGTAGGGTTCCATTCTTCAAACCAGGAAACTTAAGGAATGTGGGACTACTCTTGAAACCATGGGCGCAAGTTTAATTGTTTTATCAAGATTAAAAATCTCCAATTATGTTTATAATGAAGTGTTCGATATTGTTTTCGAAAAGTATGTATCATGGAATTCTTTTGATGAAAATAAATGTTGTCTTGAATCGCTTTCCATGGAAATTGAACTATAA
>JAPEIP010000006.1:227674277-227723585 GCA_026120095.1 Capsicum chinense | reverse complement strand
TATGATTTCATGTGTTTTGTAAAGTTGATTGAGAGCATGAATGACTAAACTCCCTCTCATTTATGATATGTTTGATTTCAAGTATTGTGAATTGTTTAAATGCTTGAATTTTCTAAGAGAAAACTAGTGAGTGAATCCTTTACTAATGATCATGGAATGATATGGGTTGTGACATATTGAGAGGGGGTTTGTGAATGGAAAATATTTATCGTGTCAAGATTAATAATTTCTATGGGTATAGAAAAATGTAAACATAACATGATCACCCTATTATTGTACTATTGAAAGGAGAGTGTTTTTGATGTAAACACAAATGAAAACCTATTGCATGACTCACCCTCACTTGATGTTTAACACCTATGGGTGGTCCTTAATATGAAAATAAGTGAAAAAGGCTGCAGATATGATGTGATATGATTTGATTGACTTCCAAGTCAGGGTATGACGATACCTGATGATTATATGCCCTTAACAAGATAAGTATTGAATGTTTTGATAATATAAAGAATGTTTTTTTTGAAGAACTAAAAATTGGGCTTAAGAGAGCTAGTTGGTTACCCAAAGAAGGCGTTTGAGTGTAAGGGCCCATCGCTGGAAACCATAGTTGTCGATACGGGACTTATGATATATTCTTCTACATGAAAGGATATTTAGGACATCTCACATAGGGGGATTTCCTGCGGTGTGGTCACATATGGGGTATCACCACCCCAATCCTGGTGGCTACTTAATTGAGGTCTTAGCCGCTGAGTTAAGGCCCAGTCCCACATAGTCCGTGGGATTATATATTTGTAGGGTATTACCGACTAGCACAAAAGAATAATAAATAGTGGGGCAGTGTTGTCAAGAATCGTTTTGAAGTTCTCCAAAGTATGCCCATGTATTTATACTTGTATTGTGTTCACTGATATTAAGAAATGCTCTCACCTATTTTGTATAAAAACATGTTATTTTGAGTTGTTTCACATACCAGAATAATTGTATTGACCCCCTATATTTCAGGATCTGAGGTACAGTCCCGAGGTCCCACTAAGCAGTAGGTCGAATCCTATCAGAGTTTACTGTTGGTAAGCCTACCCTTATTTTGGAAGGCTTGTTTTAGAATATTGTTAGTTTATTTTGATTTATGGTCCAACTGGGGGTCTTATCCCATCTTTTAGACAGATACTGGTCTTGCTATTGTTAGAGATTTCGCAGACTGGTGTTGTGTTTTTTCAGACGTTATGAATTAATTTTCATATTGTTCATTTGAAGTCAGATAAAGACCATGTTTTCATTTTTCTATATTTCCTCATTTCCTTACTGTATATCAATTATGTATATGATTTCCAGTTAGAGAAGGGCTCTTGGGCCTTCATGGTTTTGGATGCCCGTCACGGCCAGGGCCACGGTTCGTGTCGTAATAATAATGATAGACAACACAAGACACCATCCCATGACCTGGAAGAGTCGGTACAAGCGCATCTAGTAATAATAAAACTCAAATATCTAAACTAGTCAATAACTTCTGTCCCGATACAAAAGACTGAATATGAAAGATAGAAAGAAATAGGTGACTCTGACTCTGAGAGCTCACCCAATATTCAGTAATCAACACCGCATAAATATTGATCAACGGCGGCAACTAGTACTCAGATCTGCACCAAAAAAGTACATAAGTATAGTATGAGTACCAAAACCATCGATACTTAGTAGAAATCATTGGCCGACTAAGCTAAATCATGATATAAGTATGACAAAATACAAGATGTCATAACTAAGTCAAGGTACAAAAACAAACCTGAATCATCTCCAACATCACTATACATGAATAAATAAATAAATAAATAAACCAAAATAATAGCATAACATAAAGTATAAACACAGCTTTCATAATTACAAAATTATCTCTCATATGCCAATTAGTGAGAAAAAACTAAATAACTTATCACAGATCCCCATATGCTTGGAGAGTACACTCAAAGATAGAATAATGCAATCATTCATCGGTATCTATTCTAGTCATTTAACCATCATGACACAATTTACCATCATTCAACAATCTCATCATCATTTAACCACTAGACACCATTTATCGAATAACCAACTTATTAGAGTACGTGCCTTACTGATCAGTGACTTTAACGTAAGAGTTGCCTACGGATGGAATGGTTTACCTGACGTATTCCAAGAAAGAAGTAAAATAGGAAGAAAAGAACACAATGATTTTTACATGGAAAATACCCGGCTCAAAAAGGTGTAAAAACCACGACCTGTACCTCTACAGAATTTAACCCCAACTTCACTAAATAACTCTGAGCCTCAATAATGACTGATTACAAAAATCTTGTAACCAACAATTAGGAATTATAAACTCTAATTTCTATACCTCAATAACTGGAATTATAAACTCTAATTCCTATAACTCAATAATTGGAATTATAAACTCTAATTCCTATAACACAACAATCACCCTTGACTGTTAAACCCACTTCGAGTTATCTCAAACTTGAAGTTAACTCAGCTCAGTATTGTTCCTAAACAATCAATCTAGGAAGACAATAAAATAAAACTCAATAAGAAAAATACATTTAAACTAACTCATGAACTGTAAAGCTTAATCCTATAAAACAGGTTCATCAATTTGTTCCTTTGTACTGGCAGCACTTGAATCTTCAGTCAGAATTCTCTCAATTATGAACTTTCTCAATTTGATTGTACTTTTCCTTTTCTCTCTCTATAAGCACTTAAGTTGCTCTAAATGATACATTTTCTATTTAAGCACAACACTCAAAAGAGTCCTTCTTTATTTCTAATTCCTCCATTAATCCGAACTCTTATTGCATAGAGTTATATTTCAAGTGAGACTCCTTCTTCAATTCCAACTCTTGTCTTCTTAGTGTTGTAGTCAAACTTCAACTCTTAAAATCAGCACATGATTATTTCCTTGAGTTTATCTGAATTAACCACTCATCTGGTCCTTCCTTGATTTTTACACGCTTATCTTTAATCATCGGTGATTTTTCTAGAACTTCAGCTTCGTGAGACAGTGTGTCTATGAACCATATTGACTGACACGTTTCATATCACTTGGTCAGTTTTTCATCATCAAAAATGCATCGTACCCAACAAATTTCCCCTTTTTGATGATGAAAGACCTCTTTTCTTTGTGCATTCATACATCTTCACCTATAAATACTAAAGTATAAAACACTAGAATGAAACAAGTTAGTTAATAGGTTATGAACATTGCACAACCCTCTCATCTTTCCCCTTTCGGCATCATCGAAAAATCATTTCAATGCAATAATATACTAGCCAAAGTGATTTGTTATGCTATTCATGGCAACTAGGCTATCACCAAAATAATTAGACAAAGACTTTACCCAACATAGTAATGTATTAAAGAGAGAAAAAACATTAGTCAATTAAGCAAAGGTAACCATTCCATTTAACTTCCAGAGCATGTTCCACATTAAATCTAAGATAGTACTGAACAAAGCAAAAAATTGAGCACTAATCAAAAAGGAATAAGGTATAAAAGTGGGACATGAATAAGCTAGTACTCAAGCCATTGATTCCCAAGACATATATGAAGATTCTTGTAACAATGCTAATTCTTATAAACTACCAATAAATTATCAGTAGCTTGTGTTGGTGTTATTGATGCATTATTTTCTTAATTTGTTGTTTCTCCTATCAATATGTCCTCAGTCTATACAATAGTTGAACCAGGTGGTACAATATGTTCCTGTTCATGCTCATCAGTTTCACTATCATTCCCCCCATTTTGTTTAAAGAGGATCTCCTTTGCTTTCCCCTTTAAATGAGCACTCCAAATTTGACTATCTTTAAAAAGGCTTTTGTTTTAGTTCTCCCAATCTTTTCATATCTAGTAATGGTACTCTTTTTACCATCTCCAAAAGATCTATTCCCCCTTTAAATGTAATAAGTGAAAGAAACTTTATTTGCTTCCAATCTTATGCCTTGAGTAAGCTCTATCCATGTACTAATTCTGCTTGCCTTGTTGCACTCTCACCTACAAACTAAATTAGGGGTTAACTTTAGGAACCCAGACAAGCTTGGATCCTTTCTTATAAGAAAAATGATGTTTGAGGTTCCTTCTAGACCATCGAGGTAACAGGTTTTGTGACTTGTTACTCTGACTAGTTTTGACCTTTTTGTTAGTTTGTGCTAACTTAGAACCAAATTTTTTTCTAGGCTTATGCTTCTTGATTTGCTTTTTGCTGCAACTGGACATTTAGTGGATCGATGTCCCAGGTTACCAAAAATATAAAATAGATCTTTAATAGCATTAGAACTTTTATAAAAACCTAACCCAACCTATTTATTATGAGTTCTTTGACCTAGCTTATGAACAAATCTTGAAGAATGTGTCCCTCTATTAGCTCTTTCAACATCAAGTTTCAATTGAGAAACTTCTTAAGTTAGTTGACTAACCTTTTCTTTTTCACAAAATTATTCATATTTAATCTTAGTCAATCCTGACTCAATTTTTTCTTGTTCCTTACTCTTGACCTTTTTTCCTTTTTCAGAAAGAGAGTTTTAGAACTTCAGATTTGAGGGTCAGGTTTGATGAATCAAGTCTGCTAATATATTCCTTAAGAGTGCAATTTTTGTTTTCAACAGTGTTTTAACAAGCCTCTAGATCGATATAATCAAGCATTAGGCTTGCTAAACTACTAAAGATTTCATCCCTATCAATTTTTAGTTCTTGAAAATCATCAATTAAAGCACTTATTAAAGAAACAAGTTTTCTTTTTTGGAAATAGATGTAACTTCTTTTTGAGTTCAAGAATACTTACCTCAGATGTTCCATCATCTTTTTCCATGTCTGAATCTCCAATGACCATGATAGCAGTTTCATTATCTTCTTCATCATTTGATTTATCACTTTCAGATACCCTAATTAGATCTTCCATGTTCATCTTATAGGTCTTCAAATTACCGACTAACTCATCAAGGGACATTTTAGTAAGATCCTTAGCTTCTTATAGCTATAACTTTGACATCCCACTTAGACTTTGGTAGGACTCTCAAGACCTTCTCTACCTATTCCTCAGTAGATAAAACCTTACCTAGAGATAATAACTCATTTACCTAGTTATCATTTATTGTATTGACTCATTTTTCTCCATTACGAAAACCTCATATTCAGTGACAAGTGATGCAATTTTGAATTTTCTCACTTGGCTAGTACCTTCATATGCATTCACCAACGCATCCTAGATTTGTTTAGCAGTGTTTCAATTAGATACTCTATTGTACTCGACTAGATCAAGACCACAAACAAGAATGTTTTTGGCTTTGGCATTTTTTTGTAGTGCAACAAGATCTTCTGGGGTGAATTCACTCCTTACCTTTTTCATTTGTTCTCTATCCACTAGCTTCATAAGAATTGTTTGTCCATCAGTAGTTCTATTTTATAATTCATAATCTACACTTTGAAGATACATTTCCATCCTAGTTTTCCACCGCATGAAGTGAGAACCATCATAGAATGGAGGTCTAATAGTGGATTGACCTTCACTATGACTAGTAAGTGCTGTGGAATTCATCATACTGATCTTTGTCTTAGGTGTTAATCCTTTCTAAAATAATCTTACTCTGATACCACTTGTTAGAGTACGTGCCCTACTGATCAGTGAATTTAACGTAAGAGTTGCCTATGGATGGAATGGATTTCCCAGTGTGTTCTAAGAAAGTAGTAAAACAGGAAGTAAAGAACATATTTATTTTACGTGGAAAACTCGGCTTAAAAAGGTGTAAGAAACCATGACCTGTACCTCTACAGGATTTAACCCCAACTTCATTAAATAACTCTGAGCCTCAACAACGACTGATTACAACACTCTTGTAACAAACAATTAGGAATTATAAACTTTAATTCCTATACCTCAATAACTGGAAGTATAAACTCTAATTCCTATAACTCAATAACTGGAACTATAAACTCTAATTCCTATAACTCAACAATCACCCTTCACCGTTGAACCCACTTCGAATTATCCGAAACTTGAATTTAACTCAGCTTAGTATTGTTCCTAAACAATCAATCTAGGAAGGCAATAAATTAGAACTCAATAAGAATAATACATTTAAACTGACTCATGAACTGTAAATCTTAATTCTGTAAAACAGGTTTGTCAATTTGTTCCTTTGTACTGGCAACACTTGAATCTTCAATTTGATCGTACTTTTCCTTTTCTCTCTTTTTTTAAGTGCACAAGTTGCTCTGAATGATACATATTCTATTTAAGCACAACTCCCAAAAGAGTTCTTCTCTATTTCAAACTCCCCCTTTAATCAAAACTCTCATTGCATAGAGTTCTACTTCAAGTAAGACTACTTCTTCAATTCCAACTCTTGTCTTCTTAGTGTTGTAGTCAAACTTCAACTCTTCAAATCAGCACATGATTATTTTCTTGAGTTTATCTGAACTAACTACTCATCTAGTCCTTCCTTGATTTTTGCATACTTGTCTTTAATCATCGATGATTTTGCTACAAGTTCCACCACATAAGACAGTGTGTCTGTGAACCAACTTGACTAGCATGTTTCATATCACTTTGTCAGTTTGTCAATCATCAAAATTGCAGTGTACCCAACACAACTCTTGTCAAATAATTTATTTATAACTTAATCGTCATATAGCCACTAGTTCCCTTTTGTCAACTTTTCACCATATATCCACTAATCATCATTATCAAATAAAATCATTTATTAACTAACAATACCATTTATTAACTAATAATCATTTACCATTAATCATCATATGTCAGCAAATCATCATAATCATCCTTCAAAATTGAATCGATATATAATCAATAACATAATCATCTTCTGAAATTAAAAATAGTATATAATTAACATCATAATAATTTTTTTGAGTTTAACTGAGTATATAATCAAAATCATTGTCATCTTCCAAAATTGAACTGGGTATAATCAACATCATAATCATTATGCAGAATTGAATCGGGTATTTATAATCAACATCATAGTCATCTTTTGAAATTGAATTATGTATTTAATCAATATCCTAATAAATAGACAAGGTCCCTAGCATGATCATAAGTATGACTGATAATGTAATCATTAGCATAATTGCTAGCTTTAATCAAAGACTCATCGTAGTATCTCATTAGCTTATCGTAATATGATCATTAACTTATCATAACATAATCAATAACTTATCATAACAAAATCAATCATCTACTCAATTAGTCCATGAGCATTACTTCCCATGGCATCACATCATAACCATCAAGCGCCAAGGTTCCTTAATAATGCCTCATTAAGCACTTTCTACGTAATTTACAATCGTATATGGGTTTTAAAATAACTAACATAAATCTTGGCTGAAGGTGGGTCAAAGATCCCACTTCTAAATTTCCAAAAGCATTTCTAAGGCATGTTCTACTCTAGACAAGGATAAGATATCTAAATCCCCTCTTAAATATTTAGCAAGCCATAATTAGTCCTAAGGTAGAGGTTCTTTCCAATTACCATAACTAATTCAAAGTGAAAACTAAGACAACCTCACTCAATGTAATAAACTAAGGAGAATCATACCTTAAGCATGAGTAACTAAGTTACTCTCACCCATAGAGTAACCTAGGGCATTCTCATTCTAAACATGAGACATGAAGCCTAATTCACCTAAGGCACAAGGAGACAAGCTAAGTATTACAACTCTACGATTTCAAATAGCCTAAATGACCCAACTAACCTAAGTCTTGAATTTCATCAACCAACGCCTAAACCCATCCCAAATCCAACAAAATATCACAACCATACTATGAACTAGCTCAATCTATGAAAAAACAAGAAACCTAGCCTACTTGGGATCTGAAGAATTCTCTTTCGAGAAGCCAGCTCAAGATGACTAACTATCAAAATCATATTTTACTCATCAGTACGTGAATAACGATACCCATATTTCATCATTGTGCTTCGGGTCTAAACTTCACACCAAAAACCCATGTAGGTCCTACATATGGAAATTGTATTTCCGAAACCAACACAACATTCTCACATTCTTAAGGAATTATTACCCTAAAAATAGGGGAAATCTAAGCTAATTTGGGGCAAAAATCAAGCCTCCAAGGTTTTGGAGTTTTGAATAAGAAAATCAAGAAATTCATCAAGAAAAAGGGTAAAATCTTACCTCAGATCATAAGATAATCGTGAAAACAAGTGTTAACCAAACTTTCCAATCACCCACAAGCTTCAATCCCTCTTCATCTCACTATTTAGGGTTTAGGTGTCAAGAGAATAGATGAAGAATGGCTAGAATTGTGACGTACGAGGTCTATTTATACCTAATCCAGACCCTCGGGTTTGGCTATTGCAAGATGGGGCCTGCGATCACGACATCTGGGGATAAATCAGATGTCCTGATTATGATTTTTGGCCATATAATCATAACACCTGTCAAAGCATAAATTTCAGGTGAAGATCGGAATATACCTTAGGCGATCACAGTTGCACCATAAAACTTGGTCCACCAGAATTTTCAAGTCCAGACGAAATTCATTTGAAATCGTGTGTGCACAAACAAAATAAGCTACCACCCCAAATTTGATGTTTTGGATATGATGGCGTACTCAAAATTTCCATTTGAGGTTGTTTCAATGAAATGTGGATCCCACAACCAAATTTCTAATTTTTTGCCTTTTTAACTAATAGGTCGAAATGAGTTCAGGTGCCTTGGGATTCGAACCAAAGGTCCACCTAGCCTAATATCAATATTTTAGAGCTACTAATGCAGTTATAATTTATATACAAGATCATTTTACTAAAGTTTTGGCCCGGTGGATTTTTGGAACCAACAAAAACTTCAAAATATGGAGTTGGCTCTAAAAACTAAATGAATTACTCAATAACCGAACTGTCAGTACTAGTAAGTCATAAATGACTTGGGAAAGCTATAGAAAACCTCTAACAGCAAAAATAATTAAAGAAAATATGAAAAATAACCTGAAGGGTCATTACACTACCCAATCAGCATCACACCTGATAGTTAATTCTTCAATTAGTTTACTGCATATATACACACCTTAGCCAAGCTAGGTTTTTTTACATGTCTTTCTATTCTCAGAGCTTCTTCCATCTGTGTTTTCTTTGGTTTTCAAAGAAACTGACTCAATGTTTGAAAATTATAGGCAAAGTCAGTCCTAGTGATTGTCAAGTATAATAGCATGCCTATCAACCTTTGGTAAGGTCTAATGTCTGTCAGTAAGGGATCCTACATGTTGTTGTCTTTCCTATGTTCATCATACTCTTTACTAATTAGCTTTGCATTAGGATACATAGGTGTTAATACTGGTTTAATAGTTGATAGTCTAAGGTCATATAGGAGCTCTAACACATAATTCCTTTGATGCATAATGAATTCTCAAGCGCTGAAAATTTTATTCCAAGAAAATACTTTAACTCTCCCAAGTCTTTCATTTTGAATACTCACTGTAGTGAATTCTTTGTAATGACCCTTCAGGTCATTAGCCGTGTTCTTGTTTATTTTTGCCAATAGATCTCCACAATAGTCATCCCAAGTCATTAGTGACTTGTTGTAACCGATAGTTTGATTACATGACGGTTCGTTTGGCTTTTAGAACCACTTTTCCAATTTGAAGTCTTCGTCGATTCCAAATGGCCGCCGAGAAAAAAATTCAGTAAAATAATTTTGGATTCAAATTTTGACTGCACCAAAAGCCATGAAATATTGATTTTAAGATATATAGACCCTTGATTTGGATCCCACAGCACTCAAGCTCATTTCAATCCATTAGTCCAAAAGTCAAAAATTAAAATATATGGGTGTGGGACCTACAAGTGGCCTAAATGACCTATGATGAAAAATCTGGCTTCTCCAATGCATCTGGAATGTCATATTTAGTGAGGTTACAAAGTTTATTTGCAAAAACTGGAGTCTGGAAGGTCAAAAAAGAGTTTTGAAGTTGTGAGCCCATTTAAACTAGTATAAAAAGGCCCTTTGGCCGATTTTTGAGATATTCTTCAACATTTTCAAAACCCTAGCAGCCATAAATATTTGTTGACAAAAATATGAGTCTTGTGGGTTAATTAGAAGCTTAGCAACTTGTGTAATCCATCTTTTTACTACAAATCTAAGGTAAGAATTCCTCTAATTTGATATTGATTTCATGGTTTCTTGACTCAAAACCCCTAAATTATTGTGGGTTAATTATAGCTCAAAAATTGAGGGATTTACTCAAATTACTTGAGGTTTTTAACTCCTTAAAGATAATTAGGCTATGGGTTAGTCTTGGAAACTCCTTTCCAAGGGTGAAACCTAATTGGGGTTTTGGTGTCCATTTGAAACCCATGGCATAATGGTGCTATAATAGGTATTTTCATACTTGTTGTAATGCTTAGATTGTATTATTGATAGCATTGCTTGTGCAATGGGATATTTCTAGGAAAGAAAAACAAAATCTCGATGGTTCGTGAGTTACTTGGATCCAAGGTGGGTTAGGCTTACCCATAGTATAGATTGAGCTCGTTAGTAATGTAATCATTGATATCTTGTGAGATTGGGTGAGAAATTTAGACAATAGTTGATTAAATGGTGAACTCGGGATTTATTAATTGCTATAGGCCATGGATTTGTAAGGTATGATATTTGACCCTTAGTGTAGGACCTTGATTAGATTAATTATGGTCTCATAACTAGTGTGATAATACTATAGTTATTCTAAATAGACATGAATGGTATACTTCTCTATACCTAGGAGTGTATTGACCTATATAATTCCTAGATAGGAGATGACCTTGATGTTGGGTTGAATTAGGAAGGATTCTTGAAGAGACTTTCCCTATAGGCCTAGACAGGATTGGTAAGCCCTTATGGTGAGGTATGGATGACTTAGAATAATTTCGGGTAGAAGCTAGACATGCGTTAGTAAGCTTGGCATTCTCGGGATTTAGAAGTGTGACATAACCACCCTTAAGTTTGAACTAAGTAAATGCTTAGTGACCTAGATACGTGGTGATTGTCCAAGCTATATACATACGTGTAGGAGTAATGATGGTTGCACTCGATTATTGGATTATCTTGTGATCATGACATGAATAGCCTTCTTAAGTGATTACTGTGTATGTTTGGTAAATACTCATGCTCTTGTTGATGCTCATATTATGTGTGAAGCTTATTAGTAAGGTAAAATGGCAAGTGTTATCCCACATCCTTACTTCTTTATATATTGTGAGCTTTTGTGTATCCTTATTGGTTTGGCTATGCATGTGGATGCATGTTATTGTATTCGAAGAAATATGTGATATTATAATGATGCTCGGTTCGAGTCCAGAGAAATATGTGATATTATGATGATGTCTGATTTGAGTCCAGAGAAATGTGTGATATTATGATGATGCCCAACGAATCCGGAGGAATAAGTGATATTATGATGATGCCCGATTCGAGTCCATAAGAATGTGTGATATTATGATGATGCTCGATGAATCCAAAAGAATATGTTGATATTGTAATGATGTCCGGATGATGTTCGGTGAATCTGGAAGAGGTAAAAACATTATGATGCCGTGTGGGGTAAATTTACTTATATTCATTGATATTTTCAAGTTTAGGCTATGTGGGGCAAACTGCCTATGTGATTGAATTATGAGGTCTCTCATGGTAAATTGATATTCATTTCTTATTCCAAATCACTATATAAGAGTTGTGACCCTTGTTGATGCTAAATTAGCTAATAGAGAAAATTTATGCCTAATATTGAGTTAAGGCTTAGCATTATGTGAAAACTTGCATAAAAATTCAAAGGCTAACCTAATATATATACTTGACTTGAATAAGAGGTTATATTATGAAATCCTTCCTAGTATGGTGGCTTATGTGATAATTAGTTATTTCTAAAATATATGATTATTATTTGAAACCTAGTAAACTAGTTGGTGGACTTAACTTGATTAAAATATGAAAACTAGTCCTTAAGGTTGTGATATGCTTAGTGATGATGGATCTAGTATTGTGTGATGGTTAGCTAAATTATCTCCTAACATGTGAAGTTGAGATGGCTTAGTTGATAACTCATGTCATGATGATGCTAGTTAAAGAATGGTCTATGATAGTTGAATAACCTATACTATGGGTAGCTTGTAGTTTTTCCCCAATTTGATGACTAGTGATGTTAAGACTTGTAATCTTTTGACTTTGAAAAAATAAGTTTAATTAGTATGGACTTTGCGTTATTTATCAATGAATTATAGAATTAATGATTACATGCCTATGGTATGACAATGTTGCTTTCCTTATGTTGAATTATGGTATGGGTAATTAGAAGTGGATTTCGGTAATAAGTCACGGCGGGGTTGTGCTAATCGCAGTTTTTGGTAAATTGATGGAGTAGTTGTGCTTTATGGTATTATTGGTTGTATTCTTTTGTCTACTCTACGGTAGTATGAGACGTCGTGATGAGTTCTTTGGTGTGCTCTCTTTTGTGTACTTCCCGACAGTATGTGATGTCATGGTAAGTTCTTGTATTGTTGATGATGATTATGGAAAGTAGATGTTTTTATATTGTGTATATGGTTGTACGTTTTCGAAATGATACTCAGTTGTTATGGTGATTATGGAGTATATTGAAAGAGTATGTCATGTTATTGATTTAGTAGTATAGATGTTGTTATAGTGGTATCAAAGAAGATTCAGGTACGATCCTACCCCTTGACTTTAAGATCATTGTCTTACTTTATATCATCTTTATATTATATTTGATCTCAGTCGGCCGATGATGCTTACTGAGTACCCGTGTTTTTGTACTCATACACACTTCTGTACCTTTTTAGTGCAGACTCAGGTTCTAGTTGCCGCCGTTGAGGTAGTTCGTGTGAATTGACTATTCAAAGACATGGTGAGCATCGAGTTTCCCTCTCTCCCCTCTATCCTTATTTTTCTTTTTCTTTTGAGACAAATGTATGAGATTATTTAAGACATATTAGATTCTGGGATTGTAAATTCCTCTTGTTAAGTTTAGAAGCTCTTGTATTGATACTATCATATCATGGGATTTGTGTTTGAATATCGGTTGTCCTTAGTTGTGAAATATTATTGTTATATATTGTTTTCATATATAGAGTCCATGTTGGACGTTCTTACCGAGGTAACCCATTGCCATAGCTCCGGCTTACGATTTCGGCTTACCTACCGGTGGGATGTGGTAGGTGCCATCAAGACTCCAAACAGGGTCATGACATTCTTTGCTTCCTTTATCAATTTCAAGTCATCTCCAGTGACTAGTAGTTCATCTACATATACAAGAATTATCACTATTTCTTCTTCATTTTT
Source organism: Capsicum chinense (assembly GCA_026120095.1). Classification (NCBI taxonomy): domain Eukaryota; kingdom Viridiplantae; phylum Streptophyta; class Magnoliopsida; order Solanales; family Solanaceae; genus Capsicum; species Capsicum chinense. The sequence continues at coordinate 227,710,258 of JAPEIP010000006.1, read as the reverse complement.
CCTTATGAACAATGAGTGACCAAACTAACTTTATTTAAACCTCGGCATAAGTAGACCATATCTTAGTTTGGAATTCCATTCTCTAGGTGCTTTCTTAAGTCCATACAAGGACTTTGTGAGTCTGCATGCTGGTTTAGTCACCCTCTAGCTTACAAATCCTTATGGAAGATTCATATATATCTCATCATATAAGTCCCCTTACAGAAATGCATTGTAGACATTCATTTGATGCACGTGCCACTATTTTGAGGCTGCAATAGCGAAAATTATTCCCATTGTAATCACTTTACCACAGGGAAAAGGGTTTCATGATAGTCTATACTTTCTTGCTGAATATATCCCTTGAAAACAAATCTTGCCTAGAACCTCTGAATTTCTCCTGGTGCCTTGCATTTTATCTTAAATATCCATCTTCATCCCATGGATTTTTTTCCAGTTGGTAGTGTAGTGATAGTCCATGTGTTGTTGCTTTATACAGCCTCTATCTCTACCTCCATAGCTTCAATCCACCTAGGATCCTTAGTTGCTTCTTCTAGGTATTAGGTTCTGTAACAGCAAAGAAAGCAGATAAGTAAAATTTAATGGTAGATAAGTTATCAAAAGTGACATAATTAACAATATTATAAGGAATTTCATGATGAGCTGAATGTAGAGGAATGAAATCCTTCCTCCATATTGGAGGTTGTTTGGTTCTTGAGAAAGTTCTAGTTTGTATCATAACACTTGACTGAGTTCTATCTTATTGGAATGTTCAATGTTTGATATTGTTACTCCGTTGCCTTGAGCATCAAGATTAGGCTACATATGGGAGTTGTCTAAACCATTAGTAGGTGAAGAACTTCTCTCTGTATCATATAAACAGTAATAGAAAAGTTAGCGATTGTAACTTGAGGTACATGAGAAGTAGTATTCAACTTTTCAAAAGAGAAACTCTCAATATTCTTGAAGAGTTGTACTTCAGGCATGTTATTTTCAAAAGGAAATTTAGATTCTTTAAAGATAACATCTCAATGTACAAAGAAGTATTGGCTAGTTAAGTCATACAAAAGATATCCTTTTTTGTGTTTCTGAGTATCCCATAAATACAACTTGTCTACTTCTAAATAAAAGTTTGTCATCTTGAGTTAGGACCTTAGCATAGCATAGACAACCTAGTATCTTCAAGTGCATGAGCGAAGGTTTTCTCTTGTACGGTTTTTCATAAAGATGGGAATATTTTCTTGCAATCTAAGTGCTCTTGTTACTTTTAGGATGTGTCTATATTTTCTCTCAACCACACTATTTTGCTTAGGGACTATGCGGTTACAACCATGGCAACAACTATTTGGTCAAGAAGTGCAGCAGTAATGGCCTCAAAATACAGCAACAATTAGAACAAACTTTTTCAAGTATGCAACTCATTTTCAACCTAAAAAATATTCAAAAGTCAACCGGCATTTGTCTTTAAGTTGTGACATTTTTCAGCCACTAGTCAATTTATTTATTGTCTAATTACAAATAAAAAACCATATTTACCTGCTCTATCACCTTTCTTTATGGACTACACACTTTTGTGGATACTCCGAGAATCATTCCCGCAGTTTGAAAGAGACTTGGCATAATTGAAGTCACAAAGTTAGATAGACTGATGATGTTATGAGAATGAAATGCAATAATCTCCCTAATTAAGGAATCAAATATATTTGGTTGTTAGAGATATATCTGGGCATATGTATTTTATTGGCATAATTTGTATCGTGAATATCAACAGTTAATAAGCTTTAAAAATTTAGTGGTTAAACAAATAAAAGAGACAAAATTAGTTGTATCTTTTTAAAATTTTAAAATGTATCACATCGAGCTTAAGATAACATTTTAATGGGGTCTATACATAATTAAGAGAAAACTAGTATGCACCGTTAGCTTGTTTTTGGTATGTCATTAAGTATTGTGACACATATTATAAATATTTAAATAAAATTAAAGAAAATAGTCTTATAAGGTAAGTTGGACTCTAAATTAGTTCAACGGAATTTGCTTATCAAAAATAGGAAATCTCTTTCACTGTTCATCATCATCCTATGCTTCAACACCATTAAAGGAACTGGCATTCACCAAATATTATTGATTGTGTTTCTATTTTTCATGAGTTAGTTACTCTTCAATCTCACTATTGTACAATCTCACATAGTGACAAATAAAAATAACCAACAGTATTTTGTGAATGCCAGTTCCTTCATGGTGTTGAAGCTAAGAATTATGAAGAACAGTGAAAGAGATTTCCCTATATTTGGTAAGCAAATTTTGTAGAACATATTTAGAGTCCAACTTACCTTATAAGGCTCATTTCTTTAATTTTATTTAAATATTAATAATATGTATTATAATACTTGAAAACATACCTAAAACAAGATGGCCGAGTAATTTTTGTTTGCAACGACTGTGCATACTAGTTAATCTCCATATTTAATGGTGTTAGATTATAAGGTTTAATATGATGACATCTTTTCACTTGTCAGAAATTACGATTAGATTTTGAGAGTTGGTAAACACACTATTTGCAATAAATTGAAGCACTTAATTTTTTTGGGTACGTAAATATGTAATTTTTTTGGGTACGTAAATATGTGCTTGAAAATAAATATTTTTACATTGTTAAAATTTATAGTGAAAGGACTTTTGCTCAACATAACTAACACTAGAATACAAATTCGAACAAGAGGAAATTTAAAAAATAAATAAATATAATGAAAAATATTTTTACCTCACTGTCATTTTGCATATGAACTTACTAAGAGATAGTTTCTAGAAGAAAAGCACAATTTTGGATAAAAAGATCCAACAACATGATTCAAATTAGGAAAAAATATTTAATTTGTAATTATGATTTTACAGATTGACTATGCTATAAATAAACAAAGAAGTAAACTAGTGTTAAGAGTTTTATTCAAATATTTATGAAAGAGGAAGTAACGTGTAGCTCTTTCTTTTTTTAAGTTTAATTCCATCAAACAATGTGATGATTTCGTTACTATAAAACACCCTTGATGTTAAGACATTTAGCCATGATTGGTGTGAATCATTCATCCACACTGAAGTTCTGGCCACAAAAAAATATCCTTAAGCAATGTGGATGGAATGTCTTAAAGAAAAACTCAGCTTTCCACATTGTTTAAAAGAAAAAATTTGATGGTTAGAACTTCAGTGCTGGGTGAAGGACTCACACCAGCCTTGACTAAATATTTAGTTAGAGAATATATAAAAATAAGATATTAGATCTCAATACCAAGAGTGTATTTATAGTGATAAAATCATTACATTGTTTGATGAAAATAAATTCAAATAACAAAAAGGTAATAAAATTTTGGTAACGTCCTCTTTCTAAAGAGTTTGAATAAATCTGATAATATTAACTGAGTTACCTTCTTTGATTCTTTGTAAATTGCTAATTTGTAGCAATCATAATTACACATGTAATATTTTTCTAATTAAAATTATGTTATTGAATTTTTAATTTTTTGGTATCAATTTTAAATGGAATATCTCTTCGTAAGTTTATATGTATAATGATTATACTTTGTGAGGTAAAAATAATTTTTGAATTGTATATGCTTAACTTTTTTCTTGTTCAAATATAAATACTTTCTTTTGTAGTCATGCTTAGTAAAGATTTCCGTTATAAATTTTCAATATGAAAATATTTATTATCTAAATTATTAAAAAACCAGCAAAAATTAAAGAACACCAATTATAAATTTTAAGGCAGTCTATGCAGCATATTTTATTGCATTTCTAATTTCTTGAAGGCTACTCGTAATTTACGAAAAGTTAAAAATAAAAGAAATTTAATATCGTAATCATACAAGATAATAATTTTTCATGATTTTTATTCTCAAATATTTTTTGCACATCGTGTGAATACTATATTACCGCTAAATGAAGGAGATGGATTTTTTAATTTCAAATACTTTCTGCGTGCAAGTACTATATTAGTACTAAATAAAAGAGATGGATATTTTAATTTCATAATAAACATACTAAAGTACGAATTTAAAATGGAAAATATAAAACCTTAATGAGATTTAGATGGTTCAACATCTCAAATATTTTTTGCACATTGTGTGAGTACTATATTACAACTAAATGCAGGAGATGAATTTTTTAAATTCAAATATTTTCTGCACATCCTATAAGTAATATATTAGTACAAAATAAAAGAGATGGATATTTTAATTTCATAATAAACATACTAAAGTACAAATTTAAAATGAAAAATATAAAAACTTAATGAGATTCAGATGGTTCAACATCAGAATCAGGAAAAGAATTTTCACTAGCGCAGAAAGGACCCAAAGGTCCTCAAAGGGTTCTATTGGGAGATGGAGCTCGACACTCATTTTGGATGAGCAATGCTCTTTCAGCTTTCTTTATAATGACTTCCACGATCTTCTCCAATCCTCAAAGTTAAATAAGGTTGAGTTCTTCTACTAGATATTGAAGAAGACTGAGTTCTTCTTTTGAAAGTTGAAAAAGTTCGAGTACTTCTTATGGAAGTTGAATAAACCTAAGTTATTCTTTTGGAAATAGAACAAGGATGAGTTCTTCTCCTGGAAGTTGAAGACGGTTGAGTTCTTCTCCTGGAGGTTGAAGAAGGTTGAGTTCCTTTTCTAGAAGTTGAAGAAGGCTGAGTTCTTCTCCTAGAAGTTTAAGAAGGTTGAGTTCTACTCTTGGAAGTTGAAGAACGCTTAGTTCAAGTTGAAGAAGGTTGAGTTCTTCTTTTGTATTTTGAAAAAGGTTGAGTTCTTCTTCTGGATTTTGAAGAAGGCTGAGTTCTTCTCCTTGAAGTTGAAGAACGTTGAGTTTTTCTCATGAAAATTGAAATCCGTTGAGCTCTTTTTCAGGAAGTTGAATAAGATTGAGTTCTTATCTCGGAAGTTAAACAAGGTTGAGCTCTTCTTCTAGAAGTTGAAAAAGGTTGAGTTCTTCCCATGGAAGTTGAATAAGACTGAGTTCTTTTACTAAAAGTTGAAGAAGGTTGATTTCTTCTTCTGAAAGTTGAAGAAAAAGGTTTTTTTGTTCTTCTGGAAGTTTAAGAAAGGTTTAGTTCTTCTTCTGGAAGTTGAAGAAGGTTGAGTTCTTCTCCTGAAAGTTGAAGAAGGCTGAGTTCTTCTTCTGGAATTTAAAGAAGGTTGATTTCCTCTTCTGGAAGTCGAAGAAGGCCGAGTTTTTTTATGAAAGTTGAAGATAGCTAAGTTCTTCTCTTGGAAGTTTATAAAGACTGAGTTCAAGTTTAAGAAGGTGAGTTCTTCTTCTAGAATTTGAAGATGTAACGACCAATTTCATCGTTACTAAATTATTCATAATAAATTCATGAAAAATTCTTAATTTTCATTCCTCAATATTAACTTGTGTCCAAAATAGCCAATATTTTAGTTACTAGGTCACCTTAAACTTTTTGGCGAAGATTTTGACCTTTGAATATGTCTAGATAGACTCAAGCCTGATGAATTTATTTATTCATAAGTGATAATATCAATACTTTAGTTTGAAGGTTCTTTAGGTATGAATTAAGTTCTTTATTCATAAGTGATAATATCAATACTTTAGTATGAATTAATGAGGCTAGAGTATGTTAGTAGCGAATATAATATTGATGGAGTTGAAAAAGTAGTTGGATGTTGTAACTTATATTGGTAAAGTAATAATATTATTACAACCTTAGTTAAATTATATTTCATTCAAGATGTCATGATTTATTTTCCATAATTCTATTTTATGAATATATGAACTAACATGGTCGGTCGATGATGCCTACAAGTATATGTGGTTGTACTGACCCCACTCTTCTACATTCCTTCTTGGAGTGTAGATTGGATGCAGTTTAGTTGCAGTTACTAGATGGATGACGATATTCAGCACTAACTTCTGCACTTTCTTCCTGGCAGATGTTAGAGTCTTTATATTATTTATTTTATTGCCACTCGATGTTGTAATAGATAGCTCTTGTACATGTCTAACCAAGTCTTGGGATAATGAAGGACACTTGTAAGAAGCTTATTAAAAAAAATTATTTATTAATATTTAATTTACCTTATTATATTTAATCCAGTATTTCCATAAAACAGAAGTCGTCCACATATTTTTAGTTGGGTAATAAAGGTTCTCTTAGCTGCTTCGAATAGTGTAGGTGCCCGCATGGTCCAGTAGTTTGGGTCGTGACAGTTTGTATTAGAGCGTCAGGTTCACTGGTCCCACAAGTACCATAGCAATGTCAAGTAGAGTTTCGTAGATTGGTGTGTAGGGCCCAACATCCAATCTTCGAAAGGCTATGAGTCATGTATAAGTCATTTTTCTTTCTTTCTCTCCATCGTGTTGTCCTTATCTTGGACTATTAGATTGAATCCAATTGGTATCTAGACAATTATAATTGGTATCTTAACAATGCTCAATTGTAGTATAGTCGATTCCAAATGGTATCTTAGTAATTTTGAATAAAAATCTAGGAGATTTTAATTGGTATATGTTAATAAGGCCTAAAAGTTATTGTTAATAGGTAAAGAATTTTGAAAATTGTGAACTTATTGATTGCATGTATTTAACATTTGGCTAAACTTGTGTTGCTAGATTTTTGTCATTGTTGTGAATTGCTTTTGTTTGAATTTAATGATGAAAATTGACTAAGTTGTTTTTGTTGATAATTGTGATAGAATTATTTAATTTTTTGTTATTGTGAAACTAGCAATTCTATGGTGCTTACTTTTTTTTTGTACTATTATACTGATAAAATTGATGGTATGAGAATTGAGAGGATGATATAAGAACATGATGTCAAGAAAAGATGGTGAAAAAGTGACATGAATAAAAGACTGAGGTGATATGTATTTTCTGTAATGAGAGGTTCTTGTTAATAATGTTGTGGATGGATCCTTGTGTGATTCAATTATTTGATATTATGTGGGGATCCTTGTATGATCCGATAATTGAGACTATATTTTGAATTTTTGCGCATTTCTATTATTGAAATTATAATAGGTTCCTTGTGAGGACTAGCTAAGTGACATTATTTTTGAGGTCCTTATGTAAACAGATTCTTAATGTTTGGCAAAATAATGAGTTTTAAATAAAAGTGACTAAATTAGTAGAGGTTGTTGATACCTACAGAATTTGATCAATTCGATAACTTGTTTGGAATGTGATATTGGTGATGAGACTATTAATGACCTGTAATCAATTTATTTTTTTTTCTTGTTTATGTAATAGTGGTGCGGGAACCACTCTTGAGTTATTTACGAATTAAGTAAAGCCCGTAATAAAAAATATCGTTAGATAAAAATAAGAATGACTCTATATATCTTAAATTAGAATTAGTGATATTGGGGTATTTTGGCTTAACAATGAAGTGTTTGATGTGTGAAAAATATTGATTTACTATTTACCTATGGATTTATGCATTAGGAAAAATCTTGAGAAGATAAATTATTGTTGACTTGACCTTGTGGCTGAATTATGCATTTACATATCCTGTAGAGTTACCTAATCTATGACTCTTTTAGAGGGTAGTAATCCTCATGATAATGGAAATGCAAAATTAAATAACTTAATTACACCCATAAAATAACTAAGAACGACCCTGAATGTGGGAATAAGTGCATTGTTAAACGACATGATTGATCTTTTCTTAGGTGATTCTTGGTGGATATGCTGAGTGATAAAGATATGATAATTAAATGGATATTAACAATGTTTTGGAGGAGAATGTGTTGTAGGCTCAAATTCTATGAAATCTCTATGGGTAATAGTTGTAAGTCTGTGTAATGAGAGAGAGGTTGTGTTGTCACCTATATATAATAGTAAACACTAAGCTTGAAACAGTGAGTGATCTTGAGCTAAAAGGGATAGTGATTGTGAGATGTTGAAGCTAGCTTTATAAAATAAATTTAGTAGTCTTGATTGAGTTCATGCAAGTATCTAAGTTATGTGACTTGTAAATGGTGTGGTGACTTGCATATAATCAAGATATAGATTCTCCATAGGATAGTCTTGGGTAGAAACTGAGTCAGGTGTCTCAGAGAGAGCTCGTGTGTTGGATGGATTAGGTGTTACTTATTTAGTGTTGAAATTCAAATAGTAGATTCATGTAGCATCTCGTACCACTTTTCAGAATTTAATTCGGGACTCTGGAGCTTGGGTAGTGAAAAAATTTGCTTTTGGATGTTTGTCTTCATCAAGGTGAACCTTTTAACCATCTTTATCTTGATTTTATAAAACTCAAGTTTTAGACTTAGGCTATTGAAAGGAGAATAAGTGATGCGTATGTAAATATTTGGCTACACATCTTTGTATTTTGAAAAGCTTTGATAGAATAATTGAGCATAGAATGTGGGTTTCTCAATAAAGATATCGAGTGAGTGAATAGGGTGCAGTATAAGCAATTCTATTAGTAATGTTTCTCTAATTCCAACCTTGTACTTTTCTCCACTGAATGTCTATTCGGGGATGAACGGATGATAAATTGGTATCTAATTATAATGACCCATTTTATCGTTACTAAATTATTCATAGTAAATTCATGAAAATTCTTAATTTTCATTCCTCAGTATTATCTTGTGTCCAAATTAGCTAATATTTTATTTAATAGGTCACTTCAAACTTTTTGGTGAAGATTTTAGCCTTCGGATGTGTCTAGATAAACTCAATCCCGATGAATTTAATTATTCATAAGTGATAATATCAATACATTAGTTTTAAAGTTCTTTAAGTATGAATTAAAGTCGTACAATATCCCTAACACAAATTTAAGTATAAAACTTTCTTTTCGATACAGTTTCAATATGGGCTTCTATTAGGGAAAAATTCAAACGATCATATCTAATAGAATATAAGAAATTAGGGGTACCAATACCTACCAAATCAAAGATCTCTGAGTCTTATTTCCAATGCAACAAACCGTTTCTCAATCTGATTTTGAAGTAAAAAGTTATGACTATTTTACGGAGCACTGTTCAGGCTGAAATGGGATTTCGTTGTAGCAAAAATTCTGATGGTATTTAAATTAGCTTCAGCCGTATTTATGTCTAAAAATCCAAAACTTCATTACTCAACCCTAGAGAGGTGATTTTCCAAGACTTACGGTGAAATTTCATCAAAGAGGTAAGTTTTTCCATTATTTTCATCGTTTTTTAATCCTTTAAGATCTTAGAATGTTTAGAAAAACCTTTAATGGTGGAATTCTTTTGGGAAATACTCATATGTGTTTTTAATATGACCTAGAGCTGATTCTAAACTATAAATTAAAAACTCCTAACATGAATTTCATAAACTAGATTATGAACTTTGACGGTTAGGAACCTTGAATTCCGTAAAGATGAGACCTTTAGTATAAAAACTCCATTAATAGAGAAGGATTAAGCTTGAAAGAGCTAACTAATGGCTAACTGACATTGAGGAATGATATAGACCTTGAATTAAGGATAGAACTAGTGAGTTTGAATCCCCAAGATATTTGTTTGAAGAGTAATTGTGTAATTACTCTTATTATTGTTTGATTTTTTTATGATTGATTATTCCAAGGCACGAAGTAAAACAAATAACATTCTTATTCTGGCTTGCTTCATTCAAAAACTTGGCGTCCAGGTAGGCTAGGTTTAGAAGATTGTGTTATTTTATATTTTCATAATTTAGAATTGATAGGAGAAAGCATGTCTATGCCTGCGGACATGGAGTTGAGGTGGATAAAGATACGAGTACTTAACTTTAATCCCAAAAACTATATTATTGATTGATTATGTGATATGTATGATATTATGTGTTATGTATCCGAAAGGAGATTGTTGTAAATGTAATATATGAACATGATATTTTTTTGTTGTTCTAGTGATTAACCTAGTTGAGTTGTAATAGTATTAAGTTGTATATATTGTGCAATAATATGATGAGGAGAATCATGATAGAATAAAGTATTGATGAGCATAGTAATACTAAATGATAGATGACTTGAATTTAGTGTAATGATTGTATTATATGAAAAAAGGTAGTGACATTTTAATAATTAATGAGTAAGTAATACTCCAATAGTGACTTGAATGCTTAAGTACTAAATTGTGATTTATTTTATGATATTCTTGTTTGATAATGATAACTCCTTGTATTAATGCCATGAATGGCTTGTTGATGACCGTGATGAATTATTGAAATAATACCTGTGAGAGGGTCAAAATATTGATAAATGAATGCACTTGATCGAATTTCTTTATGATTTTAAATACACTTATAATTTTAGTACGTCATATTGCATCCCGAAAGATAGTGTGAATTTAATAAAATGTATATAATAGGTTATTATTTAATTGGAGTTTAGACTCGATTTAATTGTCTGTACGCTCCTAAATTGGATACTTGTTGATTGGTATTCAGACATGCTTGAAAATGATGATGTTTGGATTGTTGAGGTGTGTATAAATGATTATTGGAAATTAACTTGATGGAATCGTCTTATGACTTTAAGTGTACTTTTAAACTTGGTATAATGTATTGTATGCTGTGAGGTAGTGTAAATTTGTTATTGATATTACTTGTTTATGGTGGATCTGGTACCACACTGGTACGGATACGTATATGGTGGATCGGGTACCATGCCGGTACAGATATGTATATGTTGGATCGGGTACCACTCCATTACTAATATGTATATGTTGGATCGGGTACCATGTCAGTACGGATATGTATATGTTGGATCGGGTACTATGCCGGGATGGATATGTATATGGTGGATCGGGTAGAGGTGGGCATTCGGTTTGTTCGGTTTGATTGTTGAATATTGGTCTAGTTTTTTTATTTTCGGATTGAATAAAATGACAACCATAACCAAACCAAAATTATTTCAGTTTGGTTCGGATTTTACCAATTTGATTTGGTTATTTTAAATTTTTATTTCGGTTTTAAAGATTAAAGTAGTAAGCATTTAAAATTGATGATTTTTCTAGAAAAATAATATTTTTTCAAACTTATTTTTCATTCTCAAATATAATTAATTCAACACGCATGAAATGACCATAAATGTCGACCTCGTTGAGTCATCGTTGTTAGCGTTAAGCAGTGGCCGCATTCGGCAGCGACTGCCGACAACCGTGATGAACTGAGCAAACGACTGCCGACTTCCATTGGCGATGTTGAAATTTTAAATGAACTTGCAAACTAAGGATGGCTGAGCGCTGCTGCAGCCTTCACGTTAATGTTAGGGTCTAAAGCAAAGAGAATATTAGGATTTAGTGGTACTAAATGATTATAATTTATATATTTATATGTTATATCATAGTATATTTTATTTTTACTATATTTACATATATAATAAAAAAATATATACATATATATTATAATATATTATTTATATAATTTTGGTTTTTCGGTTTATCTGAATTTTTTTTGAAAATCTAAAAACCAAATTGTTTAACCAAATTTTCAAAATTTGAAACCGAAACCAATCCGAAAAATCAAAAAATCAAACTAAAATTAAATTTCGGTTTTGTTTTTTAATTTTTTCGATTTAAACTGAAATATGTCCATCCCTAAGTACCACGTCCATACAGATATGTATATGTTTCAAAGGGTACCATACCGGTACGAATATGTATATGCTGAATCGGGTACCACACGCGCCAGTACGAATATGTATATGGTGGATCGGGTACCATGCCGGTACGGTACATAAATATAGATTGTTCCCTGCATGTCATGACTATTTGGGCAAAAATAAGTCTCATAGCATGTGTGTACATATTTGTGTTGAGTCTGTGAATGTTTACAGTAGGGTTGATACTCTTGATGGTTATGCGGCTTGTTTGTGAGCATTGTTTGATCTGTTATTGTTGTATTGTTGATTCATTGGGTATTTGATTGTGCGATATGTATTTTAAATAATGAAACTTTGTACTTACTTATATGTTGGTTGACTTTCTTCATTTATACGTGTTTTAATCGTAGCTTACCAGAATGGCTAGTTATCATTCTTTAATATTATAATAGAGCATTTGGTTGTTAGCCCAAGAGTTTAGTGTGGGTTGTCTATGATTACCGGTTTGTTCCTGTGAATATGAGTAATGAAAAAGATAAGGTTAATAAAGAGGAATAGTGATGTATTAGCGTTGGATTGTGGTTGATCGTGTGAATTAGTGAGGCTAGAGTATGTTAGTAGCGAATATAATAGTGATGTAGTTGAAAGAGTAGTTGGATGTTGTAACTTATATAAGTAAAGTAATAATATTATTACAACCTTAGTTGAATTATATTTCATTCAAGATGTCATGATTTATTTTCCTTCATTCTATTTTATGATTATATGAACTAACATGGTCGGCCGACGATGCCTACCAGTACGTGTGGTTGTACTGACCCTACAAAAGTATTCTGCATATTTTTAGTTGGGTAATAAGGTTTCTCCTAGCTGCTTAAAATAGCATAGGTGTCCGCACGGTCCAGTAATTTGGATCGTGACATTATAAGTCTCTAAATAATACAATAATTTTTATTTATTAAGTGGTTATCCAAATATGATGAAGATAAAAAAGGAACATGTTAATTCAACTAATACTAATCAAAATTAGAAGCCAAATAGAGGGATACGCAATGGACCAAAAGAGGTAGTCGGGCTTAATAAAGTAATTCTTCTATCCCGATATATATGATTCACTGTTGTTTTTAGTGAGTCCAAAAAATGACATATTTTTCTATTTAGTGGTAATTTAACTTTAAAATTCTCAATTTACCCTCGTTGAAACGATTTAAAGCCACGCAAATATCTTAGATTTATTCTAGACCATAAATTTCAAAAGTCTTTCATTCTTTCTTAAATTTCGTGTAAGTCAAACTAACTCGCACAAAATGAGATGGGGGAAGTGTGCACCCACACTAGTTTACGATCATGTGCGTTCCACATGTATCCCTTGCTAAATAGTAAATACATTGAATAAATTATTAGAACTATGTGATGAATTACATTGAATAAATTATTAGAAATATGTGATGAATTGCATAGAAATTGACATGAAAACATACAAGCTCAAATCAAAAGATTGTGTTAGTTGGAAATCCGTACAAGTAGATGTCGCAATTTTATTTGTCACTGGTCAATTTATTCATTGTCAAACTACAATTAAAAAAAATACATTTGACTGCTCTCTAGTCTTTGTTTATGAACTACATACTATAGTGGACAGGAAAAATGTATGGGATACTCTGAGAGTCGCTCATTCACTTCGACATGGCATAATTCTAAGGAACTTCAATAATATTTTATCTTTGAATGACAAAGTACATGGTTTGGATTGCTGATAGACTCCAAAAGTATGCTTCACACACCAAATACTCTTGTAATGATATATTCAAGATACTTCTCAACGATCTGCTGATGATCGTGACTCATGAAGGACTCGCAAGGTCCACATACCAATAGAGACGATCTACATGTTGTGCGGATGATTTCAACAAACTATCACAAAGCATACAATCCTTAGTACATATGATCTCTACGTTCTCAATTCAAAAACATAAAACGGTCGTAATATAGACAATGTCCATGTCCTTTCAATTCTTTGGATTTGTTTCTTATTGATTGGTCAAATTTTATGTTTACTATTAATTATAATTTTGTTATTTTTACTTTGACGAGGCTAATAATTTACGGTAGTTAAGTTATATATTATAAGGAGATAATGTGTAGTAAATTAATATTTATTGATAAAATCTCTTTAATCAATAATCTGAATGAATTTTTTAATTATTGTATGAAATAATTTTATGAACGTATGAACAAAATTGAATATCATTGCATAAAACACAAAATGTTTGAAAAAATTAAGATTAAAGAAATTGAATAGGTTCAAGAATAAAAGATAATAAATTTTCATGATTTTTATTCTTAAATGTTTTGCCATCACACTGGTATTATTATAGTACTGGAAAAAAGAGATGAATATTTTAAAATTATAATAAAAATTCTAAATATAAGATAAAATTCAAATTAACAAACATAATGAGATTCATATGGTCTAGCATCAAAATCAAAAGAGAATTTTTCCTAGCTCCAAAAAGAGCCTAGACAGGTGCATTGCTCATTTGTGGGGTACTCCAGTACCCATTAAACTCGACGCGGAATAGGTAAAATTACATAAAAAATATACAAAAATAGAAATATAATATATAAAAGCACCCACTAAACAAAAATTTGGTTGGGTGCATTGGTATTTAGGTTGACTTTAAGGTTCTCCACTAGAAGAGATGCCTCGGGTTCCAAACTAATTTAGATGAATTTAATTTTTTTTAATTTTTAAATTTTTTAAGCACCCACTATCCATAAATCTTGGGTCCACTGCTTGGCCTCGAAGGTCTCTGTCACAACTTGAAGTTGATGCAGACTGAGCTGTTCATATGGAACATTCAGCCACAACCGTTGAAACTCTATTTCCGGCTTAGGAACTTCAGAATTGGGTGAATGATTTGTTTCAGACATTACTAAATATTTAGTTTGAAAAAATAAGAAAATGTGATGTTGGGTTTCAATACCAAGAATGTATTTATAGCAATAGAATCATTACATTCTTTGATGGAAATGATCTCAAACTTAAAGTAAAAAGTTAAAAATTAATTATGTTACGATTTTCAAAGGATTTGACATATCTTTGTGGACACTAAAATTTTATTAAATTTAAATTCGTACGAAAGTTGGATTATATTAAATTCAAATTATATTAGTCCTAAATAAATATTGAAGATTAATATAATTGGATTAATTATTTAAGTCTAAACATGTATGGATTTAAATAAGGTCCAATATTTATTGGGTTAGTCCATTAATTTAGACTACAAATGATGAGTCCATTTTACTAAGCCCAAGATATTGTCATATTCTAGAGGCCCAAATAAGCGCCACATGTCAAATGATGTTGCATGCCAAGTCAAGGAAAGTATCCAATAGGACCACGCCACATGTCAAAATAATGCAGTAGGCCGAATGAAATCAAAGCCCATAAAAGGTGCCACGTCACTGAAATCTGATTGGTGAAAGGAAGTCCATCTTCATCATGACTCTTTTTATTTCACAACTATAAATAGGAGTCTCATAATTCAGAAAAGGACCCTCCCAGAACTCTAACAAGAAGCAAGAGAAATCTCATGGATCAAATGCCGCAATTTATCTACAAAGCTCAAGCATTTAAATGAAGTTCATCAAGATTCAAGATCAAGACCGCAATATTCAAGATCAAGCTTTAAGCTCTTGAATTTATATTTGAAAAGGAAAATCAGAGGATTCATAGAGATTGTAACACACACAAATTGAAATCAGTAAAACCATTGTTGCAATATTTTTCTTGTGTCAATTACTTATTTTCGGTCACGAAAATTTTATTGTCCAACAAATTTTGGCACGCCTAGTAGGACAATCTCTACCTCTCATCTCAACTTTCCCAACTGCAAAGTTCAACAATACTGAAATGACTTCCAAGAAGGTCAACTCTCAATCAACTGATTCCAAGGCTGCTGATTCAAAGTTATCTATTGAAGTAGAAAGCATCCTTGGTGTTACTTTCGGAAGCTTAGGAGCTGTCACGAGGATCAAGGTAGGCTTGCTAAGACAACAAACACATCCAGTGTCGTCTGCGCCAACTCCAGTTTTTGGATCTTCAACCCCAAAAAGAATGAAGTCTATTGCACATGCTTCAGAAGGAGGAAGTAATACGGCAGAATCGCTAAAGAAAACTCTAGCTCTACTTGAGCATTTTGATTCTAATTACTCTGGCGCAAAGAGCGATGGTCATTCCACAAACGCGTCATCTCTACTTTCACCGCATAAGATGAGCACTTCAAAGATCAACTTATGTGATAATCCGTGTTACAATCCAACATCTCTAGTGATTATGCAAGCAATGGTGACTGATACCTCGTCTATAGAGGAGCAACTTGCAAATTTGACAAAGGCAATTGAAGGCCTGACCAAATATGTTCAGAATCATGATGCTCGAATTGATAAGATAGTGGATAGGATAAAACGTCTGATAGATGGGGAGTCCATCCATGCACCTGGAAAATATCCAGAGGCTCACGAGGCAGAACATCCTGTGAAACAAACACCACCAACTAAAGAAGCACAAGTTTCTTCTGAGGGAATGATCTCGATTGAGCAATTGAAGCAATTCACTTAAGAGGCCCTCAAAGACAAGTATGGTGTTGTCATCAAGTCTTCCCTTGTGTGTGCCAATCCCTACACTGTGATAATAAATAGCTTCAAAATGCCTATCGATTATCAATCGCTCAAATTTTAATAATTTGAGGGAAAATGGAACCCAAAACAACATGTTTCACACTTTGTTGAGACATGTAATAATGTTGGGACTTACGTGACTATCTTGTCAAACACTTTGTTCATTACCTAATGGGAAAGGCCTTTGATTGGTATATGGACCTCAAGCCTAACTCCATTGATAGTTGGGAGCAATTGGAGCATGAGTTTCTGAATTGCTTTGATAGCATAAGGATACAGTAAGAATGGTAGAGACCACAAATACTCAACAAAGAAAGGACAAACCAGTCATTGACTTCATCATCAATGGGAAAATGCTAGCCTACATCTTGTAAGGCATTAATCCTAAGTCCTTTAAAAATTTAGCTACCCGTGCTCACGACATGGAGTTGAGCATGTCTTCTGCTAGAAAGGGAGCAACTCTTATCCATGACCCTTCGGAACCCAAAATATGTGGCAAGTTTGTCCCCAAAAATAATAACAAGGAGTTTATGAATATTGATGTGTCTCCGATAAAGTAAAGGTAAGCAAGAAGCAAAGTGTGAAGATGAGTTCTAGAGCACGTCCAAATCAAAAAACTTTGAAGGAGATGTAAGAAAAGAAATATCCCTTCCTTGATTCTGATGTTGCTGATATTTTCAATGAGCTCCTTGTGCATAAGCTCATTGAACTCCCAGAGATAAAGTGACCCAATGAAGATAGAAGGACCAATGACCCTAATTATTGTAAATATCACAGGCTTGTGAGTCACCCTCTGGAAAAATTCTTTGTCTTTAAAGGCAAAGTTATGAAACTGGCAAATAAGAATAAGATCTTCTTCGTTGATTAGACGACCAGTTCTTATCAAATCTCTATCACTTTTGGCTCACTCAATTCAGTCTAAATATGTGCTAAGAACATAGTGAGAAACTATTAGAGCCTAACAGGTCTTCAGTTGATGAAGGCGGTGACGAAGGTTGTAATTTGGTGACCAGGCACAGATGCAAGAAGACGAGTCTATGAAAGGAGTCATCCGAGCAACCAACTAGAACAAAAATGGTAAAGAAACCAAAAAACCAAAGTTGTTTGAACTTCCAAAGAAGACGATGGTAATGAAGCTTCACCACCAAAAACCATAATGTCCAGTAACGTTGGAAAAATGTTTACCAAGTTAGTTTCTTGCAAAGACTGCTCAAGTCAAACTTGAGGAATCTTGTTTTAATACTACCAAAGAGGGGGTAAAGGATTAAAACCCACTCGTAGAGGTTCCTCCATCTTCTGAAAAGCCTATGGAACCACTTAGCCAAGAGGCACATGTATGTGATACAAAAATCAAATTTACAAATAGCGACCTTCTACTTGGAGAAACCCTACATAATTGTCCCTTGTACATGGTAGGTCATGTTATAGGAAAAAGGATAGATAAAAATCTTGATTGATGAGGGATTCATAGTTAACATCGTGCCTATCCATACAATGAAGGAGCTTGGCATCACTACTGACGAACTATCCTAAAGATGTATAATGATCCAAGGCTTCAACTAAGGCGGCTAGAGAGCCATAGAAGCTTTTAAGTTGGGGATTCAGATGGATGATTTTCAACCAAATGAATTAATTCATATGATCGATGCCAAAACTTCATATAATATATTACTTGGTAGGCCATAGGTATACGAGAACAAAATTATCTCATCCTCTTACTATCAATTCTTGAAATACCTCGAAGGCAGAGTGGAAAGAAAGATAGCTGCTAATGATAAGCCATTCACTAAAGCTGAGTCACACTTTGCTGATGCAAAATTGTTCTTAAAGAATTATGTTGTGAATAAGAAGAGGGTTGAAGATGTTACCAAGACCAAGTATGGTGATCTTGCATCTAAGAAGGTCGCGGTGACTGTCAAAAAATTCACCACCAAGAAGTGCCATTTCACTTCGAATAAAGAAAGTATCGCACTTACAAAAAAGAAGGCAATTCTTGTTCTTCGCTATGTACCAAAGGTAAAGAAAAAAAAAGATTACCCATCTGATGCCCAAGATAATATACTAAAGGGTCTAACTTTACCTATCAGGAGGATTGACGCAATAAATCCATCCTCAAGATGACTTGGACAGTTTGTGGATCAAAATTCACCACAAGATATAGCGCTTCCTATGATGCATACAAAAGAGGGTTTCGATCGAAATGCATACAAGCTATTTGTAAAGGCGGGATATAATCCTAATGAGCCATCAAGATTCGATAAACTTTTGTTAAAAGGTAAAACCAGGTAGACAAGTGAAGGCCTAGGATACACGCAGCCACCTCCAATTTGCATCTCCATAAAAAGGGTGGTTAGTAACTATATCACTGTAGAAGAAGAGTCTACTACATCTAACAAAAGGACTTCTGTTTTTTACCAACTTGAAGAATCAACTGCAAAAACTTCTATATTCAAAAGGTTGGGACCTCTAAATAAGAACAAAAGCAACAAGTGTCAGAGAAGTCATCAAAGCACGATGATGCACTATTCATTCAAAATCCAAAAGGATTTCTAAAGTTTGATTCCTTCTAAAATAAGGCAACAGACAAAACTAATGGTTTCATGCAACGAAGTGTTAAAAGCAAAGGCTTATACTGTGGTTTATACCAAAGAACGTGAGGAAGATAAAGAAAGTGTTTGCTCCTTATATCATGTTATGACACAGAATGAGAAAGATGTCTCATCTCAAATGAAAGTTGATGAAGATATAAGAAATGCTTTCAGGTGTTACCATATTTACATCAATGACGATGACCCCCAAGAGGAAGAATATGTTGGAGATTCTCCATTGCAACTTGAAGAAGGAGTGAAGGCCACGATAGATCCCTTGAAAAAAGTTAATCTTCGAACCAATGAAAACCCAAGACCAACTTACCTGAGTGTCTTTCTAGATGTACAGGAGGAAACCTCTTATATGGACCTACTCAAAGAATATATGGATGTCTTCACTTGGAGTTACAAAGAAATACCTGTCTTAGATCCAAAAGAAGTAGTCTAACAGTTGACGGTCAAAAATGGAGCTCATCCTATTGAGCAAGCCTAAAGTTTCTTTAGGCCAGAGTAGGTTCCATAGATTGAAAATGAAGTTAACAAACTCATTAAAGTTGGCTTTATTTTTCAAGTCAAATATCCCACTTGAATTTCAAGTATTATTCCAGTGCAGAAGAAAAATGGTCAAATTCGAGTTTGTATCGACTTTTGGGATCTCGACAACGCTGACCCAAATGATGACTTTCCAATCCCCATACCAGAATTGATGATTGATGCCACCACTGTTTATGAGGCAATGTCCTTCATAGATGGTCCATCCGGCTACAATCAAATCCGCATGACACCAAAGAATGAAGAACTCACTGCATTTCGTACACCCAAAGGTATTTATTGCTACCAAGTGATGCCTTTTAGTTTAAAGAACACCGGTTCTATTTATAAAAGGGCTATGAAAAATATATTTGATGTCCTGCTCCATAAAAATATTGAATGCTACATGGATGATCTAGTGGTGAAGTCAAGAAAGAGACACGACCACTTAAAAGACCTATAAATGGTGTTCAAGTTTCTTTGAAGATATCAACTTAGGATGAATCCATTGAAATGTGCCTTTGGAATTACTTCTAAAAATTTTCCTTGCTTTATTGTGCGACACTGAGAAATTGAAATAGAGCAAGACAAGGTTGATGCAATTTTAAAGATGCCCGAGCCACTAAACATTCATGAGTTAAAAAACCTTCAAGGAAGGCTAGCATATTTAAGAAGGTTCATCTCAAACCTGACTGAAAAATGCCAACTATTTATAGTCTCATGAAGAAGGACACTCCCTTCGAATAGGACAAATCTTGTAATAATGCCTTTGAAAGTATCAAATAATACTTAATGAAGCCACCAATTCTTGCAGCACTCATACCTGGAAAATCATTGATACTTACATTACGGCACAAGATAGGTCAGTTGGAGCACTACTAGCTCAAGAAAATAGTGAAGCCAAAGAAAACTATCTTTGCTATCTGAGACGAATGATGATGCCGAATAAGCTAAAGTATTCTCCAATCAAAAAGTTGTGTTTGGCATTGACCTTCTCTATTAAAAAGATGAAACACTACTTTCAAGCTCATGTTGTTTGTCTTGTGTCTAGGTCAAATTCCATCAAGTTTGTAATATCAAAACTAGTCCTTAGTGATCGACTTGCAAGATGGTATCTTCAATTTCAATAGTTTGAGATTTTGTATGTTCCCCAAAAGGCCGTAAAGAGACAAGCAATTGCTGACTTCTTGGAAGACTACTCGATACCTAATGATTGGGAACTGGGCGATGAACTTTCTCATAAAGATGCAATGGTTATTAAAGGCAGACCCTCATAGAAGATGTATTTTGATGGTTCCCCACATCAAGATGAAGCTGGTGTTGGTGTGGTGTTTGTCACTCCACAAGAAGAGGTCATCCTATACTCTTTTACCCTAAAAAAAAAATTCTCTACTAATGTTTTTGAATATCATGCGTTAATACTTGTACTTGAGATGGCAGTTGACATGAAAAAACTGTAATTATAAGTCTTTGGAGACTCCCAATAGGTGATCAAACAGCTTTTAGAAAGCTATGAAGTTAGAAAGCCTGAGCTACGACCATATCTTGATTATGCACAGAAGTTGATGGGGTGGCTTGGAGAAGTAACCCTCCAACATGTGCCAAGGAGAGAAAATAAGTAAGTTGATGCCCTAATTGCTTTGGCGTCAACTCTGAATCTTCCAAATCAGATGCGAGTTACTATCCTTCAAGAATGGGTGGTACCACCATCAAATGTGGATGTAGAAAATAAGGTTGAATACCTCGTTGTTGTGTATAAAGCTGTAAAAAAAGATTGGCGAGAACCTATTATTGATTACTTATGTTATGGGATACTTCCAAAGGATCCAAGGAGAAAGACTAACATTCATCGCCGTGCAACTCACTTCCTTTACTATAAAGACACGTTATACAGAAGATCATTTGAAGGAATTGTCTTATGATGTATGGGAGAGGAAGAGGCAATTTAAGCTTTGAAAGAAGCGCACTCAGGAGTTTGTGAATCACATCAGTCTAGATTGAAGCTCCATTTCCACATTAAAGGGATAGGATACTATTATCCAATGATGGTGAAAGATTGCTTGGACTATGCTAGAAAATGCAAAGCTTGTCAATTCCATGTGAATTTCTTACATCAACCTCCTGCAGTGATACAACTAACTATAGCATCTTGGCCATTCGATGCTTGGGATATGGATATTGTTGGTCTACTACCAAAATATTCTGGTGGACACTTATACATCTTGGCCGCAACAGATTACTTCTCAAAATGGGATGAAGCTGTAGCTCTCAAAGAAGTGAAGAAGGAGAATGTTGTGAATTTTATCTGAGTGAATATCATCTACCGCTTTGGAATCCGTCAATATGTAATAACTGACAATTGCAAGCCGTTTGATAACAAGCTGATGAATAAGATGTGTGATCTCTTTGGCTTCAACCAGTGCAAGTCTTCTATGTACCATGTTGCCGCCAATGGTCTAGCCGATGTGTTTGATTAAACTTTATACAATCTATTGAATAAAGTCATCTCCAAGCCAAAGAGAGATTGACATAAACAAATGAAAGAAGCTTTATGGGCATATAGAACAACTTACCGTACATCAACGCAAGCAACCCCATATTCACTTGCTTTTAGAGTTGAAGCGGTCCTTCCACTTGAGTGACAAATACCTTCTTTAAGATTGGCTATTCAATAAGGGTTCACCGATGAACAAAATGCTAAGTTACGTCTTACAAAGTTATAAGCTCTTGATGAGAAAAGACTAGAGGCTCAACAAAATCTTGAATATTACCCAGCCAGTCTATCTCGTTCTTTCAACAAAAGAGTTCTCTTGAGGTGCTTCTAAGTTGGAGATCAAGTCCTTGAAGTAAGGCGACCCATTATCACTTCTCGTAAGTCTGGGGGCAAATTTACCCCAAAGTAGGATGGACCATATGTTGTACAAGAAGCATATTCAAATGGTGCTTACAATCTTGTCGATGCGGATAGCGTGAAAATTGGCCCTATCAATGCCAAGCTCTTAGAGAAGTACTATCCATGAAGGAAGATGAAACTCCTTAAGGTACGAGTATAAACTGTATGTTCACTCCTGGCCTACAAGAGTATAATTTGTGTATGGCTCCAAAAAAAAAGAAAAAAAACCCGCTAGGTTGAAAACCTAGAAAGAGGCAGCCTAGGCAAAAGTTAGGACCCAAAAAAACCACTCACCCCAGAACTACATTGTGACTTGATCCTCTTCACTGAGATACGTCGGCGCTTGGAATTTCATTCTGAGTTCAGTTTCATGAGTGTCAAAAAAAATATGTTTCTGCAGTATCTGTCATATGGATACCAAGTATAAAAATATTCTTCTTAAATTTTTGACTCACTCCAAGTATTGGTGGCTCAATGAGGGAAAACTCCTCTGAAATATGAGCTTCGTTCACATAAGATGAAGTCTCTAAACTCCCTAAATTTTGAAGTTGAACCGCTCAAAATGCCAACTTTGGGAGTGAAAGTTGACAAAATCTCCAAATCTTCAAATCAATGCCTCCAAAATTTCCATGTCTTAAGGTGGGAAAGATTTATCCCTTTGCACCATAAGCTGGTCTCTTTACGGATTAATCTTTAAAAAGATATAAAAAATGTACAATACATAAATATGATCCTAAACTTGACACCAAATTATAACTTTGACCTTAAACTTTGATAGTGCACAAATAGGACCTTTAACTATTCAAAACCTAAACAAATATAACCTCCGATTTTGCAACCTCCATGCGTGAGTTTCACTTACGCCTACGTGGATATGTAATCTAATCATATGGTGTCACGTCATTAAAAGGGCAAACTGGGAGGACTTTTAATCTGGAACTTAAAACGACGTTGTTTTGCTTCTATAAGTTAAACGATGTCATTTTGCTTATTATTATTATTATTATACTATTTCTACATATTAGGTACTACTATTGCTTATATCAATATACCACTACTACTACTATGATTTATTATTATTATTATTATTATTATTATTATTATTATTATTATTATTATTATTAATAATAATAATAATAATAATAATAATAATAATAATAACAATATTTTAAGAAAATTTTCATCTTGATAACGTTTTAATAATGTTAATTTAATATATTACTACTACTGCCCTTAATAATATTTTTTTAATAATATTTTAATAACATTAATATAATAATATTTTAATAACGTTGATTTAATATACTACTACTACTGCCCTTAACAACCTTTTATTAATAACGTTAATTTGATAAACTAGTACTACTGCCCTTTATAATGTTTTAATAACATTTTATAAATAACGTTTTAGTAATGTTAATTTAAATATGTTTTAATAATATTAATTTAATAACAGAAATTTAATAACTTTAATTTAATAACGTTTTATTAAAACTATAATTTTTTTATTTATTATTAGTATAGTTTCATCTTTGAGCTAAAAATAATAAAAAAAATAATAGTGAAAAGTCATTTAAATATATAAAAAGTAATTAGTAAGGCCATAATAGTCATTTTACCTATTTTTTACTATTGGAACACTCAAATTTTTAGCTCGACACGCCCAATTTTGTGTGTACAACACTTGTTTTGCCACATAGGACCGGAGGTCATATTTGTGTAGTTTTGAATAGTTAAAGGTCATATTTGTGCACTATCAAAGTTTATGGTCAAAGTTATAATTTGGTGTCATGTTTAGGGTCATATTTATGTATTATGCCTATAAAAAAAATTCATGCCTTAAGGTGGACAAGATTTGTCCCTTGGCACCTTAAGCTGGTCTCTTTAAGAATTTATCTTTAAGAAGATATAAAAAGGTTTTCATGCCTTAAGGTGGACAAGATTTGTCCTTATACACCTTAAGTTGGCCTCTCAAGGGTTTATCCTCAAAAGGATCTCAAAATTTTTATGCCTTAAGGTGGATAAGATTTGTCCATTTGCACCTTAAGCTGGCCTCTCACGGGTTCATCCTTAAAAGGATTTCAAACTTTTCATGCCTTAAGGAGGACAAAATTTATCCCTTTGCACCTTAAGCTAGAATCTCATGGGTCTATCCTGAAAAGGATCTCAAAATTTTCATGCCTTAAGGTGGAAAAAATTTGTCCCTTTGCACCTTAAGCTGGCCTTTCACGGATTCATCCTTAAAAGGATCTCAAACTTTTCATGTCTTAAGTAGGATAAAATTTATCCCTTTGTGCCTTAAGCTAGCATCTCATGGGTCTATTCTTAAAAGGATATCAAAATTTTCATGCCTTAAGGTGGACAAAATTTGTCCCTTTGCACCTTAACCTGGCCTCTCACGGATTTATTCTTAAAGGATCTCAAAATTTCCATGCCTTAAGGTGGACAAAATTTGTCCCTTCGCACCTTAAGCTGGCATATCATGGGTTTATCCTTAAAAGGATATTAAAATTTTCATGCCTTAAGGTGGAAAAAATATACCCCTTTGCACCTTAAGCTGACCATTGAAAAGGGCTCATACTTATAGAAGTTCATTGCATAAATTGCATCAATGTAAGGGCCCATACTTAAAGAATACCATCGTAAAGCCAAATTGGTCGGTCTTAGAGTATACGGAGGCGAAGTTAAACTCTCGTACCCTAAGCCAATTTTTGCAAAGCCAGCATCTTGAAGTCAAATCGGTCGGTCTTAGAGTGTACAGAGGCGAAGTTAAACTCTCGCACCCTAAACCGATTGTTCCAAAGCCAGCATCTTGAAGTCAAATTGGTCGATCTTAGAGTGTATAGAGGCGAAGTTAAACTCTCTCACCCTAAGCCGATTATTGTAAAGACAGCATCTTGAAGTCAAATTAGTCGGTCTTACAGTGTACAGAGGCGAAGTTAAACTCTCGCACCCTAAGTCGATTGTTGCAAAGCCAATATCTTGAAGTCAAATTGGTCGCCCTTAGAGTATATGGAGGTAAAGTTAAAATATCGCACTCTAAGTAGATTGTTGCATAGCCAACATATTGAAGACAAATTGGTCGGTCGTAGAGTGTACGGAGGCGAAGTTAAACTTTCGCACCCTAAGCCGATTGTTGCATAGCCACCATCTTAAAGCCAAATTGATCAGTCTTAGAGTGTATAGATGTGAATTTAAACTCTTTCACCCTAAGACGATTGTTTAATATCGCTATCTACTCCAACCCTACAAAAAAAAAAGAAAAAAACAAGAAAGAAAGTAAGAACACAAATAGAATAGATGTTACCTGTCAGAGCGTTGCGATCTTGAAAGTTGTATATCGTAAACTTGGATTGACACGAGATTCCTTGATGAGAATAAAACCCTCATAATCTAGTTTTAATCAATTAAAATGCACTTCGGTGTTTATGGTCCCACATCAAGACATAAATTATTTGGTGAGACGACACAAAGCTGGAAACCTCTGTCGTACAACATATAAGATCATCTTCAAAAAATTATCCAGAACAATCCAAAAAGTTTTTAAAAAATTCAAATTTTGGATAGGTTATATATGCATGTTTCCAGTATCTATAGAATCAAGCGGATCATAATTTTGATAATCTCACATTGAGATATAATTTTTTTGGTGATATGGCATAAATCTGAAATTATTGATGCATCAAAACTCAATGCTGACTTCGGGATAATACCAACAATAATTTTGAAGGTATTAAATTATGAATTTCGGATATGATGTAGATCTTTGTGTCTAGTTTCACAAGAATCAAGCGAAATTTTGAAGGTATTAAATTATGAATTTCGGATATGATGTAGATCTTTGTGTCTTGTTTCACAAGAATCAAGCGGATTGAACTTTCGTCGTAACTGCTTCCAGATATGAAAGTTTTAGTAAAGACGCGTAGATCTAAAATTTTCAGCATAATAAAATTCGCTAAATTCAAAATATATTCGAGAATTATATTGAAGGAATTTAAAGCTGAATTTTGGATAAGTTATAGTTCTCAAAGTCTAGTTTCCCGAATATCAAAGAGTTCATGATTTTGATTTTTCTACAATAAGATAGGAATTTTCTACCACTAAGATATTGTGCTGAAAAAACTGGCAAAATTAAAAGAAAAGTAGGAAGGAAAGAAATTACCTCAATATTATTCATGGTTTGAAAACCCCAAAATTGATATTTTAAAAGTGGGGAACCTATATCCTTTTATAGAGTTGTAGGATGGATGTTTTCTTCTCCAATTAGAAGAGCTTCTATCTCTAATACAAATTCAAATTGGAGGTTGTTTCTTTCTCCCATACAAATTCAAATTGGAGATTGTTTCCTTCTCCCATACAAATTTAAATTGGAGGTTGTTTCTTTCTCCAATACAAATTCAAATTGGAGATTGTTTCCTTCTCTCATACAACTTCAAATTGGAGGTTGTTTCCTTTTCCAATACAATTGGAAGGGTATTCATCTCCAATACAAATTCAAATTGGGGGTTATTTTTCCTCACCTATATAAATTCAAATTGGGGGTTGTTTCCTTCTCCAATAAAAATTCAAATTGGAAGAGTTTCCATCTCCGATACAAATTCAAATTGAAGGTTGTTTTCTTCTCTCATACAAATTCAAATTGGGGGTTGTTTCCTTCTCCAATATAAATTCAAATTGGAAAAGTTTTATTCCTGGTTAAGTAAGGTGGTAAAAAAATTTTCAAAATATATTTAGAATGGGATATCATACCTCACCAATGGGTCTTGCGTGTAGAGATTCATGAAAAAAATAGGTGAGTTTTTTAGAGGCAACATCAATATGTAAATTGCATGGGTTCATCTTTATGAAAATCTTTAAAGCATTAAGGAAGCATGTTTAAATAAATCAAACTTCAAGTCTAGTCTCAAAAAGATTAAATGTCTCGACAAGTCTTTAAGTAGGGGGCATTTGTTGGCGCTGAAATTTTATTAAACTTAAATCCATACGAAATTTGAATTATATTAAATTCAAAATATATCAGTCCCAAATAAATATTACGGATTAATATAATTGGATGAATTATTTAAGTTCAAACATGTATGGATTTAAATAAGGCCTAATATTTATTGGGTTAGTCCATTAATTTGGGCTATAAATGATGAGCCCATTTTACTAAGCCCAAGATATTGTCATATTCTAGAGGTCCAAATAAGCGCCATGTGTCAAATGATGTGGCATATCAAGTCAAGAAAAGGATCTACTAGGACCATGCCACATGTCAAAATGATGCAGCAAGTCCAATGGAATCAAAGCCCATAAAAGGCACCACATCACTTAAATCTGATTGGTCAAAGGAAGTCCATCTTCATCATGACTCTTTCCGTTCCACAACTCTAAATAGGGGTCTCATAATTTAGAAAATGACCCTCCCAGAACTCTAACAAGAAGCAAGAGAAAGCTCATGGATCAAACGCTACAATTTCTCTACAAAGCTCAAGCATTCAAATCAAGTTCATCAAGATTCAAGACCGCAATATTCAAGAATAAGCCCTTGAATTCAAGCACGAGTCAAGATCAAGTCCCTCAATCAACAAATTAAGTTCAAATTCAAGATCAAACTTTAAGCCCTTGAATTTATATTTGAAAAGACGAATCAAAGGATTCATAGAGATTGCAACACACACATACTGAAATCAATAAAATAATTGTTGCAATACTTTTCTTGTCTCGATTATTTATTTTTGGTCACGAAAATTTTATTGTAACAATTTCATAATTGTAATTGAGTTTCCTTCATTGTTTCTTTGTATTAATGTCAATTTATAAGAATTATAATAACACAACCAATATTTTTCCTAATAAGAATTATGGTTTTGTATTTTTGAAAACCAAAATTGATGTTAGTCTTTAATGGAATATCTCATAGTAATCTCGTACGTAAAATGGTCATTGTTCATGAGGTAAAAATAGTTTTTTTTTTGGATTATATTTGTATATTTTATAAATTTTCTCTTATTTAAAAATGCATATCTTTTTTGGTACTCATTCTTGGTAAAAATCTTCCACTATAAGTTTTACCTGTGAAATTATTTGTCTAACTTATACTAACATATCAAAAAAAAAATAAAAAAAATCAAGCACTTCAATTTAGTATCCCAAGGTAACTAGTGTGCAGACAGAGTTACCAAACTCGTAAAATCCAACTGTTACTTACGACAAGTGAAAAAAATATTATAATGTAAAATCATATACTGTAACATAATCAAATATATAAACCCCTTTAAAATGCTCTTCTATCCTTGATGTCATATATTGTAAAAATCTTGTATGATACAACAAAATTTGTGTCTCTTTTTGTCACGACTCAAAAATTGATAGGTCATGTTGGCACTTATCGCGGCGAACCTTGATAAGTAAGTCTCTCATCCAAATTGATACACATGAAGAAAAGACAGAAATGCCCCTAAAGTAAGGCTTTTAGAATAAATCCGAACCACATAGATATAATAAAAGCAGAAAGAATAAAATCAACACATGCAGCCATAACTCTCGAAACCTGGTATCAAAAGTGTAAGAACTACTCCTACTATCCAGGAGTCAAATACATCAAAAAGATAACCACAAAAGAATAATATCTGTCTCTGAATACTAATAAATACATAACTAAAATAGAAAGATTGAGGTGAACTTCGGACGTTTGAATATCAAACCACCATCTTGAGTAATCTTAAGGTGCTCAAAATAAACCAGTCTGAGGCACACCTGAACTTAAAGTTGCACCGAAAGGGTGAAATAGGAGTGAGTACGGTCCACGTGTACTCAGTAAGCATCATCTACCAATCAAGCAAAGTAGAAGATAATACACACTAAGGGCACGTCACCTACAATTAAAAAGTATCCTACAATATTAGCCCACACCACTTACACTATAAGTTCTAATACTACTTATATTGCAACATCACACCAAGATAGAACACAAGTACGTATTATATCACATATATGTAGAACAAGGGAGAACATGTATATACAAGATCATGAGATACAAGTAAAGGAATATATGACAAATACATCGATGAAAAGTTAATATGGAAATATAACATAACATAACACAATAAAGTAAGTGCAATGTATATGATGATGATGATGATGATGCACGAGGTTGTCGCACAACCTCCGAAATCGTTGCACAATCCTTGTATACACCTATGGAGCTAAAGCTTCCCGACGTAGGACCCATGGAGGTTCGTCAACCCGTATACAATCCGCATATCCCATATCTCCTTTTCGGATCATCCCTCAAAAAGGATTTTATAAGGTGTTACAATATCTCTTCCCCTGCACTTTCCTCGGGGAAGATTTTATAAAAGGTGTTGCCAGTATTTCTCAGATGTTGCCTCAGTGGAACCAATGTTTCATAAATGAGTATGATATGAGGAAGTAATGCTCATAACCAATAACAATGAGTATTACCACAACCAATCACAATGATATATTTTCACAACCAACCACAATTATACAGTTTCATAACTACGTGAGCTAATATTCAATCATTATGTTCGTTTCATCCATGAATTTACGTTTGTCTCATATTACAAAAAGTATGAATATTACATAATACATCAATGATACCAAATTAGGCATTTCAGCAACACAATACAACTATTCGCATATATTCAAGGCTATCAACATCACATAGGACTCCATACGGTCACACATATCACATAATAGCTCAATTTCAATAATTAAATTACTTATAGGCCCCCACACGGGCACAAAACATAGATGGACATTTTGCATGATTAGTTTCCATCCTTAACATTCATTTTATATCATCATTTACTACCCATCCCAGTCTAAAATAGTAAAGCCATAGCCTACCTTAAAAGTCGAAATACAGCAATCAAAACGTTACTTTCAAAGCCATACTCCTCACGAACGATCACGGATTCCACTAAAAATATCAAATATGAAATTTATGCGTAAAAAAAAACCAACGACACCCATATTAACTAATTTTGGTTTGGGGTCAAAGTAGACCCCCGCAACAAGTTTTCGAAATAGATGGACAAAATCATAACTTTACTTTAAAAATATGTTTTCCATATTTTTAGAAACCTACAGATGAAAACAAAAGTCAAATCGAGTAAAAAGTGAGTCTCAAATTGAAAAAAAATCATTTTTAAGATTTATCTGGTAAAAAGCTTTGAAATTCGAGTTAAAATCATGAATCAGAGTTGTTTGGAAGATTAAATTGATGAAAAACTAGTAATTATAAGATTAAAATATTATTCAAGTAAAAAAGAGTGAAATGGGGTTTAAAATCAAGGCCTAAGATTTTTAGGGTTTTGAGAAATTAATCAAGAATCACTAAGATAAGGGTGAATTCTTACATTAAATCTGTAAGAAAATTAAGAAATAGATGTTAATATAATTTCTCAAGCTCCCACAAGCTTCACTTTTAAGAGCTCACACTATTTAAGGATTTAACTCTCAAGAGGTAAGGTGAAAAATATACAAAATGGTCAAAAAAGGGTAAAAAGTTGTTATGTATAGCCGAAAAATCTGCAAGTCCAAACAGACTTTGACAAGGTGTCCGGGATTTATTCGGAGTCTGATATATGCAAACGAACTATGAAACCACACTAAATTTGATGTTTAAAACTCAATGGAGATATCATAATTTTAAAAAAACATCATTTTCACAAAGTTGACCCCCGAAACTCAAAATCATAATTTTTCAAACTGAGAATTGAACAGAGATTTAAAAGCCATAAAATCACAACAAACATGTTACCACCCTAAAATCGATGTTATAGATATAATGGAGAAGTCGGATTTTCTATCCGAGGTTGTTTCAACCAAATATGGGTCCCACACCCATATTTTCAATTTTCAAACTTTTTGACCAATAGGTCAAAAAGAGGTTGGGTGCTTCGAGACTCAAACTAAAGGTCTACCTAGCATAAAATCGATATTCTGAAGCTTCTGACACATTTCATTTAGTAGAGGTTTTGAGGATGTGCATGGTGGTTGTGGTTTTGGGGAGCTGAATGACGGAAGAGCTGCTCTTTTGGATTTTTCTAGGGCTTTTGGGTTGTGGATAATGAATTCAAACTTTCCGAAGAAGGAGGAATACCTTATTACGTTTCGTAGTTCAGTGGCCAAGACTCAGATAGACTTTTCGCTTCTCCAAAAAGGGGATATAGCGCTTTGTAAAAACTATAAAGTCATACCTAGAGAGAATCTTTCAACTCAGCATAGGTTGTTGGTGATGGATTTGGTTATCAATAAGGGCAAAAAGAAGAGAAGTGTGAAGGATCGGCCCAGGATTAAGTGGGGTAGCTTGACTTTGGCTAGTGCTTTGGAAATAGAAGAGAAGTTGAAGAGTAGGGGCCTTGGGAGAGTAGAGGAGGTGCGGATATTATGTGGGAGACGACAGCTAGTGGTATTAGGAAGACTGCTAGAGAGTTGTTGGGTATCTCGAGAGGTCAATCTGGCAAACATCAGGGAGACTGGTGGTGGAGTGAAAAGGTTAAATGAAAGGTAAAATATAAGAAGGTGGCTTATACTAAGTTGGTTGTGAGCAAGGATGAGGAGGAAAGATAGAAGAATAAGAAGGAGTATAAGGTAGCTAGGAGAGAGGCTAAGTTAGCGGTTATGGCGGCTAAGACTGCAACTTTTGAGCGCTTGTATGCGGCTTTAGAGGAGAGAGACAGAGATAAGAACTTTTATAGGCTGGCTAAGACCCAGGAATGGAGGGCTCGTGACCTTGACCAGATAAAGTGCATCAAAGAAGAGGATAGTACAGTGTTGGTAGAGGATGCTCTCATTAGGGAGAGGTGGTAGTCTTAATTTAATAAATTTTTGTACGACGAGAGGGACAAAGGTTTTGTGTTGGGGGACTTGGAGAATTTTGAGGAGTGTCGAGATTATGGGTATTGTAGGCGTATCAAGGTTGAGGAGGTCAAGAGAGTTATTCGCAGGATGAGGTGGGGTAGGGCGACGGGGCCAGACGAGATTCCAGTAGATTTTTGGAAGAGCGCTAGCGGGGCAGGTTTGAAGTGGTTGACAAGGTTGTTTAACAATATTTTTAGGATAGCAAAGATGCCTGAAGCGTGGAAATGGAGTATGATGATTCCAGTGTATAAGAACAAGGGAGACATCCAGAGTTGCAATAACTATAGAGGTATTAAGTTGTTGAGTCATACTATGAAGTTTTGGGAAAGGAAGGTAGAGGTAAGGATGAGAAGGATCGTGATGATTTCTGAGAATCAGTTCAGTTTCATGCCAGGTCACTCGACCACTGAGGCCATTCACCTTGTAAGGAGATTAGTGGAGCAGTTTCGGGAGAGGAAGAAGGACTTGCACATAGTGTTTATTGATCTTTAGAAGGCATATGACAGAGTTTCCAGGGAGATTATGTGAAGGTGCTTAGAGCCTAGAGGGGTGCCTGTGGCATACACTAGGGAAATTCAGGATATGTATAATGGGGTGAAGACTCAGGTGGGGACGGTAGGTGGAGATTCAGATCACTTTCCCATTATGATAGGGTTGCATCAGGGATCAACTCTTAGCCCATTTTTATATGCCTTGGTGATGGATCTTTTGATGCGACATATTCAAGGGGAGGTTCCTTGGTCTATGTTATTCGCAGATGATGTGTTTCTGATTGACGAGAATTAGAGTGGAGTTAATGATAAGTTAGAAATGTGGAGCCAGATGCTTGAGTCTAAAGGATTTTGGTTAAGTAGAAGCAAGACGGAGTACTTAGAGTGTAAGTTCAGTGATGTGTCGCAGGAGGCTGGAGTGGTTATGAAACTAGATTCTAAGGCCATTCAGAAGAGGGAGAGTTTCAAGTATCTAGGGTCTATGATTCAGGGCAATGGTGAGATTGATGAGGACGTCACGCATTCTATTGGGGAAAGATGTTTGAAATAGAGGCTCTCTTCGGGAGTTCTATGTGATAAGAAGGTGCCTCCGAATCTTAAAGGTAAGTTCTATAGAGTGGTACTCCGGCCAACTATGGTGTATGGAGTGGAGTGTTGGCCAGTTAAGAACTCTCACATCCAAAAGTTGAAGATGGCGGAGATGAGAATGTTGCGATGGGTATGTGGGCATACCAAGAAAGATAGGGTAAGGAGTAAGATTATTTGAGAGAAGGTAGGAGTTGGCTCGGTGGAGGAAAAGATGCGAAAAGTCAGGTTACGTTGGTTCGGGCACGTGATGAGGAGGGTCTTAGATGCTCCTGTGTGGAGGTGTGAGATACTGGCTACGGATGGTTTTAAGTGAGGTAGAGGTAGGCCAAAGAAATATTAGAGGGAGGTGATTAGGCATGATATGGAGCAGTTACAGCTAACAGAGGACATGACCCTTAATAGAAAGGTATGGAGAAAGGGAATTAGGGTAGAGGGTCAGGGGTGGGGGGGCGTCGATAATAGTAGGGGTACGCTCCTCGGGGGCTGGAGTATTTTAATTTTGGCTAGCGATGTTAGTTTATTTTGCTTACCGTACTAGTTTATATATGTACTTATCTTTTGTGTTTGGTATTCTGTTAGTTTGTCTTGTGTACCGTACTAGTTATATACACTTATATTTGTGTTGGTATATGGGTATCGGTCCTAAGACAGGGGTCTATTGGAAATAGCCTCTTTACTTCTCCTGAGGTTGTGGTATAGTCTGCGTACACTCTACCCTCCCCAGACCCCACTAGGTGGGAATACACTAGGTATGTTGTTCTTGTTGTGTTTGTATTCGTTGCACAGATCAAACAATATCTACATAGGTCCAAAATAAGTCTCTAGAAGCAATCAAAAATCATAATAGTGCATAAATGGTACCAAAATGCATCGAAAATTATGTCAATCACTCCCATACCCCAAAAATATCATAGTTCAACTACGAAAAGGAATAAAATAGTCAAATCACATAAAATCACAAATTACACACATTTCATCAAAAGGAGGTCATTACACTTTTATTTATTTAACCACCTTTAGTTGATTAACTGTTGAGACTAGCATAATATGTACACACTTTAGGGGGAATAATTGGCAAAAAGGACACTTTTCAAAACTATTTTGCCAAATGCCCACTTAATTTCTTTTTGATTTATTTTTTTTAGGTTTAGGGTATAAAAAGTGAGAAAAGGTGAAAAAAGTGGGGCCCATGCGTGGGCCAAGGGACCAATTCATCATTTTTACAACTTTATAAATTTAATATAATACTCCTTACACCCTCCACTTATTCTAATATAAAAAAAACTCTCTCTCCTCTTCAATTCTCAACTCCCGCTTTTGAAACTTCTTCTCCCAAAAATGCCATTTTTATTTCTTCTTCTTCTCCAGCTACTAAGGGCTCATTGTTAGTTCGCAAGGTTAGTTAAAATCAAGTTTCGATCATTTTTAGATCCACTTAAACTGTTTTCTTTGCTAATCGATTCGTAGCGATATAGAAAATTTAAAAATTTTTTTGAATTTGGTTGATTAATTAGTTAAAGAAAGAGAATTTTATAGGTAATGAGTTTGATTTTAAAGCAATGGTTGAGGTTTTATGTGGCATTTTGATAGATTTTTTTGTTGATCACGGTGTTGAATTTTGAAACTTTTGTTTATGAGTTTTGGTTTAGTTCTGGTTTTTTTTAGTAAGGAAGTGTTGAATGTTGGGATAATTGCTATTTGAAGAGATATTTTGGCATTTTGACCTGAATAGTAACCTGTTTCTATCCATAGGCCAGTGGTGTATCCGTAGATTCATGATCTATGAAATGAGAATGCCCTAGATTGAAATCAATTTTTATACATATGAAATTCTTTTAAAATATGATTGCTGAAATAGTGAAAATTGAAAGATTAATAGCTAATTAGTACGATTAGGTGTACTAGTTTGATTTTTAGCAATTGTTTTGTTTTGATACTGCATGTTGAATTTTGGTTCAGTTATTGTATTTTTGTGTAATGAACTGTTTAATGGTGGGGTATTTCTTAATTTTTTGGGGGCATTTTAATTTGAGAATTTAGTTATTTTGTTGATAGACTTGTGATCTATGAACTAAAAATGGGAGATTTATTCTGCAAGTGTACATTGTGTTGAAAATGACTAAAAAGGGCATCTTTCCTAAACACAAAGATGGTACCGCTTCTGATTCTTCTGGTAGCACTAGAAAAAAGAGTTGAGGTAGTTGAAAATGTCTCAAGAAGGAAGAAAATTGAAGAGGCAGTAGAAAAAGAAAAGCTGACACAGTTCACTGCTAATATTGTTAATGTATTGTTGAATGATGAGTAGTTAGGATATGACAATTTTTTTTATTTCACAAATGTGAAGGTTGAAGGATCTGGCGGTAGGATATGACAAACATTCTTTTATTTTATGAAATTTGTTATAATTCCGCATTGAATATGTTTCTATCAAACTAATTTATGGCATGGAATTTGAATATGCAGGGTGATGTCTTAGTTGGTACAGTGTATGCTTGATATCGTAGAATGCATACTTAATCTTTCGTGTATTGCATGCATAGTCTATCATTACCATGCTGCTCGAATTTTAGTTGACGTATTGTTTGATCGATTGTGCTTCTATAAAAAATAGTATTAACATTATAGAAAAATAGAAGTATTATTATTTATTCAATATCACTACATTCATGTTACACTTTTTCAAAGAACGAATACTAGCATTATAGCACATAACATCATTTTTAGGTCATTCTCCCTTTCTTCGGCCAAAATCAATTTTTGTTTCAGTTGATCCCTCTCTATTT
>JAPEIP010000006.1:227640987-227651170 GCA_026120095.1 Capsicum chinense | reverse complement strand
GAAAATCTAATAGAAAAATTAAAATGGATAGACGAAACCTTGAAAAATTTAGAAAAAAAATAAAGATAAAAGTTTAGATAGTTTAAAAAATTCATTAAAAAGAGAACAAGAAAAAATAGTTAGTAGTATTAATAACTTCAAACAAGATATTAAATATAGTACAAGTAGAATAGATTATTCTACATTTAATTTAGAAGAATAAAATGATAAACTACGAATATCTAAAATACTGGGAACGAGAAATGGAAGAAATAAAATTAACAGAAAATCTTATAAAAACGAATTTAATTGAATATTTTAAAACAAAAGATATAGAATATTTAGAATATCTTAAAAATAATATAGAAGAGTTACAAAAACTAAGAAAAAAAGCTAAAAAATATTATAGCAAAACATTTAATCAACTACCATTTAATCACCCCCTACTTCTGGTAAAGTTACTGCGCCTAATCCGCATCCCCTACTTATTGTATCATATAAGAATTTTACAATATATCAAATCCGCATCCCCTACTTATTGTATCATATAAGAATTTTACAATATATCATATCAAGTATATAAGAACATTTATACACATATTTAATTGTGTTACAATATATAATTTTATATTATAGTATTTTTTCACAAATTACAACTAGGCTGTATGAGTTTGTAAACTCTCTATCCCCACTAATTATCATAGGATATTAAAATGAAGTGCTTTTTATTTTTGGATGTCAGTATAAATTAGGGAATAAATAATTTCACATTGTTAAAATTTATCGTAGAAGACTTTTACTAAGAATGACTACAGATATAATATGTATTTTTGAACAAGTACAAATTTATAAAATAAACAAATACAATCAAAAAATATTTTTACCTCATAAATAATGATCATTTTTGATACCAAAAAAAAATCATTTTACGTATGAACTTACTATGAGATATTACATTAAAGAATGAAAAAAAAAAGACTTTTTTAAGAATTCAATAACACAGGTCTAATTAGGAAAAACATTGATTGTGTTATTATAATCTTTACAAAATGGCAACAATATTAAAAAAAAAAAAAAGAAGGAAACTCAATTAATATTACAAGGTTTGGTCAAATCCTTTGAAAAAAAGGAAGTAACATAATTTTTTATTTTTTTCTTTTTTGTTATTTGAGTTCATTTCCATCACACAATATGATGATTCTATCACTTTAAATACATCTTTTATGTTGAAAGCTAACCAGAACAAATCCTTTTATCAACAGGAAAGATCCTAACCTTGAGTTTCAAATGTGGTGGATGAATATTCCACCAGAACAACTCAGCTTGCATCAAATTTTAGTATTGGTGGAGATTTTGGAAGACAAGTTACTAGAAGTAGAAAGACTTATAGCTCTAGCTAAGGGCCATGTTGAATTCCCCAATGCCCCCCATGGAAGTGCCGAAACACCTTTTGGGCTAGTAGAAATTCTTTGTCTGATTTCGAAGTTGGACCATCTGAATCTCATTACTTTTGTCGTATTTGTCATTTTTAGCTTATATTTTGAAATATTTATTATGAAATTAAAGTATCCATTTCTTTTATTTAGTACTAAAATAGTACCAGTGCGATGTGTGAAGTATTTATGAATAAAAATCATAAAAATTTATTATCTATTTTTTTCACCATATTCAATTTCTTTTATTATAATTTTTTGAAAGATATTGTTTTTCTTTTCTGGCAATAAAATTTAATTTTGTTGATAAATTCATAAAATTACTCAACAGAAAAAGAAATAAAATTCATCCAAATTATTAACTAAAGATTCTTATCACTAATTATTACTATATTACACATTCTCTCCTTATAATTTATAACTTAACTATAGTGAATTATTAGCCTCATAAAATTAAAAATAACAAAACTATAACTAATGTTAAACAACTTGAAAATTGTATGGCCTGGGGAAAGTAAATGAAGTGACATGCTTCTTTTCTTCCAAAGCATAATTTACATATAAATTTTGTTTAGTTACTGCAAAATAATACTCCCTCCGTTTCAGAATAAGTGAATTGTTGGGGTATTTATTGGTGTTTCAAAATTAGTGAATCATTGAATTTTTTTTCAAATTTACCCTTATGATTTGACAACCAATTAACTTTTAAAAAAGTATTACAAGGTCAACTTTTTATTTTGTTGGGTAAAAATGAAAAGTTGTGTTAAATTTATGTCTTTAATATTTTTTCCTTAATCTTTGTGTCAAAATCCAACAATTCATTTATTATGAAACGGAGGGAGTAGTATGCACAGAATCTGATTGAACACAGCAAATATCTTAACAAAATTTGTCAAACATGATGTGTTATTTTTTTTGCAACTACAACAACATACCCATGTAATTTCATAAGTTAATTCTGGGAAAGTAAAAACAGCAACATACCCATGTTATCTCATAAGTGGATTCTGGGAAATGTAGACGTAAGCAAATCTTATCCCTACCTTTATAAGGTAAAGAGGTTGTTTTCTATTTAGCCTTTACTCAAAGAAGTGAAATTCACTTCTAAGCAAGATTAGAAAAATAAATAATGGCAGCAGAATAATGAGATAACCAAAGCAAAAGTAGCATAGACATGCCCTATCTATTCCAATGCGGGGCTCCAACTTTCAAATTTGTAGATGCGTTTACTAAGATGATTGCTTCTTCTGTTTGCAATTGATATAGTGAAAATTATTTTTATTGTGTTTACTCATGCATCAACAAGATATGAAGCGCTACACCAGTGCCACCCTCCACCTTATTTAGCTTTTTATATATATGTTTCTCTGTAGAGCTCAGTTATGTTGGGTTGAATGTGTGTGTGAATGGAAAATGGAGAGAAAAATAGTGGAAGAAAATAGAGTCAATAAAATAAAAAATGTACTCTTTTAATGGAAAGTTTACTAATTCTCCCACATTGGTGGGAGAAAGAAACTTTTAAGTGTTTATAATGAGGAACACTTACTCCACATGGATAGTGAGACAAGTAAAGGTGGTGCCTTGTGCCATCGTTGCGTGGCTTGGCTTTGGATTCTTGTTTTACAAGTGAAATTTTAATCCAAAAATCTGATAGAATTATTTTTCTCTAAGTGCGGGCGCATTTTCAACGCCATGCTAAAGCATAGGCAACACATCTTGAAGGGATGTGACCCTTCGAGGTAAAAGGCATACTGTTTTGCACTGTTGGACGATCTGCGGGGGCAGGTGCTTATTGGAATTTTGACAGTATCACCTGTCCAAATTTGGATCTGTGGACATTGTGATCATTAGCTGGTGAGTGAGTTCGATGAATCCAATAATTTGATGTACCACTATAGTTGGATTGAAAGCCATTTTATCCTGGGAGAAAGATTCCAAAACCTCGGGTACAGTGAGGGCAATTATTACTTAAGGACACTCCGTAAAGTCGGGGGACTTGACTTTAAATTTCTGTTTCATTTTATTTCTGAAAAATAACACACTTCTTGGATAGATTATTTTTAATCTTGTGTTGAAGGTGTTAAGGAACTTCATAGGTATTCTTGTCTTGATACTTGAACTTGTGTTGAAGTTGTTGTACCTATATACAAATTCTTGTACCCGAAAATATTGAAAATAACATGTTATTCATTCTTAAATGCGAAGAATCCTTCACTCACTTTCAAAGGACTTAGCTAATTTTGGGGAACTGCAATACTATTTTATCTGTAGATGACAGATTACATGGTGCTCCTGTGCTGTAATACCCCGCATTTTTGGGCTAAAATTCAAACAGTCGTTTCTATGTGTATAGACCCGAACCCAATGATTCCTTGTTAATATATGTGTGATGATCAATTCTATAGTGTGGAAAAACCTTTGGACATGAATTGAGGTCACAAATATCTCCTTACTCAAAGACGAGTTGAGAACATTTCTATCGATTAAGTTTTATCGAACGTTTCAACTTGAGTCAACTTTCAATGACCATTACTCCTAGCATATAATATTTTACGTGGCGTACCATATACCAAAATAAATATGTTTGAGTCCTCTTTCCAACGTAACTGGTTTTACCTTAATCCGATATCGGTGTGGAAAATTATACTTATTTTACCTTAGCATGTCTGTCTATCAACAAAGTGACGACTTGAGGTGATAAACCATCAACTAAGTGACGACTTATCAAGACAAGTCATCAGCCCAAACCAGAAAGTCATCAACTTCAGCTTCAAAGTGACGACTCGAGGTGATACTTATCACCTAAGTGACGACTTATCAACCCAAGCAGTCACCCATAACCAGCAATGGCCCTAATCCAACAATGAGTTGACGAATTAAGTTGATAAGCCATCAAATAGTTGGTAAGTTATCAACTCCAGTCATCAACTAAAAATTTCTGCAATTTATACATACTTTTTCTAGGGGTATTTTTGTATTTTCCTCAACCCAAATTTCTCCTACATGATTTAAATCATCCAAAACACGTTATAATCTCCATTATCAGTTTTAAAACATCTAAAATCCTCTCCACTCTCAAGAAAAAGAGAAAATTAGGGTTTCCTCTAAGTTCAAGATTTCAAGAGAGACAAGATTAAGGTTCCAACCTTCAAGTTAAACAACATAAGGTATGTGGGGCTGTCTTAAAACTTCATGGGCATAAGTTATTATTTTACTAAGATTTTGAAAGCATGCTATGATGTTTATAATGAAAGTTTGAACAACTTTTTTGAATAATCAAATCATGTAAACCCGATTCAATGATATATATGGTTTTGGTTTTGAGGCCTCCCCTTAAACTTGAACTATGCTTGTAAAAGTATGTATATTAATTTTTAGTTTTGAAATTCAAATTGAGAGCATGGATGATTAAATCTCCTCTCTTTTGGTGACATCTCTTGATTTTACATGTTATGAGTTGTTCAATTCCATATTGAGTAGCATGAGAGGAATGTTTTCTAATGTTTAAGGACTTGATATTGGTTATGATTTTAAGAGAGTGTGTTTTCTTGTTTATAAATGTAAAAAATGATGTTTGAAAGAATTGCATGAGTCACTACAAAGTAATTGACCACCACTTGGTAAGGATTTGAAATAAGAAAAGCTTTACATGAGTTTTGACATATTTTTGAAATACAAATTCTCTTGTATTGTTTAAATGATTTGGTTGTCCAATAATATGTTTTGAATAAAAATACTGTAACATGATATTGTATGGCTTATATGACTTGCAAGTCTTAGTATGACGATACCAAATCAGATGAATGCCATAATAGACTCAGACCATAACGGACTAAATTTTTTTTAGAC
The DNA here is from genome assembly GCA_026120095.1 of Capsicum chinense. Classification (NCBI taxonomy): domain Eukaryota; kingdom Viridiplantae; phylum Streptophyta; class Magnoliopsida; order Solanales; family Solanaceae; genus Capsicum; species Capsicum chinense. The sequence continues at coordinate 227,645,909 of JAPEIP010000006.1, read as the reverse complement.
ATTATACCACTTTTTAGAAACATGCATAATTTAAAATATTAAAAATAGGCTTAAAGAGAGTTAGATGATTACCCGAAGAAAGCATGAGTTGAAAGACTCAGCGTTAGAAATCGTGATTTGCCGACACAGGGTTAAGGTATAATGTTGTATGGTCTTGTATACCTTGATTTAAGTTGTCCCAATTTGGGCTATGGTTAGGAGCCATGCTTTGTGTTCTTGTACACTATTATGACATATTTATTTGATTGGGGATCATGGCCCCATGCTATGTGGTCTTGCGTGTCTCCCCTTACTGATACTCCAATCTTGCGGCAAACTTGGATTAAAGGCTTGACCGCCGAGTCAAGGGCGGATTCCATATAGCCTAGGGAATTACAGACTATAGGGTGTACCATCTAGCTCATAAGTTGGATAAAGAGTGAGTCATGATTTCAAAGAATTGTTTCAAAGTCTTTTAAATATGACCATGTGTTTTTATTTATCGTATGTAAAATGTTTTATGAATTTCTCTCACTTGTTAGATAAAAGTATGTTATTTTGGATTGCTCTGCGTACTAATACATTTGTATTGAACCCCTATATTTTAGGATCTGAGGCACAATCCTGGGGTCCCGCTAAACAGTAGACTAGTTTATCAGACGTTTGCAGTTGGTGAGCCTCCCTTATTTTGGAAGGCCTTATTTCATGTGTTGTTTCATTTTGATTTGGTTTATGGTCCAATCAAGGTCCTTGTTCTGATTTCTAGATAGATGTTGTTGGCAGTTGTTAGTAGAGATTTCGCAGACTAGTGTCATGTGTTTTAAATATTGTGACTAAATTTCATATTATTCAATTGAATTAAGAGATTATCCATGTTTTTGTTTTTATTATCTTTTCTGTATTTATTTATAGTATATGAATGATGTGCATGATTGCCAGATATAAAAGGGCTCTCCATACTTCATGGTTTAAGATTCTCGTTGCGAACAGGGCCTCGACTTGGGTCATAACAAACTTGGTATCATAGAATAGTTCATGGTCCTAGGGTATCTGCAAAGTAGGGTCGGGTAGAGTCCTTTTTATGGGCGTGTAGCACGCCACACTTATAAGGAGGAAGCTACTAGGCGTTTAGGAATGTTTCACTTTTCTTCATGCTCTAGATTGTTCCATTATTTTTTTCATTTGGAAGTTATCCAAATTCCTTCTTTACTCTGATTTTATTAACTGTGTCTCATTGTTGAGTCGATTCAAGTGTAGAAGCTTAGTGTTTATATGATGTGGTCCTTTCTAATTGAGTCATAAAAGATTATGAAATTTGATAAGGACTTGATAGGAGTCCATTCGTGCTTCAAGGTTTATTGATTCGAGTTTTACTTTTATCTTGATGAAATCTTGCTTTTCAGCCTGAGGTATGAAGTTTATTCACTTTGTTTCAAAAGTCTTGTTGCAGATGTCATACTTAAGGGTAGAGATATGTAGCAAATTATTGGAATCGTATTTCCATCCGAGTAGTAGTATATGATAGGGTATCATTAAAAGTTAGTAATATGGTGTCTCAATTTTAGGAGTTAGAGTAAGGACGACTTTTGCGTTAATAAGCTAGATTTAGTTGTATAACCTTTGATTGAGAGATGGGTTTTCATTTTATAGTGAAATACTAATGTTGTAGCAAGATTTATAGATTGTATGGTAGTCTATGGAGGAAGTGATTGGGTATGATTATTATTTATTCAAAATAGGGAAGGATCTTATAATAGATAGCTATGGTGGTTGTAGTAATCACTTATAGGTTGTGAATAAAAACAGGTAGATTAGCTAATAAATTATGAGCATAGACTCGTTGCTTATATGGAATTCTGAAGGTAGTTGTGATGTATGCATATGTAAGGATGTTTGATGTAAGAAGGTAGAATATTATTAATAATATTGTAATAGGTTATATTATAAGGTTAAGACCGTCTATTCTTATTTAGTGACTTCACCCCCTTGATTGTCCTTTTCTCTAGTAGTTGTAAACTAGTACTTCATGTGAGAAGGTATGTAATAGATTTTGAGTTTTAATAGTGATGTCATTGAGGGGTTGGGATTGTGGGTACTAGTTAAGTGAAATGAAGTATTTGGGTTGATTTCCCAATTTGATGGACTAGTATAGTATTTGGCATGCTTTACCGGTGGTATTTAATTGATGCTAGACTAAAGGCTTGAACTCTAGATATATATTATGGTGATAAGAATAATAGCTTAAAACTAATGATGCGTATTTTGTGGGAATGAATTTGTAGGCTTGATACGAGGTGTAAATAGCCTAGGTTGAAACTTGTGAAATAATGAGTGGACAATTGTGATGTATATAAGTAATGCCCCGAGTCTGTACCCCGGACGCTACACGGTGCTCATAATTCTAAAGGACCACAAGCTAACCCATGGCTGGTACCTGCTATAATAAATGAATAATAATACGATAAATATGTAGAAAGTAGGCGGAAAATTGGACATAAGGTTCAATACTATAAATAATACTAAATAAGGTATCACAATAACAAAGCTGAACATCAATACTAAAAACTGAACAACTGTCTGAAAATACTCTAGTCTGAAAAGCCTCTAAACTGTCTGAAATATGGAGTTGATGGGACAAGTTCCTAACTAACTCTGACTATTGAAAATGAACTGAAATGTTGAAATAAAATAATCACGTCCTCAAACTATGATGACTCACCACTAACTCTATATGCTGAGAATCTAAACTGCTAAGGATGCTCGGGAGCCCGTTCGTCTGAACCTATGATATAAGACATCATAACACAAAAGGAAAGCATGTGTCAGTACTTTGAATGTACTGGTATGCTTAGTGAGGTAGGCTGAAATGCATGGGTTCATATGCATGAACAATACTAACTGAAAATCATGAGTATGACTGAATGAGAGTACATGCATGAATATGTAAACTATACTGAGATCTTAATAACACTGAATACAAAAATTAAATAATAATTAACTGATATCTAAGTATACTGATACTAAATTATTGGTAACTGAATGATTGTATCTGACAATCATGATTCTGTGGAACTATACTGAGACCCGTACTGAGCTGAGTGACTATGTCTGATAGTCTTGAATCTACAGAACTGAACTGAGTTCCATATTGAGACTGAATCCGAAATTGAGACTGTGGGAAGTAATCATCTAAATGACATGCCCCTTCTCTAAATGATTTGGGGTCCAAACTGTAACCCCAGTTGGAAGGGTTTCAATACCGTACCACGGGTAAGGACAAGTTGTCAGTTAACCCTCTCTGACAGGAAGCTCTTTCGTTAACCCTCTATAGAAGGAAAACAAAAAATGAGATATATCAATCCTAGTCTTGCAAGGAGATATCTCAACCTACTCTGGCTATATAGTTCTGGAATGCAAGGATTGCTTCTAAGGACAACACCCTCTAATGGCAGGTGAGCCCTCATCTTTTGGTTCACTCGGTGTTGAATCCTACTCCAAACTGAATGGACACTAAACTGATTTCCTAGTTCATACTAGGCTTAACTAAAGTGTAACTGATTGTACTATTTAACTAAACTGAACTAAGTTCCTTAGATTCCGTAGACTACCAAAATACTACTGAGTTCAGTTAGCTGACTAAGCTTACTGAGGTCTGAACTGAATACGGGACTAGACTGGACTAATACTGGGTCTACGGAGTTTTCCTAAGTCCTGTAACTGACTGAGAGTACTAAGATCGTGATGTGACTGAGATTATTCTGTAACTGACACTGGCTCTAGGCAAACAACTAAATTGTCGGGTATTGAATACCCCCAGGCCTCGATAGCATGAAAATAAAGCATCACATGATTTTGCCTAGCATAAGCATGCACATTATATTCATAATGCATCTATAGATACATCTTATCAAACTCTTGCATGGTATAACTTGCAAATAAGCTAGCATATCATGATTTCTTTCCCTTATTAGTTCACATGAATAATTCATCAAGCACTTGGTGAGCATACATATGCACGTAACACTAAACAACAAGTAGACATCATAATTCAAATCCCCATTGACAATTTCAAGGGTTTTACATGGATCCTCATTATATTACATACATATCAATTAAGCTCAAATGAAACATACCATAAAAAATGGATTAGAATCTCAACTAATAATTATAAACATGAACATAGTCAAAACCAACATGGAATTCATAAAATCCATAAACTTAAAGTTTAAAAATAGTTTCTTGGACTCCAAGGGTGGAAGGGACCCTTTGATGAATACTTTACATACCTTGGTTGCTAAATTCTTGAATATTAATGGTGGAATCTTGAGCCTTGAATTGAAATTTAAGCTCCTGGGGTTTTTTGTTCTTGAGCAATTTGTGAAAGAATGAGTATAACTTGCTAAAAAAGGGCTAAATTTGGTGTTATGGTGGCTGAAGGGCATAGGAAAAAGACTTAATTAACCTTGAGGACATGGACTTTTTAATGACTATAAACTGAATCATCGACGTGCAGGCCGATCTGCCACATCATTGGCATGATGCGATAGCCAACACACTGCATTGATTCTGCGTCGGTTTACTAGAATTGGATGCTGGGAGCTGGGGAAAATATTTATCAATGCGATAGTCGACACGATGCATCAAGATCGCATTGATTCACTGGTTTAAGATTCCAAAGGCGATTCAAATGAAGTTCAAAAAATCTGAAACTTGTCTGGGAACACCTACAGACATTCCTAATCATGAATTAACTCAAATATCAATATTTAATGGATCTAAAGGTTGCGAAAAAAGATTGTCAACTTTCGAAGGCTAAAATAACACTAAGTATGAATATTTAGCTGGAATTTTCTAAATCTGGGACCCCTTAACAAGCTAAAAGGACTTAATTAAGCTAAGAATTTTACTGGGTATTGCATTATATCCCCCTTGGGAACATTCAT
>JAPEIP010000006.1:227625282-227640887 GCA_026120095.1 Capsicum chinense | reverse complement strand
CATGAAAATAAAGCATCACATGATTTTGCCTAGCATAAGCATGCACATTATATTCATAATGCATCTATAGATACATCTTATCAAACTCTTGCATGGTATAACTTGCAAATAAGCTAGCATATCATGATTTCTTTCCCTTATTAGTTCACATGAATAATTCATCAAGCACTTGGTGAGCATACATATGCACGTAACACTAAACAACAAGTAGACATCATAATTCAAATCCCCATTGACAATTTCAAGGGTTTTACATGGATCCTCATTATATTACATACATATCAATTAAGCTCAAATGAAACATACCATAAAAAATGGATTAGAATCTCAACTAATAATTATAAACATGAACATAGTCAAAACCAACATGGAATTCATAAAATCCATAAACTTAAAGTTTAAAAATAGTTTCTTGGACTCCAAGGGTGGAAGGGACCCTTTGATGAATACTTTACATACCTTGGTTGCTAAATTCTTGAATATTAATGGTGGAATCTTGAGCCTTGAATTGAAATTTAAGCTCCTGGGGTTTTTTGTTCTTGAGCAATTTGTGAAAGAATGAGTATAACTTGCTAAAAAAGGGCTAAATTTGGTGTTATGGTGGCTGAAGGGCATAGGAAAAAGACTTAATTAACCTTGAGGACATGGACTTTTTAATGACTATAAACTGAATCATCGACGTGCAGGCCGATCTGCCACATCATTGGCATGATGCGATAGCCAACACACTGCATTGATTCTGCGTCGGTTTACTAGAATTGGATGCTGGGAGCTGGGGAAAATATTTATCAATGCGATAGTCGACACGATGCATCAAGATCGCATTGATTCACTGGTTTAAGATTCCAAAGGCGATTCAAATGAAGTTCAAAAAATCTGAAACTTGTCTGGGAACACCTACAGACATTCCTAATCATGAATTAACTCAAATATCAATATTTAATGGATCTAAAGGTTGCGAAAAAAGATTGTCAACTTTCGAAGGCTAAAATAACACTAAGTATGAATATTTAGCTGGAATTTTCTAAATCTGGGACCCCTTAACAAGCTAAAAGGACTTAATTAAGCTAAGAATTTTACTGGGTATTGCATTATATCCCCCTTGGGAACATTCATCCTTGAATGAGACTGACTAAGCTGAGAATACTGGTAGATTGAACTTACTTGAACATCCGAAACATGATTATCTAATTGTCATTACTGGCATACTAAATTTCATACTGAACATACATACTGATGCATGAGTACATGGCTGAGTTGATCCATGAATGCATGACTGGGATTACTAATAAGCTGAGTTTTCTTAAACTGAATATGTATATTTGAGGCATGAATATATGATTGAATTGACTCATGAATGCATGACTAAATCTGCAACGATAACTGACACCATGTTTGTAAAGGCAATCTGAACATGGAACTGAGTAAGTTCAAGGAAAAATTATTACTTAAAATGAAAAATATTGATGAACCCAAGATCATTTTTAGGGTACGTATGAACAGGAACATGAGAACAGGACTGAGACTAGAATGTGATACATGAACTAAATATCATGAACTAAACTAATCCCCTTGAATAAGTGGCTTACAACTAAGATTGGAACTTGAGGGTCAACTTATAAGTACCTACTACTCTAAATTAGATTTGTTACGTAAAGAGAAGATAGAAGGTTTAGGTCCTAAAAGCTCGGGGGATTATAGTGTATCTCCTCCTTGGGATGTTATGTCCCCGAAAGGATGCTGACTTGGGTGTAATACTGAGAAAAAGCTGAGATGATGCACAGGGCACCTTTGAACTTAATTGGGACTGCATATCGGGGATCTGAAACTGAGGCATGGCACCTGAACTGAGCTGAACTCGCAACCACATGGTTGCTCGATCTTGGAATAGTTACATTCATGAGACTTCGAATAGTGAGACTAGATGGAAAAATGGAAAACCATGCCACACGAGTTTGTCCATCTAACTGCTAAACTGAATTACTAGCTTCACAAACTAACTCATACTAAGAACTTATTCTCAACTGGAGATTTTCTCTTATACTCTTTCAACTACACTCTCTACCTCATTATGACACTTCACCTGAGACTACTGAGAGTATTCCCATGGGCGTTGAGTAGGAATGCATAAATATACTAACTTATATGATTAACTAAATGAATGATAGTTGAATACTAGATCTGCAAGACTTAACTATACTTAACCTAATTAACTAATAATTGAGTAACTGATAATTGTACGCTATGGTTGAGCAAACCTATAACTGAACTGAGTTTCTGATCTGATTACTGGACTGAGACTAATACTATAACTAAGACTGTAACTGAGACTATAATTCAAATGGTAACTGGGACTAAATACACTATGAGACATGAGTGCAGAAGTTATGAGATGCATGACCTGATTTTAAAGTTTTTATGTTCATGGAACATAATTCGTACTACTGAGTGAACTAGAACTCCTCATACTATGAACTGAAAACGCACATGATTCTATGGAAAGTGCATGAATATATGTTGTATTCATGGATCTGAGACGTAAAGCATGTGTTGGTAGTATGATGATTGAAGTATAAAACTTTAAATTGAGGTACAGGTGGGTTGGGCATCATTCCCACCCATTACTTTTCTACACATACTAATATTACTACTGAAATCTGGAAGCTTGACTTCCTGAGATATCATAATTGGACAGTTGTTGTATACCCACAGGGCTATGATAGACTAACCCAGTAGGGTGGAGGCTGAGAAAGGTTTTGTTAATATTTGGTCTGACTTTAAAGTTAACTACTATGCAAAGAGTTACGAAAGACAGAGAAGCACTTGGATCGGATGAGACATAAACATGTAAATGGAAAACTTGTAATGTACCAGTGACCATATTAGGTGAACTCTCCTGATCCTGTCGGGATTGAAAAGCATAGAGTCTATTTGGGCGTTTCCCACTAGTAGCACTGGAAGAGGCACCCTGCTAATTCGGGCGACCGGACTGAGCCGAAGGATGACTGTGCTGACTTCGTAGACTAGCCTTAGGATAGTCTCGGACTCTGTAACCTGACTTGTCACATCCAAAACATACATCACTATCGACTCTACACATACCTTTATGATTTTTACCATATTCTTTGCAAAGAGGATTAGTAAGAATACCGCTTTCACTACTCTGGGTTTTGGAGCCTGGTGCCCCATCATGACTGACATTCCTAAACCTTGGTACGAGGATACTAGCTGAAGATAGAACTGGGGCTAAAAACTTCTGACTAAATTGAGAATAGTTACCACCCTCTGACCTTGGCTGGGCAAAACTAAAGCTACCTGTTCTGGCTCTCTTGTTTTATCTCTCCTTCTTTTTAAGTTTCTATTCCTCAATCTATTGAGCATGGACCATAATCCTACATATGTCCATCTCCCTAATCGACATCGAAGTCCTACACTCCTTAACCACTCTACCTAATACCTCAGACACAAACTAGCTCATTCTGGATCTATTATCTACTAGTACATGGAGAGCATACCTGGCTAACTGATTAAACTTGAGGGAATACTCTTTCATACTCATACTGCCTTGCCAGAGATTAATGAACTCTATGTAACGCCCTAAAGTTTTTTTTAGCTAAATTTTGTCCCTAAAATATCAAGCATTGACTTCTAGAATAATTTATACTTAGTTTCCCTGTGGAATCCCTTATATTTCAAATTTTTATTCCGTAGATAATTGAATAAATTTTCCATCGACATAAAATGCATCCAAAATGGACACTTGGTAAAGGAGTTATGGTTAATTTAAGTCCTAGTCGTAAAACATCATCATTCCTGTCCTTGGCGTATCATGGAGAGGGTGTAAATGGTGATGGTCAATTTCCAGTGGGACTCCACAATGGTGGCGCAATGCAGAGTGTGCCAAATTCCCATTCATCAATTTCTAGTAAGCCACCACGATAGTGGCGCATCGCGGTGGCCCATGAAATTGGGCTCCTAGTTATATTTTTTATACCGGTCTCATTAAGGATATATTGGGTATTTTCCCACACCCTTATTAGTCCAAATATGAGATTTCGAACCCAATTGATCATATTACTCATACATTCACCAAAAATATTTAAGAACACTCTCTAAGGTTCCATATTAATAATCCAAATAACTCAAGATTTAACCGTGGAATTTCAAAACAAACTGGAGAATTGGAATCCCTAAGCCGTAGGCATCAAGGAGTATCCTTTTATTTCTTAACTAGAGGTACGTGGGGTTTATCCTAAAAACTACATGGGCTTAAAACCATTAGAGCATAATTTTTAAGATTTTATGCATGAATTTCAAAGGGGTTTTGGAATCTATGTTCTAAATCACGTATTTTGAATGTTTTACTGTTACTATTATTTTGACCTTATGGTCCTATCCCATAAATTGATTTACATGTATACGTATATGTATGGAATTTGAGATTTAATATCGTTAAGAGCATAAATTATGAACTCCCTCTCGTGTATTGAATTAAAGATTATAATTTCATGATTTGAAAGATGTTTTTACAATATTATAACATTTGAGCATGATTTAAAATTGTAGAGAGGGTGTTTCTTGATATAAATGTGTTCTTATGTTTAAGAGAAAGAATTGCATGTGAATTGAGAACTTTGACATAACCACCTTGTACTGTACTACAGAAATGCTTGACATAGATGAGTTCCTTGCATGTGTTTACATGAGGGTTGAGAAAGAGTTTCTTTGAATTGAATTATTGAAATGGTGGTCCCAAAACTTGTGTTTTGAAAACAAAGATTTATGATAGATTAATAATGGCTCAGAGATGTGACTTGCATGTCAATAATATGACGATACCATATGTATTTATGCCATAACAGAGTATATTTTTAGAGTATGTTTTTAGAGACTGAATGTTTTGATAGAGTTTTAAAAAGAGGCTTAAAGAGGGTTAGGTCGTTACCCGAAGAAGGCGCGATTTCAACCAACTCTTAGCCTGAAACTGTATTTGCCGATATGGGTAGATTATTATTGTACGCTGGCGACGTCCGTGTGGCATAGTAGATTCAGAGACGCCAACCCTTGCAGCACACTTGGGTTAGGGGTTTCACTGTCCAGTTAATGCAGTTTCTATATAGCCCATGGAATTTTTCAAAGTTGTAGGGTATACCAGCTAGCGCAGAAGTAACTCAGATTTCTCAGAGTTGAGATGATTTTTACAGAGTTTTTAAAATGCCCATGTGAATTCTTACTATATAATATACTTATGAACTATTTTAAATTTCTCTCATATATGTTGAATAATGAATGATTATTTTAGATATGCTCTGCATACCATTACAACTGTATTGACCCCCCCTTCCCCCTACCTCTCAAGTTCTGAGACTCAGTCTAATTCAAATAATTTATTAGATTGTGTAGTGGTGAGCCTTCTCTATTCTAGGAGGCCTATCTTCTCAGATTATGTCACTTATTTCAATTTTGATCTACTGGGGGCATTGTCCCAGTTTCCAAAAGTTGTCAAATTTTCATGTAGTAGAGATTTCGCAGACTGAGTCAGATGTTATTTAGATATAGTTAATTTACAGGTTCCATACTTATGTCGAAATCAGAGTTGACCATGTTTCTGTAACAGATGATGTTTCCACATCTTCTTTTATTATATGAATGTTATGCATGATTACCAGATAGAGAAAGAAGTTCCAAGCCTTTATGCTTTGGGATGTTCATCATGGCCAGACCCTAGTTCAGGACGTTACAAACTTGGTATCAGAGCACAGTTCATGGTCCCAGGGTGTCTGTGAAATTGCCTCAGGTAGAGTCTTGTTTATGGGTATGTAGCGCGCCACACTTATAAGCAAGAGGCTACTGGGCATTTAGGAATGTTTCCTCTCTTTGTGATTTAGTTTGTGCTTTAGAGTCTGAGATACAATTGTCCCCTAATTAGTGATGTATCATATTTTAAAAAATAGTCATTCCTCCTTGTCGTTCTAATAACTAGAATACTCAGGATGATGAAGTCTGTCCCACCCACAGGATGCGGACCCGAAATAGAGCGCACACCCCAAAACCTATTTCTACTCTGGGAGTACCTCCAGTCTCGACCAATCCTCCTTGAGCTCCAAGGGCAAATGTTAACCGTCCTCAATCTTCTCAAAGGGACATATTGAATGCAGAATTCAGGCAATCCATTCACATGCTTGCATAGCTGGTAGCCGAACAGACTCAGAGGTCGGAGGATATTGGTCTGCATCTGTTACTTTGGAGGCTACTAGGGTAGGCCAGTTTATGAGAATGAACCCGCCCAAATTTCCGAGCACTAAGGTAGAAGAGGACCCATAGGATTTTGTGGATGAAATAAAGAAGATATTTAGAGTAATGCATGTTGAATAGGTAGAGGGTGTTGAGATAGAAGCATAAAAACTAAAGGATATAGCAAACCAATGGTACAACGAATGGGAAAATACGAAGGGTGACAGTGTTGAGCCCACAGTTTGGGATGAGTTCATGGAATCTTTTCTTGACCGATTCTTTCCTCTGAAGCTGAGGGAAGCTAAAGCAGAGGAGTTCATGAACCTTAAGCAAGGTAATATGAGTGTTCAGGAGTATGCTTTAAAGTTTAATCTGCTGGCCCGTTATGCTCCTAAGATGACTAGTAGTATGAGGGCTCGAATGAGAAAGTTTGCTTTCGGCCTTTTAGATGATCTGGTGCTTGAGTATTAGGGAGCTATGCTAAACAGGGATATGGACTTTTCTAGACTGTCAGTTCACATACAACAAGTTGAGGAGAAGAAGAAGAAGATAGACGAATCTAAGGAAAAGAATAGGCAGGCAAAGAGAGCCAGAGCGATAGACCAGAGTCATAGTCAGCAGTAGAGCGGTAATTGGGGAAGTAAATGGCAAAAGTAAAAGAATTGGGGTAATGCACAGTCGAAAATTAGTACTCCAGTGTCCAGACCCAGAACAAAGCAGCGCACCCAGAACTATCAGTCTAGTCAGGGGCTGAGGATATAGGGTACGTAGCCGCAGGGAAGTGTAGCTCAGACCTCTTGGTCCTATCCACGCTGTGGAGATACGGGAGGAACCATCCAGGGAGATGTCAATTCAGCGCTTTGGTGTATTATTCATGCGGCCAGCCAGGATATATCCATATAGACTATCCGATAGCAAAGATTAATGTTGGAGGAGATAAGTTGTAGGCGAATTCATCTACACCACCACCTTAGAAGGGTGCAACTTCAGCTGCCGAAAATGGTCGGAATTAGTTGTATGCTTTAACCAACCGCCAGGAGGCAGAGGCTTCACCATATGTAGTCACCAGTATGATGCAAATCTTTTCTCGTGATGTGTATGTATTACTTGATCTTGGGTCTACCTTTTCTTATATGACCCAATACGTGGCTGTTAGTTTTGGGTTTGAGCCTGATGTGATTGTGTAATACCCGTGCTTTTTCTTAGCTTGAAAATTATGTCAAGGATGTTAGAACTTAATTTAAAATAAGAATTTATTCTTATATATGTGTTATTTCCATAATTTTCACTTCCCATCATGTGGGAAATTTATTAAGCTTTCCATCGATATATAATTCGTCCAAATCCGACACCCGGGCGAAGAGTTAGGTCCTTTTTAGTCTGATAGTATTAGACCTGAGACTTCAGCGCGTAGCAAAGATAGCTCAAATGTAAATTGTCAAATTCCAGTGTTTCTCCGTGATACTGGTGTGTCATGCCAAACATCCAGATCATAGACAAGGTGGCAACATGATAGCTCCGTATCGCGCCACCGTGCAGTTTCCCAATTGTCAATTTCCAGTGACACGATGTGATAACTCCGCGTCGTGCCCAGGGCCCAATTCAGGAAATTTTACTAAAAATTAAATTCGCGTCGTGCCCAGGGCCCAATTCAGGAAATTTTACTAAAAATTAAATTATGTGTCCAGGGTTAAAATGGTCAATTCCCCCTATATAAGCCTACAAATACGGGATTAAGCTTTTATTCATCCAAAATATTGATGTTTTTCTCAAATACGCTCAAGAACTCAAGCTAGGGTTTTCATAGAAGGTCCAATTTCAAGAAGGATTCACCATCAATCTTCATGAAATTAAGAACTAAGGTATGAATAGTGTTCATTCATGGACTCCTTTCGTCCATGAAGTCCAAGAATACCTTTTCTAAACTCAAGTTATGGATTTTCTATATGTTTTCATGTTTAGGCTGCTCATGTTCATGTTTGATAGATGTGAAATTGGATTCTACTCCATTATTGTTGATAGTTTCTATGTGGGTTTAATTACTATAGCCATAGATTTATGCAACCCTAAGATTTAAACCCTTGAATGATGAAATTAGAATTGAATAATGATATTTACATGTATCATGCCTGTCATATGTTTGATTAAATGCCTAGATGAAGGAATATTTTCTAACTAGGATAATATCATGAAATCCCCGTGTATGCACAAGATCATGCCTATTACATGTTTGATGAAATACTACTATAAAGGTAGTATGTATTATGATGATAGTCAAGTCTTCAAGTAAATCATGTTTTGTTAGTTTCCCTTTATAAAGTTCTGGGGGTACTTGTACCCAAAATATTAGCTGTGTGCCTAGATCCATGTTATGTTTTCATGATACTCTCAGGCAGCTATGAACTCTTAAAATTCAGATGGTCCTATGACTCAGGAAAAATCTCCATGATCTCATGACTCAGTCAATTGTCAGATCAGTAGTATTTCTTCAGCCACAGAAATTTAGTAACTCAGTCCATGCTTTGTTCAGTTCAGTAAATCATGTTTAGTGTCTATTCAGATGGAAGTAGGAATTAACACCATATAAACCCAAGGATGGGAACTCACCTGTTATATGAGGGTGTGATTCTTAGAAATAATCCTTGCATTCCAGAACTATGTAGCCAGCATAGGTTGAGACATCATAGCCTATTATATGAGGGTAGATGAGGTGGATTAACCTGTTATGTGAGGGTTCCTACCATTCTCGCTAGAGTTACCTATTATATGAGAGTTACTCACATGTTGTCCTTACTAGTGGTGCAGTATTGACATGCTTCCAATCAGGGCATAGATTTGACCCCAGCTCAGTTATTATAGTATATTTAGGGCATGTCGGTTAGACACTACTTCCCACAGTTTCGTGTTATAGAATTGGGACTTTCAGATACAGTCAATCAATCTCAGTAATAGAACTCAGATAGTTCTTCAGATTTTAGGACTGTCAGATACAATACAAAACTCAAATAGTTCCATCAAATTTAGGACTGTTAGCTACAGTCACCCACGTTATCAGTTATACTCAAATACAGTCATTCATATTATCAGTCATGTCATGTAATCAGTATTTAGATTCAGTAATCACGATATCATATTGTCATTTACAGTTACATAATTATGTATGCATTCTCACGTTCATGTTAGACAGTCGGTTAGCATTAGCATGCATGTGAACCCTTGCATTTAGCCTACCTCACATGTATACTCAGTATATATGTACTGATGCATTCGTGCTATGGTGGTTTTTTTTTAGTTACACCATAGGTTCAGAGACACGAGTTCTATATCAATAATAGATTCAAGTTTCAGCAATCAGAGTAGAAGTGAGTCCTCATCCTTTGAGGACATAATGATTTTCTATTATCTCATTGATTAGCTTATTAGTTGGGGACATGTCCCATCAACTCCTTATTCAGATTCTTCAGATAGTAGAGGTTTTTAGACTAGATGCAGACTAGATACAGACTATCATGTTCAGACTTTAGTATTTTTAGTTTTGTTTTGGGTATTCTATTACACCACACAGATGTTCCGTTATTTATTTATGTTCATGATCGAACCTTATGGCCTTTCAGTGCATGTTTATGCATTATTATGTTGTCTTATGTAGTATATAGGTACAGATATCAGTAATGGGTTAGCTTGTGGTCCTTTAGGGTCATGAGCACCGTGTAGCATTCTGGTTCAGCAAATCGGGTCGTTATAGATTACTGAACCTTTTTTTATTTCCACCCCAGTGGGGGATTCTATTATGGCTAAGAGGGTGTATAGAAATTGTGTTGTGTCTATTTCCAGTCGGGATACTGAGGCAAATCTCATAGAACTTGATATGGTTGATTTTGATGCCATCTTAGGGATGGACTGGCTCTAGTTGTGCCATGCCACCTTGAATTGTAGGACCCAAAGAGTCACTTTTTCTTTTTCAAATGAGTCTGTGATAGAATGGGAGGGATATTCTCTAGCACCTAGAGGGCACTTCATATCTTATCTTAGGGCCCGTAAACTTATGTCCAAGGTTGCTTGTATCATCTTATTCGGGTTAAAGATTCTAATGTTGAATGTCTTCCTATTCAGTCTGTCCCTGTAGTAAATGAATTCTTAGAAGTCTTTCCTGATGATCTCCCAGAAATATCACCTGATAGGGAGATAGATTTTTGGATTGATATATTGCCAGATACCCGTCTTATTTCTATTCTGCCATATAGAATGGCTCCTGCAGAGCTAAAAGTGTTGAAATAAAAGCTAGCAGATCTCCTAGATAAAGGTTTTATCAGACCTAATATTTCGCCCTGGGGTGCACCTGTACTCTTTGTGATAAATAAAGATGATTCCCTGCGTATGTGCATAGATTATCGGCAGCTAAATAAGGTCACTATTAAGAATAAATAGCCTCTTCCTAGGATTGATGACCTCTTTGATCAACTTTAGGGTGCTAAATGTTTTTCAAAGATAAACCTTCATTCGGGATGTCACCAGTTGAAAGTTAGAGCATCAGATATTCTCAAAACAGTTTTCCGAACTAGATACGACCATTATGAATTCTTAGTCATGTCCTTCGGGTTGACTAACGCCCTTGCAGCTTTCATAGATCTAATGAATAGGGTTTTTTGGTTAGTTTCTGGATCTGTTTGTCATTGTATTCATTGATGACATTTTGGTATATTCTAAGAGCTAAGAGGACCATACCAATTACCTTTAAATAATTCTATAAACCCTTAAAGATCATAGGTTGTATGCAAAGTTCTCTAAGTATGAATTTTAGTTAAATTCTATTGCTTTTTTGGGGCATATTGTGTCTAGTGAGGGGATAAAGATTGACCCCCAAAAGGTTGACGAAGTGAGGAAATGGCCCAGACCCACATCTCCAACCAACATTCAGAGCTTCTTGGGTTTGATGGGTTATTACAGAAGGTTCATAGAGAGGTTTTCTTCCATAGCGGCACCACTTACTAAGTTGACTCAGAAAAAAGTAAAGTTTTTATGGTCTGACTCTTGTGAGAATAATTTTGAGAAGTTAAAAGACAAGTTGACTACTGCTTTTATTTTGACTCTTTCAGAGGGTATGAAAGGTTTTGTTTTATACTGTGATGCATCCCAAGTGGGACTTAGGTGTGTTCTTATGTAGCATGGTAAGGTAGTGCCTTATGTATCTCGGTAGTTGAAGGTGCATGAGTGGAACTACCCTACTCATGACTTGGAGTTAGCGGCTATGGTTTTTGCACTTAATATCTAGCAGAACTATTTATATGGGGTACACATTGATATATTCACCGACCATAAGAGTTTACAGTATGTTTTCTCGTAGAAAAAATTGAATCTCAGGCAGAGGCGTTAGATGGAATTGCTAAAATACTATGCACTATTATCTGGGCAAGGCGAATATAGTAGCTGATGCCCTCAGCAGGTTATGTATGGGCAGTCTTTCTCATATAGGGAAAGAAAAGAGGGAGATGGTGAAGGATAGTCATTGACTTGCAAATCTAGAAATGCGACTTTTGGATTCCGAGGATGGAGGAGTGGTTGTTCATGAGATAGCTAAATTTTCCCTTTGTACAAAAGTCAAAGAAAAGCAGGTTGAAGATCCTATCTTGATGCAGATCAAGAAAGAGGTGCGTCAACAAAAGGTAATGTTATTTAAAATTGGTGGTGATGGTATTTTGAGATACTAGGGTAGGTTGTGTGTGCCAGATGTAGATGGTTTGAGGAAGAGAATCCTTGACGAAGCTCGCACATCGAGGTATGTTGTTCACCCTAGCTCTACTAAGATGTATAAGGATTTGAAAACTATTTATTTGTGGAATAATATGAAGCGTGATATGGCTAACTATGTTTCCAAGTGTTTGAATTGTCAACAAATTAAAGTGGAACATTTGAGGCTAGGTGGTTATTCTCAAGAGATAGCTTTGCATTTGTGTAAGTGGGAGATGATTAATATGGACTTCATTATAGGACTTTCAAGGCCCCGAAACCAGTATGATTACATTTGGGTGATTGTAGATTTCTACCTGCCAGGACTAATTATTCGGGAGAGGATTATGCCAAGATTTTCATTACAGAAATAGTTCGTTTGCATGGGTCACCCGTGTCCATCATATTTGATCGAGGTACATAGTTTTCTTAATAGTTTTGGAGATTGTTTCATAAGGGTTTAGGTACCCAAGTGAATTTGAGGACGACTTTCCACCCTCAGACAGATGAGCAAGTTGATCACACTATCCAGATCCTTGAAGATATGTTGAGGGCCTGCATGATTGATTTTAAAGGTAGTTGGATAGAGCACTTGCCATTGATAGAGTTCACATCTAATAACAGTTTCCATTCCAGTATTAAAATGACAGCATTTGAGGCATTGTATGGGAGAATATGTAGGTCTCCAATAGGATGGTATGAAGTAGGTGAGATACAGATATTTGGACCTGATCTTGTTCATCAGGCAATGGAGGATGTGAAAGTCATTATAGAATGACTTAAGACAACTCAGAGTCATTAGAAATCCTGCGCCGATGTTAGGAGAAGAGATCTAGAGTTTAAGGTTGGAGATTGGGTGTTTCTCAAGGTTTCTCCCACAAAGGGAGTTATGCAATTTGGGAAGAAGGGTAAGCTGAGTCCTCGCTATATAGGACTATATCAAGTTGTGAGAATGATAGGTGGAGTTGTGTATGAGTTAGAATTGCCAGCTAGTTTGAGTTCTGTTCATCTGGTATTTCATATTTCTATGTTGAAGAAGTGCATTGGAGACCATTCTTTAGTATTGCCTATTGAAGAAATCAAAGTGACAGACTCCTTATTCTATGAAGAAGAGCCTGTAGATATTTTGGATCACCAAGTTAGAAGATTGAGGAACAAAGAGATAGGCTCAGTTAAAGTGTTGTAGAGAAATCAAAAAATTGAAGAAGAAACTTGGGAATTAGAAGTTGACATGAGAGCTAGATACCCAAACCTTTTTTATCTAATGGATGACGAAATGGAGGGTACAATCCTTTCCTTATTCTTTCTATGCCTTAGTATGCTTGAATATATACTTGTTTGTATCTCGTGTCAACATTCGGGGATGAATGTTCCCAAGGGAGGATATTTTAATGCCCAAAGTTTTTCTTAACTAAATTTTGTCCCTAAAATATCAAGCATTAACTTCTAGAATGATTTATACTTATTTTCCATTTGAAATCCCTTAGATTTAAGCTTTACATTTCGTAGATGATTGAATAAGTTTTCCGTCGACATAAGATTCGTCCAAAATGGACACTCAATGAAGGAGTTATGGTTAATTTAAGTCTTAGTCATAAAACACCATCATTCCTGTCCTTGGCACATCGTCGAGAGGGTGTAAATGATGATGGTCAATTTCCAGGGGGACTCCACGATGGTGGCGTGTTGCGGAGTGGGCCAAATTCCCATTAATCAATTTCTAGTAAGCCACCGTGATAGTGGTACGTCGCGGTGGCCTATGAAATTGGGCTCCCAGTTATATTTTTTATACCGGTCTCATTAAGGGTATATTGGGTATTTTTCCACACCCTTATCAGTCCAAACACGAGATTTTAACCCCAATTGAGTATATTAGTCATATATTCACCAAAAATATTCAAGAACACTCTCTAGGGTTCCATATTGATAATTCAAATAACTCAAGATTTAACCGTGGAATTTCAAAACAAATTGGAGATTTGGAATACCTAAGCTGTAGGCATTAAGGAGAATCCTTTTATTTCTTAAATAGAGGTACACGAGGTTTATCCTAAAACCTACATGGGCTTAAAACCATTAGAGCATGATTTTTAAGATTTTATGCATGAATTTTAAAGGGATTTTGGAATCTATGTTCTAAATTATGTATTCCGAATGTTTTAATGTTACTATTGTTTTGACCTTGTCGTCCTATCCCCTAAATTGATTTACATGTATAAATATGTATGGAATTTGAGATTTAAGATCGTTGAGAGCATAAATTATGAAATCCCTCTCGTGTATTGAATTAAAGATTATGGTTTCGTGATTTGAAAGATATTTTCGCAATATTATAGCATTTGAGCATGATTTGAAATTGTTGAGAGGGTGTTTCTTGATATAAATGTGTTCTTGTGTTTAAGAGAAATAATTGCATGTGAATTGAGAACTGTGACATGACCACCTTGTATTGTACTACTGAAATGCTTCACAAAGATGAGTTCCTTGCATGTGTTTACATGAGGGTTGAGAGAGAGTTTCTTTGAATTGAATTATTGAAATGGTGGTCCCAAAACTTGTGTTTTGAAAATAGAGATTTACGGTAGATTAATAATGGCTCAGAGATGTGACTTGCAAGCCAATGGTATGACGATACCATAAGTATTTATGCTATAACAGAGCATGTTTTCAGAGTATGTTTTCAGAGACTGCATGTTTTGATAGAGTACCATATGTATTTATGCCATAACAGAGCATGTTTTTAGAGTATGTTTTCAGAGACTGCATATTTTAATAGAGTTTTAAAAATAGGCTTAAAGAGGGTTAGGTGTTTACCAAAAGAAGGCACGAGTTCAAGCAACTCTTAGCCCGAAACCATATTTGCCGATACGGGTAGATTATTATTGTACGCTGGAGACGACCGTGTGGCGTAGTAGATTTAGAGACTCTGACCCTTGCGGCACACTTGGGTTCGGGGCTTCGCTGCCGAGTTAATGACAGTTTCCATATAGCTCATGGAATTTTTCAAAGTTTTTGGGTATACCACCTAGCGCAGAAGTAACACAAATTTCTCAGAGTTGAGATGATTTTTACAGAGTCTTTAAAATGTCCATGTGAATTCTTACTATATGATATACTTATGAAATATTTTAAATTGCTCTCATATATGTTGAATAATAAATGATTATTTTGGATATGCTCTGTGTACCAGTACATCTGTATTGACCCCCTACCTCTCAGGTTCTGAGACTCAGTCTAGGGGTCCAGATAAGCAGTAGATAATTCAGACAGCTGATAAGATTGTGCAGTGGTGAGCCTTCTATATTTCAGGAGGCCTATCTTTTCAGATTATGCCACTTATTTGAGTTTTGGTCTATTGGGGGCCTTTTCCCAGTTTTAGACAGTTGTCAGATTTTCATATAGTAGAGATTTCGCAGACTGAGTTAGATTTTATTTAGGTGTAGTTGATTTAAAGTTTACATACTTATGTTGAATTCAGATTTGACCATGTTTTTGTAGTAGATTATGTTTTCAC
Source organism: Capsicum chinense (assembly GCA_026120095.1). Taxonomy (NCBI): domain Eukaryota; kingdom Viridiplantae; phylum Streptophyta; class Magnoliopsida; order Solanales; family Solanaceae; genus Capsicum; species Capsicum chinense. The sequence goes on along the minus strand of JAPEIP010000006.1, from coordinate 227,625,412 downwards.
ATCTTATTTTATTATATGAATGTTATGCATGATTACCAGATAAAAAAGGGCGTTCCAGGCCTTCATGGTTTGGGATATCCGTCATGGCCAGGCCTTAGTTCGGGTCGTGACACTCTATCACCTTGTTTTC
>JAPEIP010000006.1:227606126-227618476 GCA_026120095.1 Capsicum chinense | reverse complement strand
AAGGGATGAGGCTGTTAGATTATAGTGATAAGATGGAGAAGTATTTTTAAGGAGATGTAGAGTATAGAGTACCTAGCTTCAGCTAGCACCGTTTTACTCCGGGTTAGGCTTCAACATGGAAATTTGATGCAGTTAGATTGTAAAGCCCCGAGACTACACCCTGGGCATCACACGGTGCTTACAACCCCGAAAGACCACAAGCTAACCCATGACTGGTACCTACTATAAATACTGAATAATAATCATAAAAATATGCAAAAGAGAGCTAAAAATGCCATAAGGTCCACAATACTGAAAAATAACTACTGAGTACATCTGTGGAATAACTGCTAACTGAAAGTATCTGAAAACCTCTAAACATTTGAAATAAAAGAGTTGATGGGATAGGCCCAACTAACTCCAACTACTGTCTAAAAATAATTGAAATACAGAAATATTGTAAGTAATGCAAAGGCTAAATAAGTATCACGTCCTTGATGAATGAGGACTCACTACTGTAGCTGTGGCTGATCGACTGATCTGGCTAAGTACGATCAAGAACCCAAGCGTCCAAACCTAAGATATGAGACATCATAGTGCAAAAAGAGTATGTGTCAGTACTTTGAATATACTGGTACGCTAGGAAAGTTTCGGCTAATGTGCATGGTTCATGTGCATGAGTAATAACAACTAAATATCATGAACTAACTAGATGAGAGTATATGTAAGACTGGGACTCCTAAAAATACAGAACGTACAATACCAAGCATATATCGTCTGCCTGAATTAGACTGAAACTGAAGTACTGACTTCTAGTAACCTAATACTGATAACTTAAGTTTAGTCATGATCGTGTAGAAATGAACTAAGTTCTGTACTGAATACTGAAATTGAGACTTAGGGAGTTATCATCTAACCGACATACCCCGACTATAGATTGTTTTAGGGTCCAAACTGTAACCCCAGTTAGAAGGGTGTTAGCACCGCGCAACGGGTTACTAACACTGGCTAGGTCAACCCTAATTTTGCAGGAAAACTCATAAGATATATATGGTTATGTCAACCCTAGTCGGGTAGGAAGATGATTTACCCTATACTGGTTACGTAATTTTGTAACTCAGGGAATGCTACTAAGGTTCAAACCCTATAATGGAAGGAATGGCCCTATCCCTGGATTTTTTCGGTGATGAATCCTAACCCCAACTAAATCGACACTGGAATTGATCACTAGACTGTACTAGGCTTGACTCAACTCACATTGATTCTGTTAACTGACCGTATCTACTATTCGGGATACTATGGGATCATTGTATTTCAACTGGAGACTAGATAAATAGCTAATTTTGGGTATTCAATACCCCCGGGACTCGATAAAATAGATAATGAAACCATACCTCAAATTTAAAAGCATCACACATAGGTTACCAACTATAATTCATCCACATAGACATTTTGTCAACACCAAGGATACATTATTCCTGTACATGAGAATGAGCAATATATGAATTTCATGACTACCACATTCAATATCAAAATTCAAAGATTTAACATGAGGGTTATATAAATCGACACACATTCTAGTTTATTTACATGAGACTTAAAATCTTCTTGGCTTGAAACCCACATAACAACACATACATGAACACAATTTCATTAAAGAATGCAAATCAAAATCTAAGTTAAAAAAAAAGATTCTTGAACTCCAAGGGTGGAAGGAACCCCAAATACGAACCCCTAACATACCTTGGTTTTTTGAATTTGTGAGAATTGTTGGTGAATTCTTGAGACTTGGGCTTGAATTTGATGAACCTAAGGTTTTGTTCTTGAGAGGTTTTGTGAAATAATGAGTGAATTTGACTTTTGGGAGGCTTAATTTCATGTTATGGCTGAATAATGTAAAGGGAAAATGACTCAACTGCCCCCACAAACTTATAATTTAGTAGGAAAATACATAACCAGTGATGTGGCAGGCGCCGCGTAGTGTCAATGGTATCGATGCAATTTCAAACGCGTTGCGTCAATGGTGACGACATGATAGCCAATGCAATGTGTCCTGATCACGTTGGCCCTCTATTTTGGTCATTGAAACATGTCTCAAATGATGTCTGAAAATTCCAAAACTCACCCGAGATGACCTATAGATAACTCTGATCATGAATTAATTTAAAAATTAACAATCTAAGGTTGAAAAGATCAGAAATGAGGCCATTAAATTATTGAGGCCAAAAATGAGACTAAGTCTTAACACTTAGCCAAAATGAGGCCATTAAATTTTGGCATGCTATATAGGACTGAAATGGACTAGGACTTTACGGGGTCTTACAATATCTCCCTTTTCAGAACATTCATCCTTGAATGAGACTGATTAAGCTAAGAGGCACTGAGGTACTGTGACTATACTTACGTGCATAGTTGATACATAATTAAATCTTGAGATACGACACATGACTAAACTGATTCATGAATACATGAATGCTACGAGAATGATATGCAGCTGGAACTAAGCATGGAATAGAGTAAATCTAAGGCAAACTGTTACCTCAGGCTGAGTCTGAGTTTGCGGAGAAGAGATAAGGGTACTTGGTTTGTATGTCTACTTCTACTTCCCAAGTGGCTCCCTCAAATGATTGGTTCCACCAAAGAACTTTGACCAAGAAAAATTCGTTGTTCCTTAGTCTACGAGTATGATCGAGGATTTGACTGGGACTTCTTCATAAGAAAGACTATTCAGAATATCTACTCTCTCTACGGGGACTACAATTGTTGGGTCACCTATGCACTTCTTTATCAAGGAGACATGAAACACTGGTTGCACTGATGCTAAGTTTGTAGGCGACTCAAGTTCATAAGCCACCATTCTAAAATGACTCAGAATCCTATAAGGACCAACATATCGGGGACTAAGCTTTCCTTTCTTACCAAACTTTTTCACTCCCTTCATGGGAGATATTTTTAAATACATAAATTTAAGATCTTTTCTCCTCACATCTACATAAGATTTCTATTGGCTTTGGGCTATCTTAAGCCTCTCCCTGATCAACTGTACTTTGTCTAAAGCATCAAATACCAAGCTAGGCCCCACCATCGTGGCCTTACCTACTTTAAACCAATCAATCAGATATCTATATCCCTTCCCATAAAGAGCCTCAAACGGAGCCATCTGAATACTAGAATGATAGTTGTTGTTGTAAGGAAACTCAATAAATGGCTAGTGATCATCCTAACTACCCTACAAATCAATAATACACGCTCTTAACATATCTTCTAAAGTCTGAATGGTCCTTTCTGCTTGCCCATCTATCTGAGGGTGAAAGGCTGTACTGAGGTAGTCTTGCATACCAAGGCTCTTTTGGAAGGCTTTCCAAAAGTAAGAGGTAAACTACGTACCTCTATCTTAAATGATAGATAATAGGATACTGTGTAATCTAACCAACTCTCTGATAAAGAACTTAGCATAGTCCTCGGCTGAATAGGAAGTATAGACTGGCAAGAAATGGGCGGACTTGTCATCTTGTCTACAATGACCCAAATCGAAAGGGGCTGACAACGAGTACAAGGCAAACCTAAAACGAAGTCCATGTTCACTTCGTCCCACTTCCATGTGGGAATAAAAAATTCTTGCATGGAACAACTTGGATTTTGATGCTCAATCTTCACCTGCTAACAAGTATAGCACTTAGACACAAACTCTGTAATGTCCCTCTTATCCCACTCCACCAATAGATTTCCTGCAAGTCACAGTAAATCTTAGTTGCCCCTAGGTTAATAGAGTAATGTGCACCATGCACTTCAACAAGAATTCATTATCTCAAACACATATAGCCTATTATGGCAACACAACACACCATCTCCCCCTTGGGAGAAAACCTCAACTTTCTGATCTCTGACTGACTCTTTTAGCTTAACTAAATTAGGATCCCTTTCTTGCTATTCTTTCACCTCAGAAACTAAAGAAGATTCCAAACTATTCTGCACCTAAACACTACCCTCAGCCGAATCAACCAAATGGGCACCTAGTCTGGCAAATTGATGAACTTCCTGAACTAACTTCTTCTTGCCATTCTCAACGTGAACAACACTACTCATGGACAACCTACTAAGGGAGTCTGCCACTATATTGGCCTTGCCTGGATGATACAGAACACTTATGTCATAGTCTTTCAATAACTTTAACCACCTTCTCTGATGCAAATTCAGGTCTTTTTGTGAAAACACATATTATAGGCTTTTGTGGTCTGTTAATACATCAGCATGCACCCCAGACAAATAATGCCTCCAAATTTTTTTTGAAAACACAACCACTGCTAGTTCAAGATCATGCGTGGGATAATTATTTTCATGAGGCTTAAGTTGTTTAGAGGCGTAGGCTATGACCTTACCTCTTTGCATCAAAACACACCCCAAGCCAACTCTAGAAACATCACAGTACAAAACAAACCCGTCTTAACCATATGATAACATCAAGACTGGGGTTGAGATGAGTCGAGTCTTCAACTCCTGAAAACTCTTCTCACAAGAATCTGACCACTAAAACTTAACTTTCTTTTGAGTTATTCTGGACATATGGGATACAATAGACAAAAATCCTTCAATAAACCATCGGTAATATCTATCCAAACCTAAGAAACTACTGATATCTAATAGAGAGATGGGTCTTGGACAGTTTCTCACTGCTTTATCTTTTGAGGATCAACTCTAATGACATCACCGAAAACTATGTGACCAAGGAAAGCCACTGACCATAGCTAAAATTTGCATTTACTTAATTTAGTGAACAACTGATGGGATCTAAGAGTCTGTAGTACTATTTTGAGATGGTCTGCATGATCATTTTCATTGCTGGAGTAAACAAGAATGTCATCATAAATACTACGATGAACATATCTAAGTACTTTTTGAACACGTGGTTCATCAAGTCCAAGAAAGTTGCTGGGGCATTGGTAAGACCAAATGACATGACTAGAAATTTAAAGAGACCATACCAAGTTCTGAAAGTAATTCTTGGAATGTCACATTCTCTGACTCTGATCTGATGATGGTCGGATCTGAGGTCTATCTTTGAAAAATAACTAGCACCCTGAAATTGGTCAAATAAGTCATTGATTCTGGGAAGTAGATATTTATTCTTGATGGTAACTTTGTTCAACTAATGGTAGTTTATACACATTCTAAGAGAACCATCTTTCTTTTGCATGAATAGAACTGGTGAACCTCAAAGAGATACATTGGTCCTGATGAAACCTTTTTCTAAGAGGTCTTCCAACTATTCTTTCAACTCTCTAAGTTTAGCTGGAGTCATTCTGTATAGCAGAATAGAGATAGGCTAGGTATCTGGAAGAAGGTTTGTCCCAAAGTCGATTTCCCTTTCAGGAGGAACACCAAGAAAATCTTCGAGAAACACATCTAGAAATTCCCTCACTACTGAAATTGACTGAAGATTAGGATTCTCAAAATTAGAGTTTTTAACTCAAACAAGATGGTAGACACACCCCTTAGATATCATTTTTCTCGCTCTAAGGTACTAAAAAAGTTGACCCCTAAGTGTTGAAGTACTACCACTCCCTTTTAGGACTATTTTATTTGGGAACTAAAAATAGATAATTCTGCTCCAACAATCAACTAAAGCATAGCATGAATAGAGCCAATCCATGATGAGAATGACGTTAAAATCCATCTTCTCTAGCTCTACAAGGTCTGCTAAAGTAACTTTCTGAGACACCATAACCGAATAGTTCCTGTATACCCTCCTTGCTATGATAAACTTACCCATCGAGGTAGAGATTGAGAAAGGCCCTGCTAGGATTTTAGGGCTGACTCTGAAGTCGACGACTATGTAAGGAGTTATAATAGATAGAGAAGCTCCAGGATCTAACAAGGAAAAAAACATGTAAATGAAAGACTTGAAACATAACAGTGACCACATCAGGAGAACTCTCCTGATCCTATCATGTTTGAAGTGCATCAAGCCTGCTTGGACGTTGTCCACTGGTGGCACTGAAAGTGGCCTCCTACTGAGATAGGCGATTGGATTGAACTGGGTGATGATTATGATAACTATACAAACCCACCTAAGGACATTCTCTGATCCTACGGCCTAGCTTACCATACCTGAAACACATATCGCTCCCAGCCCTGTAGATATCCTGATAGTTTCTGCCATATTTTTGGAAAAGAGCATTTATTCAAGCATTTTTCATACTACCCTGAGATTTAGAGCCTGGTGCCCTATACTTATTATTATTTCTAAATTTGGGCACTGGTGCACTAGCCGAAGATGGAGTTGGGGCTGAATATTTTGGGCAGAACTGAGGACGGTTTTCACCTTCTAACTTTGATTGAGTTAAAATAAAGCTACCTATTCTAGCCTTCTTGTTCTCCCTCTCTTTCTCCTTGTCTTTTGTTCCTCAATCTATTGAGCATGTACCATCAAACTAGAAAAGTCTATCTCTTTAATCAATATTGCGGTCTTACTCTCCTTCACCACACTGCTAGATATACCTGACACGAACTTGCTCATCTTAGACCTGCCATCAGCTACCACTTGATAAGCACCTGGCCAACTGAGTAAACTTGAGGGAATACTCTTTCACACTCATGTTGCCTTGCTTCAGGTTGATGAACTCTAACACCTTAGTCTTCCTTAACTCCAACGAAAAGAACCTATCTATGAAGAAAGTAGCAAACTCTTCCCATTCTATAGGCTCTGCATCTGTGCCTCTATCTACTTTCCACTGCTTAAACTATGTATGAGATACATCTTGCAGATGATGGGCAGCTAACTAAGCACTCTCACTAGCTGTTACCCCCATAATGTCTATTACTTTCTACACTATGTCAAGGAATTCCTGTGGATCCTCTTTAGACTTAGACCCTGAAAATGAAGAAGGGTTCATTCGGGCGAAGTCTCAAATTCTAGCTGCAGTAGTATTGGCCACTGGGTTGTCCTGAATAGCAGTCGGTCGAACATTTTGAGCTACCACAGAATGGGCTAGAGTGGTGAATGTTGCTCTGAATTTTGCGTGAGAAATATGCTTATTCAAGGGATCTTCCTTAATGAGTGGAGGTGCTGGATGGTTCCCAGTTCTTCTTCCGTTAGTTATTCGTGGAGGCATGTTCTGTAAATGGAAGGAAAATTTGGATTAGACAGAGAGGTTAACTTGATCCCATGCTCACTCACATGATATGAAAACTGAAAGAAGGGAACTATTCCTAAAATACCCCATAGCCTCTTGTCCATAAGTGTGGTGTGATACACACCCATGCATAAGACTCTACTTGATGAATCTTTAAGACTCCCTAGGACACTTTAGATCCCTAGGCTCTGATACCAAGTTTGTAATGCCTGATACTACACATTGGGCGTCACATGGTGCTTTCGACCCCGAACGACCGTAAACTAACACATGACTGGTACTTGCTGTAAATACTAAATAATAATCATAAAACATATGTGGAAGAGATATGAAAACACCCTAAGGTCCACTATACTGGAAAAAAATGTTGAGTACATCTGTGGAATAACTGCTAACTGAAAGTGTCTGAAAGCCTCTAAACATCTTAAATAAAAAAGTTGATAGGACAGGCCCCAACTAACTCCAACTACTATCTAAAAATAACTAAAATAATGTAAATAATGCGATGGTTAAATAAGTATCACATCCTCAATGGATGAATACTCACTACTATAGTTGTGGATGATCGACTGATCTGTGTAAGTATGATCAGAAACTCGAGCATCTGAACCTATGATATGAGACATCATACTGCAAAGGGAATATGCGTTAGTACTTTGAATGTACTGGTATGCTAAGTGAGGTTAGGCTAATGTGCATGATTCATGCGCATGAGTTATAACAACTAAATATCATGAAGTAACTAGATAAGAGTACATGCAAGACTGGGACTACTAAAAATACTAAACGTATAATACCAAGCATATATTGTCTGCCTAAATTAGACTAAAACTGTAATACTGAGCTGTGTTCTATAACTAAATACTAATAACTTCAGTTTCATCTAAAACTGAAGTACTGAATTTTGGATAATTGAATAACTGATAAATGTAAGCCATGATCGTGTAGAACTGAACTGAGTTTTATACTAAATATTGAATACTAAAATTGAGACTGTAGGAGTTATCATCTAACGACATACCCCGAATATAGACTATTTTGGGGTCCAACCTTTAACCCAAGTTGGAAGGGTGTTAACACAGTATCACAGGTTACTAATACTGGTTGGGTCAACCCTAATCTGGCAAGAAGAATCATGACATATATATGGTTACGTCAACCCTAGTCTAGTAGGAAGATGATTTATCATACACTGACTACATAGTTCTATAACTCATGGACTGCTAGTAAGGGTCAAACCCTATATTGGCCGGAATGCCCCTATCCCTGGGTTTGCTCAATGATGAATCCTACTCCTAAATCGACACTAAAACTGATCACTAGACTGTACTACGCTTGACTGAACTCACACTGGTTCTATTAACTAACTGAATACTACTATTCAGGATACTATAGGATCATTCTATTTTGACTGAAGACTAGATAAACAGCTAATTTTGGGTATTCGATACCCCCAAGACTTGATAACAAAGATAATGGAACCATACCTCAACTTTAAAAGCATCACACATAGGTTACCATTCACCATTCATTCACATAGACATTTTGTCAAATACCGATGATGCATAATTCTTGTACATGAGAATTAGCAATATATGAATGCCATCACTACCACATTCAACATCACAATTCAAAGATTTAACATAATGGTTACATAAATTGACACACATTCTAGTTTATTTACATAAGTCTTAAAATCTTCTTGGCTTGAAACCCACATACCAACACATACATGAACATAATCTATTCAAGAATGTAAATCAAAATCTAAGTTTTAAAACATAGGATTCTTGAACTCCAATGGTGGAAGGAACCCAAAGATGAACACTGAACATACCTTGGTTTTATAAATTTGTGAGAATTATTGGTAAATTCTTGAGGCTTGGACTTGAATTTGATGAACCTAAGATTTTGTTCTTAAGAGGTTTTGTGAAATAATGAGTGAATTTTCCTTTTGGGAGGCTTAATTTCGTGTTATAGCAGAATAGTCTATGAGGAAAATGAGTTAACTGCCCCTACAAATCCATAATTTAATAGACAAAAATGTGCCCAGTGATGAGGCAGGCACCGCGCCGCGTCGATGGTGTCAACGCGATTGTCGACATGGCATGTTGATGGTGACGATGCGGTAGCCACTGCGACACATCCTGATCGCATTGGCTCTCTATTTTGGTCATCCAAACATGTCTCAAATGATGTTCAAAAATTACAAAACTCATTTGAGATAACCTATAGATAACCCTAATCATGAATCAATTTAAAAATTGATAATCTAAGGCCGAAAAGATTAGAAATAAGACCATTGAAATATCGAGGCCAAAAATAAGACTAAGTCTTAACACTTGCCTAAAATTTTTCTAAGTCTGGAACCTCTTTTGGCATACTATATAGGATTGAAATGGACTAGGACTTTACGGGGTCTTACATAGACTCAAGCTCTAGTGGCTATGTATTATAGGGAAAATTATAAGATTGAGATGTTGAATTATGATAGTCATAGGTGGAAACATAGTGGACAAGCATCGCCGAAAAAAAATAAAAAAAATTAAAGCCTATTAGACATATCATTTGAGGTCGAGAATGTTTCTAGTCTCTTATTATATCACGAAAATCTCATCTCATGTCTTGTACCAATCTTAATCAGAATGAGGATTCTTAGAAAAATTCATGCCTTTTAATGTCTTGATCATGTGCCATATAAAACATGCAAAGATCATGTCGATGCCATACTTCGTTATCTCATGATTTGTACTTACACAATTTACCTGGTGATTCCATGAAGCTCTTCTTGAATGTCTATGTATGTTTCATTGAGGAAAATAAAATTCCTAATGTGAGATTACGTCCATTATTCCATACTTCTATAGCTTCAAAAAAATCCTCCAAGGGGGAGATTATGTAACACCTTGCATTTTTCGGGCTAGAATTCAAGCAGTCACTCTAACGTGTATAAACCCAAACTCAATGATTCCTTATATATTTGATAATCAATTCTATAGTGTGGGAAAATTTTTGGATATGAATGAAGGTCGAAAATATCTCCTAACTCAAAGATGAGTTGAGAACGTTTCTACCGATTAAGTTTTATTGAACATTTTAGCTTGGGTCCATTTTCAATGAACATTAGTCCTAGTATATAATATGTTACGTGGCCTACTATATACCAAAAGAGAGATCTTTGAGTCCTCTTTCTAATGCAACTGGTTTCACCTTAATCCAATATCAGGGTGGAAAGTTATGCTCATTTTACCTCAGCATGACTGTTTGTCAACAAAGTGACGAATTGAGGTGATAAGCCATCAACTAAGTGATGACTTTCCAAGACAAGTCGTCAGCCCAAACCAGAAAGTCATCAACTTCAGCTTTAAAATGATGACTTGAGGTGATAAGTCATCACCTAAGTGATGATTTATCAACCCAAATCGTCACCCATGACCAGCAAGGGCACAAATCCAACAATGAGTTGACGTCTTAAGTTGATAAGCCATTAACTAGTTGATAAATTACCAACTCAAGTCACCAACTAAAAATTTTTGTAATTTGTACGTAGTTTTCCTAGGGGTATTTTGGTATTTTCCTCACCCAAAATTTCTCCTACACGATTTAAATCATCTTAAACACGTTATAATCGATCCTTTATCAGTTTTAAAATATCTCAAATCCTCTCTACTCTCAAGAATAAGAGAAAATTAGGGTTTCCTCTAAGTTTGGGATTTCAAGATTAGGGTTCCAACCTTCAAGTTAAACAACATAAGGTACGTGGGGCAGTCATAAAACTCCATGGGCATGAGTTATTGTTTTACTAAGATTTTGAAAACATGCTATGGTGTTTATAACAAAAGTTTGAATAATTGTTTTGAATAATCAAATCATGAAAACCCGATTCAATGACATATAAGGTTTTAGTCTTGAGGCCTCCCCTTAAACATGAATTATGCTCGTGAAAGTGTGTATATTTGTTTTTAGTTTTGAAATTAAAATTGAGAGCATGAATGATTAAATTCCCTCTCTTGCGGTGACATCTCTTGATTTTAAATGTTATGAGTTGTTCAATTTCATAGAAAAGAATGAGACAAATGTTTTCTATTATTTAAGGACTTAATATTGGTTATGATTTTAGGAGAGAGTTTTTTCTTGTTTATAAATGTCAAAAATGATGTTTGAAAGAATTGCATGAGTTACTACAAAGTAATTGACCGCCACTTATCAAGGATTTGAAATAATAGAAGCTTTGCATGAGTTTTTGCACATTTTTTAAATACAAATTCTCTTGTATTATTTAAATAATTTGGTGGTCCAATAATATGTTTCAAATGAAAAGACTGTAACATGATATTGTATGGGTTATATGACTTGCAAGTCTTGATATGACGATAACAAGTCAGACGAATGCCATAATAAAAGCTCAGACCATAATGGAATACTAAATTTTTCAAACATTAGACCACTTTTCAGAAACATGCATGATTTAAAATATTAAAAATGGGCTTAAAGAGATTTAGATGGTTTCCCAAAAAAAGTAAGAGTTGAAAGACTCACCGTTAGAAATCGTGATTTGCCGATACGGGGTTATAGTACCATGATGTGTGGTCTTATGTACCTTGCTTTATGTCATCTCAATTTGTGACTATGGTTAGGATTCATGCTTTGTGGTCTTGTTCACTACCATGACATGTTGATTTGATTGGGGATCATGGCACCATGCTGTGTGGTTTTGCCTGTCTTTCCTTACGAATACTCCAATCTTGAGACAAACTTAGATTGCAGGCTTGGCCGCCGATCCAAGAGCGGATTCCATATAGCCCATAGAATTACAGAATGTAGGGTGTACCATCTAGCTCAGAAGTAAGATAAAGAGTGAGTCATGATTTCAAAGAATTGTTTCAAAGTCTTTTAAATATGCTCATGTGTTTTTATATATCGTATGTAAAATATTTTATAAATTGCTCTCACTTATGTTGGATAAAAGTATGTTATTTTAGATTGCTCTTCATACCAGTACATATGTATTGACCCTCTATATTTCAGGATTTGAGGCACAGTCCCGAAATTCCGCTAAATAGTAGACCAGTTTATCAGACGTTTGCAATTGGTGAGCCTCCATTATTTCAGAAGGCCTTATTTCATGTGTTGTTTTCATTTGGACTTGGTTTATGGTATGACCGGGGGCCTTGTTCCGATTTTTAGACAGATGTTATTGTCAGTTGTTAGTAGAGATTTCGTAGACTAGTGTCATGT
>JAPEIP010000006.1:227592178-227606026 GCA_026120095.1 Capsicum chinense | reverse complement strand
GATATTGTATGGGTTATATGACTTGCAAGTCTTGATATGACGATAACAAGTCAGACGAATGCCATAATAAAAGCTCAGACCATAATGGAATACTAAATTTTTCAAACATTAGACCACTTTTCAGAAACATGCATGATTTAAAATATTAAAAATGGGCTTAAAGAGATTTAGATGGTTTCCCAAAAAAAGTAAGAGTTGAAAGACTCACCGTTAGAAATCGTGATTTGCCGATACGGGGTTATAGTACCATGATGTGTGGTCTTATGTACCTTGCTTTATGTCATCTCAATTTGTGACTATGGTTAGGATTCATGCTTTGTGGTCTTGTTCACTACCATGACATGTTGATTTGATTGGGGATCATGGCACCATGCTGTGTGGTTTTGCCTGTCTTTCCTTACGAATACTCCAATCTTGAGACAAACTTAGATTGCAGGCTTGGCCGCCGATCCAAGAGCGGATTCCATATAGCCCATAGAATTACAGAATGTAGGGTGTACCATCTAGCTCAGAAGTAAGATAAAGAGTGAGTCATGATTTCAAAGAATTGTTTCAAAGTCTTTTAAATATGCTCATGTGTTTTTATATATCGTATGTAAAATATTTTATAAATTGCTCTCACTTATGTTGGATAAAAGTATGTTATTTTAGATTGCTCTTCATACCAGTACATATGTATTGACCCTCTATATTTCAGGATTTGAGGCACAGTCCCGAAATTCCGCTAAATAGTAGACCAGTTTATCAGACGTTTGCAATTGGTGAGCCTCCATTATTTCAGAAGGCCTTATTTCATGTGTTGTTTTCATTTGGACTTGGTTTATGGTATGACCGGGGGCCTTGTTCCGATTTTTAGACAGATGTTATTGTCAGTTGTTAGTAGAGATTTCGTAGACTAGTGTCATGTGTTTTGAATACTATGAACTAAATTTTGTATTGTTCAGTTAAATAATGAAATTGACCATGTTTCCATTTTTATTATCTTTTCCGCATTTCATTATAGTATATGAATAGTTTGCATGATTGCCAAATAGAAAAGGGTGCTCGATCCTTCATGGTTCGAAATTCTCATCGCGGCCAGGATCTCAGCTCAAGTCGTGACATGTGCATATTTTAGAAATTGTAATATTACGTCTTGTGTGGATGATTTTGGAATTGCGACAACTTTCTATAAGAGAATGTCAATTTTCTTGGTGCAATAGACAGAATTTATATCCATATCGATTGAGTGTTTGGGAATGCTGATTGGCTCCAAAAGTATGGTGGCACTGAGGTTGAGTTTAAAAATCCGAAGGTTCTAGTTACTCTTTCATTCTGTTTTATATTGAAGTCAAAAAGTTAAATAGATTGGTGATGTTGTGAGAATGAGATGCATATAATCTCCATAATTAAGAAATCAAATATATCTCTTTGTAACAGATATATTCCTGCATATATATTTATTGACATAATTGAAGTCATAAATTTAGACCGATGATAAACTTACTAAGAGATACTCCAATTAAAAATGATACCAAAAAATGAAAAATCCAATAACATAATTTTAATTAGGAAAAATATTACATCATTTTTCAAATATATTTGATTCCTTAAATGATTATATCATTTTCTCTTGTTTGAATATGTATACTTTCTTTTGTAGTCATGCTTAGTAAAAGATTTCCATAAAAAAAATTCAATATGAAAATATTTATCATCTAAATCATTTAACTATAAAAAGAATTTAAGCACTTTAGTTATAAATTTCAAGATAGTTTATGCAGATTTTATAGCATTTAGAAACTCATAAAGTTTAATCTCAACTTACAAAAAGTTAAAAATATCATGACATGAAATTCTTAACTCTTAATACTATTAAAATGTATAAATACTTTTAAAACTCTTTTGTACACTTGTATTGCATTATCGATAAGTGTGAATGACCTAAAAATATTATTTTTGAATTTTTTGTCCGTCATTAAAAGTCTTTGCTTTAGAAAAAATTATTTTTTCTCTATTTTTTTAATATTTCAGAGTTGAAAATTAACTAAATATATTTATGATAAAATCTTTTCTTGATAGAGTCATCAAAATTAATGACAACTAAATAATTCTTTCATTAGCTTAAGAATCCTAAATTAACTAAATTTGATTTTAATGGCTCAGCAGTATTCCATCAGATCCTTTCTCAATATCCTATGATAGCATATGACTGAGAGTTAGAAGCATGAACCGAGGAGTTTAGCAGTAGTAGAGTTGAAATAGCGTTAACCATGTTAAGAAGATTATGTATTCATGGGGATATTTTTATAAGAGGTAAATTAGTAGGCTTGAATAGTGCATGCAAGAATTTAAGGTTATTGATCAGAAACTAAGTGTAAAGATGTGGATGTGAGTTAGGAGGTGTGATCCTAGTAGTCGATGAAGGAACAAAAGTAGATGATGTGTTTAGAGAGACAAACATGTGTTGAAAAGGGGTGTAATTATATGATGATGATTGCAGTAACTAAAGAATGTTAAGAGTTGTATTCCAGAAGATAGTATTGGCAGTGAATTTTATACTTTCAGGTGCAGACTTTTCGGATGAATTTATCATTCATGTGTATTATTATACCCTAGAATCTATAGTAGATTGATTGTAGTTTAGTTTAGAGTTTAGTAAAGTGTTCATAGACTTATGGTGATGACTTGAAGCTAAAGAGGAGAGTATAGTTGAGATAGTGCAGAAGAAGTTCTTCAGTTAAGTATAAGTTTTCAGCATTAGTTAGCTATCAAAGCTAGCAAGTCAGTTTAGTAGTCAGACAGTCAGATTCATATAGCTTGTTTTCCTATCCTTTCATCTAATCATTCTATCCAAAATCTCAAGAAAGATAACTATTCCAAAGTAGAAATTCCAAGTAGTTGCAAGATAAGTTCGATTCATGAGTCATGCATCATTTATAGGTCCCAGATGTTTAGTTATGTTTCGATTCATAGGGGCCTTGTGCATCGCCACAGTTTTCTCAAGTGTCTCAGTGAAGTAAGCCTTCTTAGAAGGGAATAGTGTCCCTATGGGGAGATACCCCATGTTTCCTCGATGCTTGCATGATCTTAAACCCATTTGGTTTTATGCTCAGATTTTTTCTTATAAATTAAATATCAATTATCATTGCCTATTTAGTCATGCATTCAAGAGTCAGCTCAGTCAGATATCCATGCATCGGATATGTATGTTCAGCATGAAATATCAGTATATCAATAGTGCTAGTCATATAGTCATGTTTCAGTTGCTCATGTCCAGTAAGTAAGTTTATCCTGCTTCTATTCTCAGCTTAATCAGTCTCATTCGAGGATGAATGTTCCCAAGGGGGAGATATTATAATACTCCGAGAATCCCAACCGATAGTAGAACCACTTTTCAAGCTCATGAGAAATAAATCTTAGTGATTTGGTAGTTTTATGATCAAGTTTGATGTATATTAATGCCTTAAATACGTCCTAGCTATTAGGTGAATCAAAACATCCCTTACCGATTGAATTCTTGAGAAAGACATTACTAGAGTCAACTTCAAATGATCATATCTTCCATTATACAAAGAATTCTTAATCTTATGACCCAGGAAAAGATATATAATTGAATTATCTTTCCAACGATACAAATTTCACCAAAATTTGATATCGGAGTAAAATGTTATGACCGTTTTACTGAGAGTTGTCCGAGCTGCCCAAGAGCGACGGGCAAGCTGACGGACCGTCAAGTCAGTGATGGACCATCTTTTTGGTCTTTACAACTAAGGAATTAAGGTTATTTTCTAGCCCAAAATGATGGTTTTAGTGATGGTCAGTCACCAGAGTGATGGTCCATCACCCAGACCGTCAACTTTGTCCGAAACAGTTCTGAAATGATGTTTTAAAGGGCCTTTTGGGTCTTTTTCCTCCCTTTTAACCCCTAATTACATCAAACAAAAGCACATAACTCCTCATTCATCCATAACATCAAAATTAGCATTTTTTTCAAGATTAAAACCCAAGAACAAGATTCAAATCCTTCTTCAAGAAACTAAGAAATTCAAGTTCTTCAAGTTCAAGAACCATCAAAAAAACATCAAGATCTGTGTTTTCCAATCCAAGAAAGTTCAAGAAATGTTAGTTATCTTTCAAGATTCAAGATTTTGAGGTATGTTAGATGTTGATTCTTGGGTTCCTTCCACCCAAGAAGTTCAAGAATACTTTTCAAAATTTTAATATTTGTGTATTTATGAGCTTTCATGATTTATGTAAATTGAAGTTCATGATTATGTATTGTTGAGATTTAATTCATGATTTAGACTACAAGTTTCAAGAATTGATTCTAGTATGTGATGAATAATGTGATATTCATGATAAACCCTCTTCAAGTTGCATGTTGATTAATGTATCCATGATAATTAGGTGTAGAAATTGTTGAATAACCAAAGCATGCTCCCCATATGTTTGATAAAATGCTTATGTGAAGGAATTAGAGTCATTATGGCATGTTGACAAGAAATCCCCAATTATGTATAAGTCAAGTCCATGTATGCCAAGTGTTTTTTGAAAATTCTTAGTGAATGAATTATGACATGATAGCATGAAATCCCCAATTATGTACATTTTAATGCAAGCTAAGTGTTTGATGCAAGACATTGTTGGATGAGTTATGAGATATTAGTATGCATTCCATATATATCTACATGTTTATGATCTTTAAGTGATTGATGAGATGTCGTATTGATTGTGTCATGGATGATAGCCCATTGTCATGTTATGTATAAGTTTCCCTGTCTTGTATTATTTATGTTATCGAGTCCTGGGCTATTTATACCTGACAAATTAGCTGCTTGTCTAGAGTTAGTGTCAATTTTAAGATTATCTCAGTCGTACCATGATTAATAGTAGTCTCAGTCAGTTATAGTACTCAGTATAACTCAGATAGTTACAAAACTTAGGAAATCTTAGTAATCTCAGTATCATTAGCATTCTCACTTTAGTTTAGTAATCACCTCAGATCTTAGTAGTATTCCAGTATTCAATTCAGAACTTAGTAGTATTCAGTCAGATAATGAAACCTAGTAGTATTCTGTTATTCTTTGGAACCAAGTGAACTCAGCTAGATCAGTAAAGTAACATGAGCATTAAAAGATTCAGCTCAGTCTAGTACAGTTTAATAAAAAAATTAGTTTAGTGTCTTTCAGTTGGGAGTAGGATTCAGCACCAAGCAAACCTAGGGATGGAGGATTACCCTTTAGAGAGAACTGAGATCCCTAGAAGTAATCCCTAAGTTCCAGAACTATGTAGCTATCATAGGTACAAGATGTCACCCATTAGAAAGGATCGGCATACTCAGGATCACCCATTAGATAGGACTGATCTCAGGGGTCACTCGTTAGATAGGACAAACTCTACAAAAGTTATCTTTAACTGTGGCATGGTATTGAAACCCTTCTAGCTGGGGTTACAGGTTGGACCCAACAAGTTAAGAATATAAGTGAATAGATGTGGCTGTCGGAGAAGGGACCAGCAAGTCACCACCTATACAAGCTAATCAAAGCGAGGCTCAAGCTGAGTTTGTATCCCAAACTTCTTCTACTCCTCCATCTCCAAAAGAACTAAGGAGGAGAAGAACTGCTTTCTCAGAACTGCCTATTAATGCTACTGACCAAGATCTAAGGAATGTGGTACAATTATTGGCTCATATAGTTGCCGGAAAAAATCAAGGACAAGCCATTCCAACCAAAGGTTCTAGTGGTGCAGATAGGCAGCTAGCCTACGAATGCAGGATTTTCTTAAATTGGATCCTCCCACGTTCACCGGATTAGATCTCAATGAAAACCCACAAGACTTTATTGATCAAATCCAAAGGACAATAGATGTCATGCATGTGTCAAGTAAAGAGAAAGTTGAGCTAGCAGCATATAGATTCAAAGGGGAGGCTATATTTTGGTATGAAGACTGAAAATGATCTAGGGGTATCAATGAACCTTCATCTACTTGGAAAGAGTTTAAAGAGGCATTTCTTGATCATTACCTTCCATTTGAGATTCAGGAGGCTCGTACAGATTAGTTCTTAAATCTTTGCCAGGGGAATATGAGCGTGAGGGAGTACAGCCTTCGGTTTAACTCTTTATCAAGGTATGCTCATAATGTTATAGCTACTATGGATGATAGAGTTCATCGATATATGGATTGATTGGATCCATATTTTGTTAGAGATTGTACTATTGCTGCTTTGAACAAAGACATGGACATAGCAAGGTACAAGCTTTTTTACAAAAAATGAAGGATCAGAGGCAAAAGAGAAGAACACAAGAATTAGAAAGAGGATATTCCAAGAGGGCCAGATCTACGGGGCAGTTTATGGAATACCTAGGAGAGTTTAGGCCTTGGTTTTGTAATAGACCACCTAGGCCATTATCTTCTTATTCTACAGCTAGTACTCCACCACAGTTTTAAGGGTCTAAAGGCAACCAGTTCAGGTAAAGAAGTGAGAGTCAGAGTTCACTTACGACAGGTGTTACAAATTCTTCGTGATCGTAAGCTATATGCAAAGTTCTCCAGATGTGAGTTTTGGTTAAAATCTGTGGTATTCTTAGGTCATATTGTATCTGATGAAAGGATAAAGGTTGATACTCAAAAGATAAAAGCCGTGAAGAACTGGCCAAGACCTATAACGCCCATGGAGGTTCGTAGTTTCCTTGAGTTGGCAGGTTATTATAGAAGGTTTTTTGAAGGGTTTTCTTCAATTTCTGCACCTTTAACAATGCTAACACAGAAAGCTTCCAAGTTTCAATAGAATGATTCATGTGAAAGGAGTTTTCAAGATCTGAAGAATAAGTTGACTTCTACACCCGTATTGGTGCTTCCAAAAGGCACAGATGGGTATGCAGTGTATTGTGATGCTTCAAGAATTGGCTTAAGATGTGTATTGATGCAGCATGGTAAAGTCCTAGCATATGCCTCAAGACAATTGCAGCCATATCAGAAAAATTATCCGACGCATGATCTGAAACTAGCAGTGGTTATATTTTCCTTAAAGATATGGCGTCATTACTTGTATGGGATTTATGTTGACATATATACCACAAGATTTTACAATATATCTTTAATCAGAAGGACCTAAATTTGAGGCAGTGAAGATGGCTTGAATTATTAAAAGACTATGACGTTGGTATCTTGTATCATCTGGGGAAAGCAAATATGGTAGCAGATGTGTTAAGTCGGAAGACCATGGAACCATCTATAAAAACAAAAGGGATGACTAAAGATCTATACCAACTAACCAATATGGGAGTTCGCCTTCTTGAAACTTTAGATAAATGGCTTATTGCTTATAATGCTGCAGAATCTTCGCTAGTAGCTGAAGTAAAAGAAAAGCAATATATAGATCCCATTCTATTAAAGCTTAAGAAAAATGTGCAATGTCGTATGACGAAAGCATTTGATCTTATGCACGAAAGAGTACTTCGGTGCCAAAACAGATTATGTGTGCCTAATGTAAATGGGCTAAGAAAGAAGATCATGATAGAAGCACACCATTCAAGGTACTCTATCCATACAGGGTCAACAAAAATGTACCATGATTTGAAAGGAATGTATTGGTAGGGTGACATGAAGAAGAACATTGCAAAGTTTGTAGCTGAATGTCCAAATTCTCAAAGAGTTAAAGTAGAGCACCAAAATCTCGGGGGTTATATGCAATGTATAAATCTTCCAATATGGAAGTGGGACATAATCAATATGGATTTTGTTACTGGTTTGCCTCGTACATATTGAAGGTTTGATTCCATATGGGTGATAGTTGATAGGCTTACCAAATCAGCACACTTTTTACCGGTTAGGACCACTTACATAGTTGAAGAATATGCCAAATTATATATAAAAGAGATAGTTCAGTTGCACGGAGTTCCAATCCCTATTATATCATATCGAGAAGCTTAATTTACTTCAAATTTTTGAAAGTTTTTCCAGAGAAATTTGGGAACACAAGTGAATCTAAGTATAACTTTTCACCCTCAAACAGATGGACAAGCAGAACGTACCATTCAAACACTTAGAGATATGATACGAGCGTGTGTATTGGACTTTAAAGGTAGTTGGGATGATCATTTACCTCTCATCGAGTTTACCTACAATGATAGTTATCATTTAAGTATCAAAATGGAACCATATGAATATTTGTATGGAAGAAAGAGTAGATCACTAATTTAATTGTTTGAAGCGGGTGAAACTGCCTTATTTGGACTAGATCTTGTTCATCAAGCTATGAAAAAGGTTAAAGTGATCCAACAACAGCTAGAAATAACCCAAAATCAACATAAGTCATATGAAAATGTTAGAAGAAGGGGGCTAGAGTTTTCTATAGGTGATTGGGTATTCTTGAAGGTGTCACCACTGAAGGGGGCTATGAGATTTGGTAAGAAAGGAAAACTAAGTCCATATTATATAGGCCCATACAAGGTTACTCGGAGGTTTGACCAAGTCGCTTATGAATTAGACCTATCCCAAGAGCTCTCAACAGTTCATCTTGTATTTCACGTCTCAATGCTTCGAAAGAGCATGGGAGATCCATCTCATATAACTCCAACTGAAGATGTACAAGTTACAAAAGATCTTACCTATGAAGAAATACCTATTTCTATCCTAGATCGACAAGTTAATAAGTTAAGGAATAAAGAAATAGCTTCTGTAAAAGTGCTTTGGAGGAACCAACAAATATAAGAGATAACATGGGAAGCTAAAGAAGCAATGAAATCTAAGTACCCCCATTTGTTCAAATACGAAGAGAAAGTCCAAGATACTGAATTAGAGTAATAACAAGTGTAATATATAAATACTATGTGATAATAGGAATATTAAACTTAGGCTTGAACTTGTTTTGGTTGGATAGTTTTGCTAACATTCGAGGACGAATGTTCCTAAGGGGGGAAGGATGAAACATCCTGTATTTTACTTGTACTTGTTCCAATTATATGGAACCTGGTATCGACTTGTGGTATAGGTAACGGATGAGATTTGTTATGCAAGTATTAATGGTGTAGATGGAATTATAGATTCTGCCCGTACAGTTTAATGAGATGTGACCAAGTTAACGTCGATACAACTATTTAAACTTGGGATCATAAGTTTGTATTTGAATCTAAAGTGTAAATGTATAAGTTTAAGGTTAGATTAAAGGGGTTAGGAGCTGAAAATGGAACAAAATATTGAGGTTCTTGCTTGACTTAATTAAGCTAGTAGGTGAGTCATCTACTTGAGCTACATAAGCCAAGTTAATGGACCAAGTCCATGAATCAGATTTGGGCCTTTATTAGAATACTTATTTGGGCCCAAATTAAGTAAAGAAGAAGAAAAATGGAAAAAAAGGCCCAATGCTCAAATCTACCAAGGCCTAAATATAATTGACCCCAACTAAGAAATTAAGCAAGTAGGTACATCACCTATTTAACATTTTGAGTTGCTTGAACTCCTTAAGTAGGTGCATCACCTACTTGGACCAATTTGATTAAATTTGTGGTCCAAAATCAGCTAGGTGGATGACCAAAATTAGAGGCTTTATAAGAAGAATTTGCTGGTCATTTCCCTCATTATTAAGTCATAAAAAAGGGTTACACTTCACAAACTCTCTGTACTTTCTTTTAAGAAACTAGGAGCAGCCCTATTTTCCTTTCTAGGGTTCTTGAAGAAACCCCAACCTTTGCAGCCCAAGGTAAGTGAAAACACTTATGTTTTAATTTAATTATCTCATGAAAGCTTAGGAAAACATGCTACAGTTGCCTTATTATAAATACATGGCAGAATATAGAACAAACTACTTGCTCACTTTTTCTTGGTTATTAAGAGATCTTTTTTCTTCTTTGGTTTAAAGTGTGAAGGAAAGTGAAAGTTAAAGTTCTTAAGGAGTTCAAATTTAAAAGAATAAGTTGCAAAGTTGATTTAAGGTGACTGCTCCATTTTGTTATCCGTATATATGAATTTGATAGAGAATTATAGATGTGTTGTTATTGAGAACTTAAGAGATGGTGAGTTTAATAATTGATTGCTACAATAAAAGGAAGTTGGGGCTTTTTGTGGAATGTTTTGTGTGTATATGTTGTGGGCTGCCAAGTTTTTGTTGGATAAAGGTGTGACTAATTTGGATTGAAATATAGAAGAAAGGTATGGTGGTACACCACTAAACTAATTATTGCATTTGTTACTGCGCAATCTGTTTTGCGTATTGTTTGGAATGTGTAAGGAAGCTGAAGTGGTTTCTGTGAATCTTATAAGAACATGTATGGTATGTGGGTGTAATTAGAGGAGAAAAAAGGTTAAGATAATACCCTTGATTGATAGAGTAAAGGCTTACTGCCCAATTGCTTTTTTGGTGAAGTTAAATAGCCAAAATATGACGGTTGGATGCTAATATTAGTTTGCCATATATTTCATTGTAGATAAGTAATATAAAAGAGAGGGAAGTTGAGTTGGGCTGGTATTGGAGTTGTACAACTAGGTATGTAAGGCATACTCCATTATGTACTCTTTGGCATGAAATCGAACACTTGTTCCATCAAGTAAGCTTCTAAGATTATCCTATAACAAGTGATACATAATGGAAGCGTATTAAATACCATGTAGCCAATGACCTTGTTCCCACTTTCTAATGTGTTAAAACACCTCAATACATGCTTATTATTTGACCTGTACATCTATTTTCACTAGAAAATTTTAGAAGTTCTCCATTTACTCAAATAAGACCCATATGTATTTTCAGCTTCTAAACACTTCATTTTGTGTGCCAACAGCTCCCTACCTCATTGTTGTTCCATTAAGTATCCATTTATATGTCTCTTATTAGCATATTATTAGTTCAAGGTACCATAATGTGATGACCACCAAAGTAACAATCTCAAAGGCTAAATAAACTAAGTTACGCAAATTTGTAAAATGAGTGTCAGCTCAGGTGCGTAAGCCTAGCATGGGCCAATCTCTATACCTTTATATGTGGGTGGCATTCTAGGGGCATAATCCTAGAATGGGCAGATCCCAATGTTTATATGTAGGTGGCAGCTCAGGGGCGTAAGCCTAGCATGGGCCGATCCTAATTTATCTATTAGTTGGTCATTTGCATTATATATGGCTTACAAAGATTATGAAGTAAAAAAGGTAAAAATGAAGAAAGGAACGTAATGTATGTAGTCCCACAAGTACATATAAAGATGGTCTACTAGTACTACTTATACACTTGTATCTGATTTCTATTGAGCACTCGTATCGTGTGTTGTTACCATCAACCTTACATATTCAATATATATTGTCGTACTGGCATCCCTCATGGGGGACCTGCATTTCATGCTACAAGCACAGGTACTTCAGTTCATACACCTCACTAGTAGGAGTGTAGGCTTTTCAGTGACTATTGGTGAGCTCCAGGTTGATTCAGGGCTTTCAGAGTCTATTCCATACATTTTGGTATTATGCAGTGAGTCAAGAGTAGGGCGGGGGTTTGTGCCAACCCTAACTAAGTCTATGTATATTTTAGAGGCTTTGTAAACTAATGTAAAGTTATGGTAGTATTTGTCTATAGACGTAGAGGCCGCAAAGGCCAAGTGTTGTATATATAAGTTTGTGATTGCCTATGTAATTATTCTCATCGATACATAATATCATGTTGGTTAGAACCTTTGGTTGTCATAGTTACATGCATGAGAAGTTCAAGGTTATTAATTGGTTCTCTCGGGCCTTTACGGCTACGGGTGCCTATCCACCCCAATAGGAGTTGAGGCGTGACATTTTTTGCATTTTTTATAGTATTTTATGTAGTGCTCAGTTGCAGGTACCAAAAAAGGGTTAGCTTGTGGTCCTTCGGGAACAAAAGAAAGCTTGTGGTCCTTCGGGATCATAAGTACCGTGTAGTGTCCAAAATTTAGAAATTAGGGCGTTACACTTAGATTCCTTACTTTAACTGCAATTGCTGTTGGCAGAAGTTTTCAAGACTTACTGTACATCATTTCAACCCTTGATGCCCGTAAGGCTGCTTTCCTAGTCTTCTGTTATTTTCTATCTAGGTGATAATCCCGACCATGCTACCTAGTCGCAGATCTGCAGTATTTTTCTTTCAGAGAGACAACAAATGAATTTACATTGTCGAATACACTTTCATATTTGCACTTGATTTAGATTTCTCATTTTGTTTTAAGATAATTCTATCGGTCAGATTCACTAGAAGTTAGTTTCTACCCTATGTCTCCTCTTCAATTAGCTCTTAAATGATATAGTCTTTCATTAACCACTCATTTTTCCTCAAAGGCATTCTCCTGATGCACCTACTAGAATATAATCATCACCCCGAGCAACCCAACCATATATATTTAGGCTAGGGTAATAACTATACTGGTTTTCTGTTCTTGTTAGATGCATTGCTAGACATCGAAGGCCTTCTCAGAGTCTAATGCACCCTAAAAGTTAGTCCAATCGCTATTGAATCTCTTTACAATGACACTAAAACTAGATCCCTTCATAATTCTTGACAAATAAACATGAGCAACAACCAACATTAAATCTTAACAGGGTATCAGAACCATATTCATGTCCCTCAGCCTTATCAGTTCGGACCTACCAAACTTAACTGTAAAATTGGAAATATCTAATTTGAATGATCTATGACTAATCGGTGACAACAACATTCAGAAAATCAGTGTAATCTTTGTGTGTTTCCACAAAAACATTATTAGTAATACATACCTCCCATATATGAAGTGGTTCCATCTTCATGCAACTTATTCCTCTGAACCCATCTTTACTGTAGCCTCTTGTGATGGCCAGGTGAAAGTTGATCAACTGTCAGTTCCTTATATCTTCAAAAAAAAGGAAAAAAATAATTTCACAAAAAGAACATTATTCATCTGTTCAACAGATGTAAAGTTTGTTGCATTAGATGTGGAGTCTATTGCAACAGATTTGGAGTCTATTGTAACAAATTTGGAGTCTGTTGGACTATATCAAACTAGCCTTGCTGGTGGTTTGATTTGTTCTAACAGTTTCTCCATCTATTGCAACATCAACAACAGCATAAACTACAAAGAAACAACAAAATAAAAAACATCAACAACAAAGAAACAACAACATTTGTTCCAACATCTTCAACAACAAAGAAGCAACATCCTTTGTTCCAACACCATCAAAAACAGCATACCACAAATTTCAACAATGCCAACCCCACCAAAAACATCAATAAAAACATAAACAACAAAGAAACAAACAAAATACATACCAAAAAAATGATACTGCAAATTAGACTTTTAAACTTCTCCCAACAGAATACTTTTTTCGCATATTGTAATAAAAAATTTTAGTTTGTTTATTCAACACTTAAAAGTTTCTTTAAATTTGTTAAATAAATATAATATGGCCAAATGGTAATTAAATAAAAAAAATAGATGTAAATAACTTGTAAAGAATAAGAGAGAATGAAAGAGCAATAGTGAACCATACCTTAACGTCAAAATAGGATCAAAACAACAATTTCAGTTGAGGAAAGATATGGATCAATTTAGATCCGAAAGGATCTTTATGAGAAAGAGAAGAGAAAAGAGAGAAGAGAGAAAAAAGGTTGTGATAACCCTAAGCCAAAAAGGAGAGAAATAAAAATATGAGAGATGAATAAAATAATTTTAGGGTTGAAGCTGAAGCTGGGGAGAGACAAGATAATTCTAGATGTATCGTGTACGTAGACGTGGGTTTAAATATTCATTAATTAATATAATTAATATTCATTAATAATTTGAGGGGCACGAGGAAGACTAGTTAACATTGAAAAGACAAGATAAGACTACTCAATGAACACATTTTTGAGTTATCCAAGAAAAAGAAACTCTTAATTTTTTACCGTATTTT
>JAPEIP010000006.1:227571763-227592078 GCA_026120095.1 Capsicum chinense | reverse complement strand
AATTTGAGGGGCACGAGGAAGACTAGTTAACATTGAAAAGACAAGATAAGACTACTCAATGAACACATTTTTGAGTTATCCAAGAAAAAGAAACTCTTAATTTTTTACCGTATTTTATAGTACTTACTACTTTATCTACCTGTATAGAAACTTGCTTTAGAATTGAAAGAAAAAAAAATTTAAATAGATATGTCATCTGTTGCAACAAATAGCAATATCTATTTAAAAATTCCAACAGCATAGTCATCTATTATAACAGATACAAATCTCTGTTTAATAAACCCTTTCTATTTGATAATTAAATATGTCAACTGTTACAATAGATATCAATATTTGTTTAAATATCCCAATAGCTCAGTCATCTGTGACGACAGATGCAAATGTCCATTTGATAATTTAATATTTGTTGGTATCTGTTGTAACAGATGACTAGTGACATTAAAAAGACAAGATAAGACTACTCAATGAACACCTTTTTGAGTTTTTCAAGAAAAAGAAACTCTTCATTTTTTACCACATTTTGTAGTACTTACTACTTTATCTACTCGGACAGAATATTTCTTTAAAATTGAAAGAAAAGTAAGATTTTCAAGCAGATATATCATCTGTTGCAACAGATAGCAATATCAGTTTAAAATTCCAACAGCACAGTCATCTGTTACAACAGATACAAATATTTGTTTAATAAACCCTTTCCATTTGATGATTAAATATGTCAACTGTTACAACAGATATCAATATCAGTTTAAATATCCTAATAACTTAGTCATCTATGACGGAAGATGCAAATGTCTATTTGATAATTAAATCAGATATATCATCTGTTCCAACAGATATCAAGATATGTTTGAAAATTTCCAATAGTTTAGTCATCTGTCACAATAGATTCAAATGTTTATTTGCTAATTAAATCAGATATGTCATCTTTTGTAATAAATATGAATATTTGTTAGAAATTTCCACTAGCTTAGTCGTTTGTTCCAAAAGATTTCATTGCAATTGATTTAGGTGGAACCAAGGATGAATGAATGATCTCATAGGGTCAACTACAACTTTAATTGAGTCTTTGCAATTGGCATTGGTGTTGCGTTCATCCTGACCTGGGTCATCGATCGATCACTCTGAGTTGAAATGAGCTCTCATTAACTTAATCTTAGGATTAATATTACCTAAATTGATTTAGGTGGAACTAGGGATAAATTAATGAGCTCATAGGGAAACTACAACTTTAATTGAGTCTTTGCATTTGGCGTTGGTATTGCATTCATCCCGACCCGAGTCGTCGATCGATCACTTTGAGTTGAAATAAGCTCTCATTAACTTAATGTTAGGATTAATATTACCTAAATTGATTTAGGTGGAACTAGGAATGAATGAATGAGCTCATAGGTAAACTACAACTTCAATTTAGTCTTTGCAATTGGCGTTGGTATTGTGTTCATCCCAACCCGTGTCATCGATCGATCACTATAAGTTGAAATAAGCTCTCATTAACTTAATGTTAGGATTAATATTACCTAAATTTATTTAGGTGGAGCTAGGGATGAATGAATGAGCTCATAGGTTCAACTACAACTTTAATTAAATCTTTGCAATTGGCATTGGTATTGTGCTCATCCCGACCTGGGTCATCGATCGATCACTCTAAGTTGAAATGAGTACTCATTAACTTAATATAAGGATTTATATTACCTAAATTGATTTATATGGAAATAGGGATGAATTAATGAGCTCATAGGGCAATTATAACTTCAATTGAGTCTTTGCAACTGGCGTTGCTATTGCGTTCATCCCAACTCGGGTCATCGATCGATCACTATGAGTTGAAATGAGCTCTCATTAACTTAATGTTTGGATTAATATTAGCTAAATTGATTTAGGTGTAACTAGGATAAATTAATGAGCTCATAGGGTCAACTACAACTTCGATTGAGTCTTTGCCTGCCCGGGTCGTCGATCGATCACTCTGAGTTGAAATAAGCTCTCATTAACTTAATTTTAGGATTAATATTAACTAACTTGATTTAGGTGTAACTAGGGATGAATGAATGAGCTCATAGGGTCAACTACAACTTCAATTGAATCGTTGCAATAGGTGTTGGTATTGCGTTCATCCTGACCCGAATCATCGATCAATCACTCTGAGTTGAAATGAGCTCTCATTAACTTAATATTTTAATAACTAGTATATATTTTGAAATTTTAAAATTAATTAAGATCAATTAGAACCAAATTAACAATTTCAAAACTTGTCATTCTTTTCCAAAATTACAAATCAACCCATACAAATCATCCATTTGCTGGAAAAACTTTTTCTCATTTCAAATCACAAGTTTTCGATCCTCTCTCTTTCTCTCTTTATCAATTATACAGACAACAACTATAACATATTGCTCAACCCTTCAAAACAGATCGATTTTCTTTCTATTTCCGACCACATAGTTGTTATTTTCGACTTCATTCTCGCTTGTATCTATCGTTTTATCTATCTTCGCAGGTAACAGAGTTAGAGAAGAGTTCTACATTTGTTCATTTTTCTAAAAATTAGGGCTTTGTAGTTAATGATGAAAAATAAGACCTTTAGTTGTATTATCTGCGAGAATGGGTTAACAATTTTGTGTTTTGATGATAAAAATGTAGGAAGCACCTGAGAAAACCCTATTTTTTATCTCAGTATTTTATTGATTGTTGTGGTATTATTGGATGGTGTTTGTGGTGTTGTCGGTGGATGTTGTTGTTAGTGTTGATATTTGTATTTTTGGTAGTAGTGTCGGTGGTCTTGGCATTGGTATTGGTGGAATTGGTGGTGGTTTTGGTGGCAATGATTGTGGCATTTGTTGCGGTGTTGGTGGTCCATCTGTTGCAACAGGTGGAATATCTGTTGGGAGATATTCAATAGGTCTTCAAACAGATTTCCCATCTATTCCAACTGAAGGCATATCCATTGGAGTATTTATTTTTATAATGTGGCGTAAAATAATTTATGGAAATTTGTCTTACTTTTTTAAAAAAAAAATATGCAAACATGAAATGCAATGTATTTTTTATTTTTCTATTGTTTTTAGTTAAAAGATGTCTCCCAAAAGAAAAGAAACTAAAAGTAGATCAACTTCTGACCACCCAACAAAAATGGCTAGAGTATTGATAGATTTGGAGGAACTTCCTGAACAATCTCAATCAGGGAAAAATGAAGTCAAGGAAGTGATAACTCCTTCTCACCAATAGAGCGTGAAATAATATCGAAATCCCAGCATGATTCTGTCAAAACCATTAGTATCGACAGGTTTCGAGTTGCGATGCCGATGAATGGCCCTGACAAAGTAACTTGTGATCTTGTACTTAAATGTCAGTTGGAAAAATATTTTGATGAATTAAGGAGAATTATGAAGAATGAAAGCACAGAAGGACTTTTTAACAAAAGCTGCTTTGCATACTTTCTCGAGCTGCCTAAGGACTGCACTCTCCGTTTCCTAATGAGCATGGTATATGGTATTCTCAAGTGCAGGATCAAGTACACGGAGGATGATAAATATCCGAAGGAGGGAAAAAAAAAGATAGATGAAATCTGGATTAACTATTGTGGCATGCCGGTTTGTTTTGGGTTGAAAGAGTTTACCATAGTGACGGGCTAGACATGTGATCGTCCAAAAGAACGTCTCATCAAGGAAACACCCCACAAAGGGTCCAACAAATGCAAGGGAAAAATATGGGTTGTTGGGCATTGTTGGACGTAGTAGCTACAAAGCAGCGGATTTGATGGCAGATCTTGGGGATAAAGACATACCAAAGCACTGCAAGGAGAAATTGTGCTTAGTTTAGTTTGTCCATTCCGTTTTATTAGCAAGAGATGTCGGGAAAGTCATAGAAGATGAATTTTTTGGCGCTTGCTGATGATTTTGATAAATTCAACGACTATCCCTGGGGATATGATAGCTACTACTTGACTATCCAATATTTACTGACAAAGCTATCCACGGGGACTATCACATTATACGGATTTCCCTAGGCTTTCAAGATAAAATTGATCACTATTTTTACCCATCCATTAATTTATAATGAATATACTTATTATGACTTTTTTTTGCTCGCTTCCTGTTTAATTTTTTTTAGGATTGGGCATGTGAAGCCATTCCTCCCCTCCGAAAGCAGTTCAAGGATTACCCGAATGAGGTTTGTCATCTAAGGATCCTTAGGTTGTTGGTAGCTGCAAAGGGTGGTAAAAAAATATTAAGGAGCAGGATGTTGATCTATTTAACCCTCCATATTATGCAGTACGTCTTCTTTCAACTAAAAAAATTTTCCTCAAAGAAGGATATTGAAATAAATATTCCTTCGATTGCGATAGATGGGTCGTCTGTTGTAATAGATTACCCGTCAACTACAACTGGTGAAACAGATGGGTAATCTATTACGATAGACGATCCATATTTTGCAATAGATTAACCATCTGTTGCTCTGGTTCTCTGAACCCAACTCAACAAATTGCCCATCTGATGCAAATTATGCAATAGATGTGTAATCTAATGCAACATATTGTCAATCTGTTGCGACATACAGATCAGTTGTTGCGGTAGCTAGATCGTCTGTTGCATAAGTTATTTGTGTTAATATCCATGTAACCCAACTTACTGCAAATTATTGTTATATGATTTAAATACCTCCTGTCTTTTTTTATAGGTTGTGCATCCTTGGATTGTGCGTACCGATGTTGAGCTGGGGATGATTTTTTTTCTTACTCTGGGTCTTGTTGATACAAAAGAAGACCCAACAGTGGATTTAATAAAAAAGGAATTGGCTAGAGAAATATCCATAAGAAGAGAAGTCAGGCAAGGTCAGCCTAATGTTGAAGTTCTTCACGAACAACCTCAAATTGCAACAGATTCGGGTGCTTCTTTTAGGGGTATTGCTGGTGGAGTTATTTGTGATGGTGGAAACCATCCTGCTGCTATTGGCAGCCGTGATTATGAGCATGTTGGTGCTCAGCAAAAAATAAATACTTTTGAAAACACCCCTTGCACAGGTCCCTCTCAACCCTACACAGGTCCTTCCCACCCTTACAGTGGTCCCTCTCACCCCTCTTCACCCTCGTGTTCTCATTGCAAATACAAAGTGTGCAAGGATAGAGAGGATAAGCTCCTTGAAAATCTAGAGGTTATTACTGAAGCTGCCGAGGATTTAAATCCAGGAGGGGTTTCATACCATCCAACGAGGTAAGAGAGCCATGCACTCCTACAGTGGCGGTTCGGAGGAAGAGAAGAAAAATTAGACAAATTCTCTCCATTCTAAAAATAGCAAAAACTACAACTCCTTCTGCTCCAAGAGTTGTTGAAGTTCAGGGGATGCTGAATAAGGTGGACATATTCGTGGTACTTGGCAAGGAGAAGAAGAATAAACTGGAAGAAATCATGAATGGCAGGATGAGGGTTCAAAAATAATTCACCATGCATTCATTTGCTGCTAAAGACTTCACGAATATTACAAATATGTGTGTATGGTACGATAACAATTTAAGTTCACTTTTGCTAATGTATCCTTCTAATCTACTCTACGAAGGAGAATCCACGTAGCAGATGTGTAATCTTTTGCAATAGCTTGGTATTCTGTTACAACATAATACATATCTGTTGCATAAGTTGTATTGGCTGGGTAATCTGTGAACTGATTCAGAGAACCCTCTACATTGGATTCTTTCTATTGTGTTTTTATTCTTTATAATTACTAACCTATTTAAAAATTGTCTTCTTATACCACAGTATGTTGATGAAACTCTCTGCCTCATGAGGGGCCGACAATTAGCATACCCGGATGCTTATAATGCTGCTGATAGGATAATAGACCTCAACCTATATAATAATTTCAAGGATAGGTACACTGATTTCTGTAAGCTAGCTGATTCCAATGACCTGGGATTTGATAATTTAGTTTCTACTTTCCAATGGGATGAAAAAACGATTAAATATATTAGAGGAAAGTGGCCATATCCACACGACAAGAGCTCGACCAAGGCAAAGAGAATCCTTGTATTCATGAACGTGAAAGTCAAACATTTTCTCGCTGTTGAGATACTACTCTACGAGGTAAAGATTAATGTTTATCACTGCAACTTACTTGTCTTCAGCGAGGACACGTTTTTAGCCCATATGCAACCACTCTTGAAGTTGTTGCCAAAGTTGTTGACGCAGAATAAGCTGATGGATCATTTGCCGACTGAAGTCTTGATGAAGGAATCATGAGATTTTGAAGGTCGAAATAAGAACATCAAGCTCCCAAAAAATAAAATCGGTGCAGCGTGCGGGCCGTACTCGCTTGCATACATCGAGTGTTTGCTGACCGGCACAGAAATGATCGGTATGTACGACACCGTTATGGGATATATACATGGGTCTGGTCTTATGGGGTACTAACTAAATGGTTGGAGCCCATGTATAAAAAAGAATATGTACAAAGATAGAAACGAATACGATAACAATTTTTCATTTCAAGACACTTCACTTTACATGTAGTGACAATAATTTTTAGGTCTGGCCAAGTTAAATTTTTATGATGCAACAGATTTTATATATGTGGTACCATATATAATACCCATTATGATAGATTGATTATCTGTTGGAATAGATTGGTCATCTGTTGCATTAATAGATGCTTCCCAGTCTATTTATCGAAATAGATATCTAATCTGTTGCAAAATATAATCTATTTGGTGCAACTGATAGGTAATCTATTGGAAAAAATCAAGAAAGTAGGAAGACCTATTATATAATTTCCAGAAGATGATCTACGTGTTGCATATCATGTTGCAAGGTATATTTAAATCTATTTGATAAGATATGTTGTCTGCTGCAGTGGATGTATTATCTGTTGTGATATTTAAATCTAGTATTTAATTTCAATTAACATGTTCAAAATTAAGGATTGAATTATATTCATAGACAGCATAAAATAAGTCAAAGCCTACGGAAATTACATGAAATAACTCAACAAATAAATGAAATGTAAAAAAAATTATTATGGGTACAAATGATCTACTCTACAAATAAATCAACAAGTTAAACCAAGGAGGATAGGTTATTGCATTGACGGACTCAAGCTATAAATATCTAATCAATATGGACAAGTTGTTCTTCATCCGGTGTTACGAAATTTGGCTTTGGTTATCGTGGATCTTTAATATCGCTTGCATATGGCTTCTGAGATTTCACTTCTTTGTATTTCCATAATAGAGCAGCATATCTTTTGCGGTGTAATCCGGTATCAAGTCCAATATTTGGTACTTGTAATCCATCGCTCAAATACTTGGTGTAAGAGGCAACAAAAGGACCGCAATTTCTGCGTTTTAAATAAACATATAATCCATATCTTCCAGTTCATGCAAGCGTTGTGAAATTTATGCAATGAAACTAAATTATGACACTTATACTTATAGGCTACCATTGGTTTCTTGAGCAATTCCTTCAACATATTGTACATCAAATAGATTACCCATTTTATCACGATATTCTTCAATCGTCGATCAATCAGTACAAACCTTTTGGTCCAAAAAGTCACTCATATCATGGTAAGTAGGCAATATTTTGGCCAGCTTTTGTATCTTAGGTGAAGGCCCGCAATGTCTCCTTTGCGACATCGAATCATAAACTCGGATGCGTCTGTCTTTTGGTACGATGACAGCCAACACCCAATGGAATTTATCACCACAATTGATTGGGATGTATACTTCGTCGACCAAATGCCAAGGTAAGCTAGCCGGAATGCTAAAACCTTTGATGATGTTAATTAAGCATTCCTCATTTCAGGAAACTTCCGGTTGTTGTTGATAATACCTATCGTAGGCATTATTGATGTAAACTTTGTACAAATAATTGTCTTTCGTGTATTTGTATTATTCTTGTGTTTGCAACTTGGCCTTCTTTCGGAGGTAGTAAAAAATGACATTGATGTGCTACACATATTATTAAACATTTTGGATTACGTGATAAAAAAATTAATACGTAGATGCAATTAAATAAAGTATTAGTTAATAGTAATATGTATGACATTTAAACATCATCATTCCAGCAAGTTTGGGGCTGTGACATCAAATAGAACCAATTCTTTATTTCGGAATGTGCAACAACAAAGTTGAATGTATCAACACTAAGACTTGATTCGTTCACTTTGTAGTGTTCATCATTTTTTCTACATGATGATTTATATGTGTTAAAGTCACATTCTTACAACAAGAATAGTATAAACCAATATCTTTAAAAAGTGATTTATGTACCTGCCAGCATGATGCTTTAACAGCCCATCGACAATTCATTCTGAATAGTCGTTGATCAACTGTGTTAGTTTTTTTGGAGCCTCGTCTGAGATGTTGAACCCTTCTAACGGGTAATTCTTTCGTTCTCCCGAACTGACAAGCTCCACTTTTTCTTTTTCTTTGGAAGCTGATGATGTATTATCAACTATGATATTACGCTCTTTAGTAGTGTCTTTCACTATGACATCCACCTGGAAAGCCAGAATTATCAATGCTAATTACAGATATACAACAGATTTTCATCTGTTGCAACAGAAGAGCCTTATGTTACAAAAGATAAATCATCTGTTGGGATGAATTCGAACAGGTAACTTAGAGTAGTACAATAATTTCAAATAGCTGACCTATCTATTTGCAGCATAAGACTCATCTATTGCAACTGATAATGCATCTGATGTAACATGTTAGACAATAGTTGCAACAGATGTATATATCAGTTTGATAATTTTCAGCATATGCATCATCTGTTAAAACAAAGATGTGCCTGTTTGTTTATTGGAACAGGTGATGTACATTGACCTTCTTCGGCTCATGCTGCTCTCCTGTGGGCCTTACACATTGAACATTGATGCAAGACAAAGATAGAGGCATTGGAATTTTGATTTTTTTGATGCTTAATGATGCCTTGTAAGTATCTTTCCTTCTCCTCTTGGCCGCCTTGATCTCTAGTGGAGTGTATGGATATGAAATTCTCTTTGATGGAATGACACCCCTCTTAGATGTCATTTTCTTTACAGAAACAGTTAGTGCATTAATAGTATTAATCACTCCATCGTGTTCCGCCTTGTAGTCTTGACATTACCTTGCAGAACATTCGCTAGATGTGACAAAATCTGGGAAAAAATCTGTACAACCAGTATAATCATAATCATAACGGCTTTTTGTTTCAAAAATGGTAAGAGGAGCATCATTAGCCCCAACAGTAGCACCACTACCATTACCACTACTATAATCAACAGCAACAACCCCACCCTCTAAAATTATTATTTTTGTGATGGTTGTTGCTCTAAACAATTCTATTTTTATTTCATCAACAATCTTAGGGTTCGATAAAGTTTGCACAGACCGTAAAGTAAGAAAAAATGGCATCTTTAACTCTTGGTTGGTCGAAACAAGCTACGGATGGACAATCTAAAATAAATCGGTACATATATTTGAAAGATGATGAAATCATTTAAAATAATCATTAATTAAAACAAAAACTTGATTAGTATTGGACTTACTGCCTTCCTGAGGGGGTTGAAAAGATCAAGAAAATTTGCATTTCTATCAGTTTTGGCTGACAACCATCTCAGGATTCTTGGACAGGAAACTTCTTCCTGGTGGTTCACTTGTTGTCTCAAATTAGGAATGGCTTCAAATACCCAAGCCTATAACATAACACCAATAAATCAAAAGCATTATTTAATAAAAAAATGATGAATCATATCATGATAAAAGAAATATTTACCATGAAGGCCCATGAAAAGCCATAAGTTGACTGTCTTTGGCTTTAATGGAGTCAACAAATACTGGACAGTCATTTTGTAGCTTTCATAACCCCAAGGATAGTTGTTAAATGCCTCAAGATCCTCGGAGAGATTTACTAAACCAACGCTTATTTTGTTGTTAATGTCTCTCGCCCAAAGAATATTATGTACAAACCAAACCAAGCATAATGATTGCTTGTGCTTCTTTGAGAGTCCTTTACCTTTCAATGCTTCTATCAAATTTTTGTTTTTGAAACTTGGACCAACAATCGACACCAGGTCATCGCGATCACTTTCCTTTGCATTTTTTGGATATGTGGGGTGCTTTTTTTTGGGTCAGAGTAGGTATAGCTTGAGAAGGAGAGGGAGGATAATATTTTAGTCCGGTAACTATGAAAAACTCCTTCCAACAAAAACAAATAGGCATGCCACAGTAATTTATCCACACCTTATCCATCTTGTCTTTGTTTTCATACATAAACCTATGTTTAAGAAGATCGTATACTATTTTCATCTAGAAACGAGCATTGTTGTCCTTCAGCAAATCAAGATATTGCCCAAAGTAGCTTTTCCTGAAATAAGCATCCAATTTTTGTTCTCAAAGTATTTTTCTGAAGGCATCGAAATATTTTCCCGTGGCTGACTTAACCACGAAATCACCCGTTAAATTTGTGGCACTATTGCACTGCATTCTCACAGGATAACGATCAATGCTGAAGGTTTTGGCCAACTTTTCGGTGGAAGGGCTATTAGCATTTAACATTCTTCCTCCCTGTGTTCATTATAGTCTGCTCCTGATTTAGATAATGCTTGTAAAGAAAGCTCGTAGAGTGGTGGTTGTAGCCGAGCTGCTGCACTTGTTCCTTTACTTGGACTTGATTCACTTTTTTTCTTTTGAAAGTCGTATTATATTAAATTAACAGGAACATAAAATAAATTATAATTGATTAATGTATCATTAAAAAGGGTGAACAATAAATCTAATATGCATAATGGTAAGGTAAAATAACAGTTCCAACAGACTACACATCTGTTGTACCAGGTATGTTATCTATTGCAACATATAATCAATCTGTTACAATGGATGAGTAAACTATTGGAAATAATAAAACAAATCTCTAATTTATTGCACCAGGTAGTTTATCTGTTGCAACATATAACCAACCTATTGCAAGGATGAGTAATCCGTTGAAAATAGTAAAAATAGATCATTAATCTGTTGCACTAGGTAGTTTATCTGTTGCGACATATAATCAACCTGTTACAACAGATGAGTAATCCATTGGAAATAGTAAATAGATCACACATCTATTGCACCAAGTATGTTATCTATTGCAACATATAACTGACTTATTGCAACGAATGAGTAAATTGTTGGGAACAATAAAAATAGATCACTAATCTGTTGCACCAGGTAGTTATCTGTTGCAACATATAACCAACCTGTTGCAACGGATGAGTAATCCGTTGGAAATCATAAAAATAGATCACTAATCTATTGCACCAGGTATATTATCTGTTGTAACGGATGAGTAAACCATTGAAAATAATAAAAATAGATCACTGATTTGTTGAAACATATCACTCATCTGTTGCAAAATGAGTTATCTGTTGGATCAATATTGTTTAGATTTCTTCCAAACAGTAAATTCGTCTGTCGCAATAGATGAATAATCTGTTAGATTATTTATCTGTTGCATCAGATTTTCATAGTTGCATCAGATTTTAATATGGCTCATCAGATATTTTCATCTGCTGCATCAGATGTCTTCATATGTTGCATCAGATATTTCATC
This sequence comes from Capsicum chinense, assembly GCA_026120095.1. NCBI lineage: Eukaryota > Viridiplantae > Streptophyta > Magnoliopsida > Solanales > Solanaceae > Capsicum > Capsicum chinense. The sequence goes on along the minus strand of JAPEIP010000006.1, from coordinate 227,580,514 downwards.
TATTGCAACACCATTTTTACCAAGACAAATAACAAATCAACCCAACAACACCAATACATCATACACACACACACACACACACAGAAGGGGTCTCCACTAAGAACATCAACTGTGAACAACCAACAAATCTGAATCAACAGTACGACAATAAAAAGAAGAAATGCTAGAAATTAGGGTTTTATTTAGTCCACATTTCAATACTAGAAGAGTAATTGGCTCAAGTTCCTCTGTTTCTTCATAATTTTTTACCTGTGAAAAAGGAAATGGGACGACGAAGAACTCGAAGTTGTTGTCTCCGGAGAAGTCTTCACATCGATAGACGGTTGAAAGTCGAAAGGAAACTCGCCCGACTATTTTTCGCTAGAGGTTGAAGTCGCCGGGGAGTGAAGGGAGAATTTTGCAGAACTGTTGGTTGGGAGAGAGTTGAGAGAAGCTGTCGAGAGAGAGATGAGAGAGACTAGTTGATTGGGATGGAAGAGGAGTGTGGGTTGATTCGTATTTTTGAAAAGATTAGAAAGTTTTGAAAAAATTAATCAAGTCCATAATTAACTTAATCAAGTTTCCTAATGATATTTGACCCTTTAAGTTGGTCAATGTCACCAATCCTTCATTCAAGACTTAAATGACACCTTTCCTTCAACTTTTTCAACTTAGTAAGAGATATTTTATCGATGAAAGACATAATTATTTAAAAAAGAAAAAAATCCAACAACATGATTCTAATCAGGAAAATTATTGAATTTTATAAATTGAGAACGTCACAAAGAAACAGAGAAGGAAACTTAATTCATATTATGAGTTTTGTTCAAATATTTATGAAAAAGGAAGTAGCATAAAATTATAGCTCTTTATTTTTTGAGTTCATTTTCATCAAATAATGTGATAATTTTATCACAATAAATACACCATTGATGCTATGATACAACATAGTTTTTTCTTATTTCTTAAATTAATGATTATGATTAGTGTGAATCATCCATTTACACGGAGGTTTCTGGCCACTAAAAAAAGTTTCAAGCAACTTATGGAATATGTTAAAGAAAAACTTAGCCATCTACAGTGTTTAATTAATTTATTTTTTATGATTAGGAACTTCGGAATGGAGGATTCACATCATCCATGATTAAACATTTATTTGAGAAAACAAAAAATGTGATATTAAATCTCAATACAAAAGATATATTTATGGTAGTAAAATTATTACATTGTCTGATGAAAATAAAATCAAATAACAAAATGGTAATAAAACTAGGTAACTTCTATTTTCAAAAGTGTTTCAACAAATATCACAATATCAACCGAGTTACCTTTTTTGTTTATTTGAGCAGTTGCCAATTCGTAAAGATCAAATTGACACAAGCACTATTTTTCCTAATACAAATTATGTTATTGTATTTTTTTGGTGGTATCATTTTTAAATGTTATTTCTCTTAATAAGTTCATTTATCTATAATTTATATCTATAATCTATATCAATATTTATATTTATAATATATATCTATAATCTATATAATAATATATTAAAAGTGTGAAGGGTCTTAGAAATATCGTTTGAACTTTTTGTCCTTCATTAAAAGTTTTACCTTTAGATAAAATCGTCTTTTCACTATTTTTTTCTACTAAATTAGTTTTGAAAATTAATTAAATATATTTATGGTAAATTCTTTTCTTATTAGAAGTCATCAGAATTATAACAATTAATATTTTTTCCATTAGTTTAAGAATTTTAAATCAACTATTTGATTTTAAGGGCGATTTTTTCATAGTAATTTTAATATTCATACTTCAGTTTTTTCAGCTTTAATCAAGATTAGGTACCCGTAATAACCCATATAAATATAGCTGCAATCGAATCACAAAGTATAATACCTCAACTCTCAACACAAAAAGCAAAAAAAGAGTCAATTAGAAAGATAAATAACAGAAAAAAATGGTAGATGTCGATCCATATGTAGCTCTCACAAAGGCTTTCTCCGACTCTTTTCCATTTATTCTTTTTCATATAACATAGTTGAGTGATATGTATTTTCAATTATAATCGGAAGTTGATATTTGCATTTTTAATTATAGGACTTGGTGTGGATGAGAAATTATTCATCCCATCACTGGGTAAATGGGATTGCAATGAGAGGGAATCCTATAGATTACACACTATAGGTATCTTCTTAGATGATGAACGCCAATTCCCGAGATGAAATAATCACCATCTCCTCCAGCTTCATCAAAAATTTTGCGTCTTAAGGTGTACCTTTTTATTTTATTTCTCTGTAAAAGCACTTGTAAAAATGATAGTGTTCTTATCATGACCAAACTATTGTAGGATGCAGTAGTAGTTTATACAATGCATCTATGAGAAAGAGATGCCCGTTTGTTTTATGAGGCATTATTGAAAGGATCTCAACATCATATTCTTTTCTCATTGAGACTGCTTGCACTCGATCTTCTCAGCAACTTTTGGGCGCAAGACATGTTTATCATTCCCTTTTTGAACACTCTATTGAGGAAGAAATAGCATTTCGTATCAAAACTACTGAAAGAAAGGTCTTTTTGGTCGTCTTTTTCACTTCAAAAAAATAATCATACAACAAATTTGGTTCAAATTGATGCGTCACTCTTAGCCTTTGGCAACAAAGGAAAGAGGTATTGCATAACAAACGTAAAAGTGATGATCCATCAACCACTTACCACTTCGGATAGTGAAATATATATGTGATTACACTAAAATATGTTTATGCTTACATTATTATATTAAAGTATGTAGAATCTTTGAAAAATGACTTAAACTTTTAACACTTCATTAAAAATCTCCGTAATAGATAAAATTATTTTATTTTAAATACTCAAACATTACACGTGTGAGGCACGTGCGGTTAAACTAGTATATAAAATGATGGTGACTTATGAGGTAAAAATAATTTTTCCAATTGAATGTTTATTATTTATAATATATATATATTCTTTCTTGGTAAAAGATTTTCACCATAATTTTTTCACTGAGAAAATATTTATTGTCTAAATTATGTTAACCTATCAAAAAATTAAACACTTCAATTTTAAATCTTAAGATTGTTGGTGTGGATTCTAAAATGTTTAGAAACTCATAACCAAATAAAAACTTATGACAAGTTTAAAATGAGTCCTTTGAAAGATGAATGAATCCTTTTAAAACATTCTCATATACTCAAACACTATTAAAGATGAATGAATCCTTTTAAAACATACTCATACCCTTGTGATGCATTATAAATCTCTAAATGATAAAACAACTTTTTGTCCCTTTTATTTTTCTGACTAAGACAAGAAAAGGGAAAAAGACAATTTCCATGTGGTTAGCCAAACACGTTGAAGGTAAAAGTACCATCAAGAGGATCCACATGGAGAAACCAATCAAAAAGAGAAGCCAAAGAGAGGAATACCCGACAGACCTATGTTATCATGAAGGGAAGACCACAACCATAGACCCACAAAAGATGGTCATGATCATATGTTCTTTGAACATCAAATTTTGAGTTCCTTAATATAAGTCCAAAATGATTTTTCTTTTTTTCTTTTTTTATAAAAGAATCATTATTTGATTTAAGCTCATATTTTGAGTTTATTTGATCTGAAGACAAGTCATGCAAGATTTGTTAAGCTGGGATTAATTATCCTATTATTATTTCTTATTGACTCTTTGGTTTGTTATACTAAAACTAATATGCATTACATACGTCCTAAGAATAAGTTGTTTGTTTAAAAAATACTCTCCACCTTATTTAGCTTTTTATAAACCTTTAGTTAATCATTCTTAAAAAACAAAACCTCCGTGGTAAAAAATTCAAATTTTTCACTATATTATTAAGAAGTGAACACAAATACAACTTTAGAATCGTAATTGTAACACTCAAACTACAGAATTACAATGAAAAAATTGAATTAACAAGTAACTAAAGCATGGAGATAAGAATGAGGATGAGAAGCTTAGACTCTATGAAGAAAAATGAGATGAATCATACTTTTTTCCTGTCAATATGCATAGAGTTGACACACAATTTTGGATCTCCATGGTTAAAATTAGCACATTCAGGCTTCTTGATTGCTAAGTGCATAAAATGCGATTTTTCAAATATTTTTACAATTTTTAATAAATTATTGATAATCATTATTATTTTAGGATATTTTGTCAATTTATCGTCATATTTTAATTGTACATAATTTATTAATAATTGTTCTTAATTTTGTAAATTTTAGAATTTTTATCTGTTTATTATCATTTTAAATTTTTGCACAATTATTTGCATCCGTACATAGCATAGCACTGCAAGTTTTTTAATCACACATTATAATTTTAATTATTTATAGTATAATATCTTTTTTAGATAATTTTATTATATTTGTTATTTGCATTTTTCTTTAATTATTTATTGGCATTTATATTTTTATACGTTATTTAATATAATCTGCAAACGATAGTGACAGCCTAATTATTTTAATACACAAAGGAATAAATTAATCAAATCGAGATCATGTCAATTTTTTAAAAAGTGAAAATTTAAATGACGAGTCGAATTCTTTATCCTTTGAATATTATTCGATGGTTAAAAGAGTGAAAGACACATGAGTTAATGACTCGAGGATTATAACATACATTAAAGAGACAAGAGGGGGAGGTCGTTTATTTTTTGGGTAAATAGAGGAGTCTTTTGTTACTCCCTCCGTTTAAAAAAGAATCATCTACTTTAATTTGACACAGAGTTTAAAAAAGTAAAGAAAACTTTTGAATCTTATAGTCTTAAATTAAAAATATGTCAAATATACCAAAATGTCCTTCAATCTTGTGGTCTTAAATTATTAAAAAAAAAGATTATTTTTTTTTTAAATGGATCAAAAAAGAAAGTAAGTTAATATTTTTGAAACAGAGGGAGTATTATAAAATGAAGGACGGAAGGATTATTTTTTCTTATTTTTTTACACAATACACTAAACACAAAATAAAAAACACAATATACACTCACAAGCCCATACATACTCCTACATCAGAATTTCTCCGCACAAAAAAAACACAATACACCCACAATCAAATCTCACGCCTCTCTCTCTGTGTTATCTCACTCTCTCTCCTCTTTCACCCTCTCACTGTCGCCAAACAACCTTGGCCAGCCAACTTCCGCCGCCAGCAACACCACCACGCCACCTCCTTCCCCTCTTCCTCCCCTGCTTCCGCCACCGACGAACCAAACTTCGGCGACACCACAGCCACGCGCCGCCCCTCCCCTCCCTCTTCCGTTGGTAAAATTTGTTATGGTTCTAACTTTATATTCTTATTTGTGGTATCTTTATTTGTTAGTTGAGACTAGTGTTTAGTTAGAATTTTGTCTTAAATAATTTTGGTGACTGTTAAAGCTTTTCATGGACTAATCTTGTTTTAGTTCTTGATATGTTCACTTCTTTTTTTTAAAAAAAAAATATATATATTCTTTTCTAGCATTCTCTGTACCAAATTGTTAAAAGATGCACTAATTGGTTTCCAAATTTTCTATTTTGGACACGTTTCATTACTACTATGAATTTTTATACTGACTTTGTGTTTAAAATTTGCGCTGCCCCTATTTATTTTTCCCTTAAAAGGTTGTTTTTGTATGTGATTTAAGGATGAACCCATTTTTCGTTTGCCATTGTGATAGGTTTATTACTGTATAATTTTTATGCGTTGTTTATTAATATTTTGGATGTTTTGGTAATTTGAAAGGCACTGGCCGATCAAGAAATTTTCCGTCGATTTCGAGGCCTGCACAAATAAAAGACGGATATTATGTATATAAATACGTAATAAAATAAAATAAATAAATTTGGACGATGACGATGTTTTTATAACAACGCAAAAAATTTTACAATTCGTATCTTGGTAAGAAGATTTAGGACGACTAATAAATTAGCAACCATTTCATAGTCATAACGTATTTAAAATCTAATTTGAGCCCATCTTTTAATTAAAAATTATATTTTGTTATACATATATGAACACATGCATTTTCAATTTATTTTGATAGCTGTTTATTTGTTACTAACATTTTACTATAAGTGTTTATACAGTTTATTGAAAATATTCATCGGGAATGGCATGCAAGGAAGATTTTAATTTTTATGTTTGTATTTTATATTCTTACACTTGTACAAATAGCGGTTATAGTGAAAATTTTATTTTTTGGGGCATTGGGCGGGGATATTTTTACTTACACAGTTTCCATTGCGCGTTTAGGCAAATTTAGGCCGTCAATATTTATATTAAATTGATTTAGATATTTAATCAAATAATTTACACTTTTATACACTAGAAATATTACGTAGTCTTTTCTTTAAAACAAGTTTTCTTTATGCAATTTAGCCTATGCTTTACATACATACACTAATATACTTTTTTTTATATTACGACAGCATACGTATTATATTATTTAATGTATATATTTGTAATTATAAATATTGATTTTTTCATTTATCTTTTAATAAATCTAAGTCTGGTCAGAAATTACATTTGTGAATTCTGAGGGTCCCTTCCCGCATACGTATTATATTATTTAATGTATATATTTGTAATTACAAATATTGATTTTTTCATTTATCTTTTAATAAACCTAAGTCTGGTCGGAAACTACATTTGTGAATTCTGAGGGGTGCCTAACCTCTTCCCTTCGGAATAATTTGAATCCTTATTTGGAATCTAAAATGGTTTCGTACATTAGAATAAAGTCATACTTACTAAAAAAATAAATAGGTTTCCTATTTTTCCTTAAAAATTAGGTGGCGACTCTGTATAAAATTAATTCTTTTTGAATCTATAATGTTATGCTCGTTTTGACCTTAGGTAAAAATAAGGTATGATAGTTTGGCGACTCTGCTAAGAAGACAAGATTCTAACCATTACAGATTTAAGTAAATATTTACGTTTTTACACATTATTATTTGTTCCATACTAATTGTTTTGATTTACTTTGTTCATGTGGCATAAATTATTTATTTGTTATTATTTTGTATAGATTGTTTATTTGTTTATTGCTTTATATAAATTGACATTCCGTTCATATTTTCTTCATTTCGAAAATTGACACTCACACACATTGTACACGCGGATTATACATTGTACTTTTTCAAAACTCTTTCAAATCACCTTATTTTAGAGAGTCGGCACATATGTGGGGTGAACGGGAGTTTTACTGTCGTGGGACTACGTGCCTTCTCATATAGGAAATTCAAGTTCGTGTCTACCCACTCTTAGTCAACATGGAATATAGCTAAATAACATCATTTTAGGTGCATGCATCGTTACTAACTTTATGTTCGAAGGATTCACGATCCAAGTGACACATTATCATAGTGTTTGTACATATTTGAAAGGTTATTGTGTCTGTAAGTTTTTGTTTGCTCTAAATTGATTATACTTTAGTGAGAAGATGTAGTCTAACCTTTCTTTTGCATAGCGGATCAGTTAAAAATGCACCTTAGCAACATCGTCACTAGCTTCATATAGGTTTGAACCACGTTTTGACCTGATTCTTGTCCTAACAAGATACGTAGGCAACACTGTATTAGGATTTGGTCTCTTCACTGTTTCAAAATGATTTCTCCAATATGCAAAACTGGGGTAAATTTGCTCGAACAGTTCAAAGACGCTCTGTATTGGCTTTCAAGAGCGCAAATTAATGGCTCCTCAAAATTCAAATCTCAATGGCATTAGTGTCTAGCCGGCCTACCTCCAAATTTTCACCTATCTTTTGTGCAATAATACCAAACTTCTTCTTTCGAATGTCGTAAACTATGAAATTTATGGCGTATTGATCCTCACTTTCAAAAGCAAGAATTCAATATTTTTTTCAGTTATAATAATCCTGCCAACTGCGGTGAAATAAGGTCATAATTCCTTCAATGTTTGACTTTTTTATTCTTGTCAGCATACTAAAGTTATGTCAAAGCTCTCCCTATGTTTTATATCCATTCTTTTGATCATTTGCTCAGAACAATTTTGATGCTAAAAGTAGTTCTTTCTTGATCGTCTTTCACATTATTTTTGTGAAAGACAATTAATTTTTTTTTACAATCATACATTACCCATACAAATTTATAAATTTGTCTGAACGACGCAGACCTGATTCTTATTTTCACAAGATACGTAGGCAACCTCCATTTGAATTCGGTCTCATTCTTTTAAAAAAATAAAATAATTAAAATAAAATTTTGACTTGGTTGATACCAATACAGTTAGGAGTGTGCATGAGAAAGAAAAAAATTAATATGATGAAAAGGACTGACTTTATGGTAAATCGTAGATTTTTTTGGTGCCTTTTACCACACCTTAGTAACGCTTGGAAGAAAATTCTCTTGCATGCATATAAGACAAGAACAAAGCTAACCTCATCGTTTCATGTGCAATATGTTGTGAGCTTTAGTTTAATTCCTTGCATTGTATTGTTGATCTAGAACTTGACCTTAATGTCTGTTGAGACGAAATCTGAGTTGCACTTTGTTTAAGAAATGATTGTAAGACTTCTTTAACCCGATTATACCTTTCACAGCTCACCAAATGACATTAATTCTTAGCATTTTCTCTTTTGATCCTAAAATCTTTTCTTTGAACAATCGCATTTCAGTCGATACCTTTTTGAGTGCTTACATGCACTATTCTTCTCTTGGAGCGACCTCCTTAAGCGCACTAAATACGTGCAAATTGCGGACAAAAATTCAAGATCAAAGACGCAAAATGAAAATGATATATTGTCC
>JAPEIP010000006.1:227527502-227570786 GCA_026120095.1 Capsicum chinense | reverse complement strand
TTTATTTTTATTAAAGATGTTCAGTTTTACAATATGGACATTTGACTTTTTCTTTCAAGTATATATCCTTAAATTTAAACATTTTATTTTTCAATTAAGCTCCCATTTTTGAGTATTTTTTTACATTTTTTTTATATAGCCTTGATAATCGAGAGACTATTACATTTATTCTGCCAATCTAGAGCTTTTTACATTTCAATAGCTCCGTAATTGAGAGGCTATTAGATTTCAGTCACCTCACTAGTTGAGGGTCTTAGTCTTCATTGACAATCGAAAATGACAATCAGCATCAGTCCCCGTAAGTAATCAGAGACGTCATGTATCTTTTCAATCCGCAATAGCAAAATTACTTTTTTAGTTTCCTTAAAACAAAAGAATGTCGGCATAAACAATATATTCGGGCAAATTTTGAAAGCCGCCTCAAAATTTACTCTATTTTCTCATTTCAAACTACATTGACGTGATTCTCGTAACACTCAAGATATGTAGGAACCTCTGTGCAGAGTTCAGTCATGGAAATCCTATAATCATTCTTTCTCCCCAGCTCGATACTGGGACAATTTTAAAAGCAACATCGAGAATATATGAACACTTTCATTCTCAAATAATTCTTTGCTCAATAATATTTTTTGCATAAGTTTATCCACCTTAAAATAGGATAATTGGTCAGTCTGCCCTCCAAAGACAGTTGTACATGTTTTTCTTCAATTTAATATTTATACTTGTTTGCCTTTACTTGCTCATATCACACTTCATTTATTTTTTTTCGCACTGTATGCTATCTTTGCCTTTACTTGCATGCATCGCAATGTATTTATTTTATCATTTGTTATTTAAGCACTGTAAGTTTTTCTTGTCTTTATTTGCACATCTTCCAATGCATTTATTTTATTATTTAACACTACATATCATTTTTTCTTTGTTGGCACATATCGCAATGCATTCATTTTATCATTTAAACATTGCATTTTATTTTTGCCTTTATTTGCACGCATCGCAATACATTTATTTTATTGTTTAAACACCGCATTCTATTTTTATCTTTACTTGCATATATCGCAATGCATTTATTTTATCATTTAAGCATTGCATTTTATTCCTGCCTTTACTTGCACGCACCTCTATGCATTTATTTAGTTGATCATTTAAGCATCACATGCTATTTTTATCTTTATCTTTATCTGCACGCATCACAATGCATTTAAGCAATGCATGTTATTTTTGCCTTTATTTGCATGCATCGCAATACATTTATTTTATCATTTAAGCACCACATGTTATCTTTGCCTTTATCGGCGCATATTGCTATGCCTTTAAGCACTGCACGCATATATCGCAATGCATTCATTTTATCATTTAGGCATTGCATGCCTAGCAAATCTTGTAATGCATTTTTTTTATCATTTAAGCACTGCATGCCATCTTGGCCTTTCTTGACACATATCGAAATGCATTTATTTTATCATTTAAGCATCGTATGTCATTTTTTGCCTTTATCGACACATATTGCTATTCATTTAAGCACTGCACGCATATATCGCAATGCATTCATTTTATCATTTAGGCACTGTATGCTTAGCAGATATTGCAATGCATTTATTTTATCATTTAAGCACTGCATGCTATTTTGATCTTTCCTGACACATATTGTAATGTATTTATTTTATCATTTAAGCATCAAATTTCATTTTCTGCCTTTATCGGCGCATATTACTATGCTTTTAAGTACTGCACGCACCTATCTCAATGCATTTATTTTATTCTTTAAGCACTGGACGCCTCGCAAACATCCCAATGCATTTATTTTGTCATTTAAGCAATGCATGTCTCGCATATTTCGCAATGCATTTATGTCATTGTTTAAGCACTGGATGTCATCTTTGCCTTTACTGGCACATATCACAATGCATTTATTTTATTATTTAAAAACTACTCGCATATCGTGCTCATTTTGACCTTAGGTAAAAATCGGGTATTTAGCTATAATCTATAATGACTAAGAGTCGATTTTCGAGGCCTACATAAATTAAAGACGGATATTACGTATATAAAATAAATAAATTTGGACGACGACGAAATTTTTATAATAAAGAAAAAAGTTTTATGATTCGTATCTTGGCAAGACGATTTAGGACGGCTAATAAATCAGCAACCACTTCGTATCCATAACGTATTTAAAATCTAATCTGAGCCCATCTTTTAATGAAAAATATAGATTTTTTTTATGTATATATGCACACACACGTTCCCAATTTATTTTGATAGTTGTTTATTTGTTACTAATATTTTACTATGAGTGTTTATACAGGTTATTGAGAATATTTATCGGGAATGACATACAAATAAGATTTTAATTTTTATGTTTGTATTTTATATTCTTTCACTTGTACAAATAATGATTATAGTAAAAATTTTATTTTTTGGGGCATTGGGCGGTGATATTTTTACTTACACAGTATCCATCACGCGTTTTTTAGGCTGTCAATACTTATATTAAATTGATTTAGACATTTAATCAAATAATTTACACTTTTTTACACTAGAAATATTACGTAGTTTTTTCTTTAAAACAAGTTTTCTTTATTCGATTTAATTTATTCTTTACATACATATTAGTATACTTTTGTTTATATATTACGACAACATACGTATTATATTATTTAATGCATATATTTGTAATTATAAATATTAATTTTTTCTTTATCTTTTAATAAATCTAAGTCTGGTCGGGAACCACATTTGTGGATTCTGAAAGGTGCCTAACCCCTTTCCTTCGAAATAATTTGAACCCTTATCTGGAATCTAAAATGGTTTCGTACATTAGAATAAAGTCATACTTATTAAATAAATGAATAGGTTTCCTATTTTTCCTTAAAAATTAGGTGACGACTCTGTATAAAATCAATTCTTTTTGAGTCTATAATATCGTGCTCGTTTTGACCTTAGGTAAAAATTGGGTATGACACATAGCACCTTTTAAACCTAATATCCTTTTTAACAAGATGCTATTTGGACCTCCATCCCATATAAAATGCTTCAATATTTGCTGAGCCTAATCTCATTCAACACTTCTAAGCTGTGGGGCCTTATCCAACTAGCTTGGTTCACGACATTCATCTTATTTAGATAAATTATTTTATGTGTGCATTTTCCTATCTATTTTGTGTTTGTTCAACTATGTGCCAATTCTGAAGGTGATAGATTTAATCTGAAGCCTTGACTTGAACATATTGAAGGAAAAGATGTGGGCACACTTTATTGTTGAGGCCGAGGTAAATACTTCACTGAAAAGTGGCAGCAGTTCATGAGGGGTAAATGGCCCTAAAAACCAACAGAAGATTATGGCCCAAAATACAGTAACAAATGATCAAAGATGTTGCAGAGTATGGCCTCAAAATTTGGCAACCAGTAAAAGAGTAGTTTGCATCTATCTGTAGCAGCAATTGCCTTGAAATGCAGCCACAAATTTACTCAAAAAGCATACAAAATGCAAAAGCTATTCAGCCTCAAATCTTTCCAAACGCAACAGCCATTTAGCTTCGAGTGCGACTACTCAAAACGTAGCAACTTATTGCCCTCATATCTGTCCGAAGTGCGACAAACATGGCAACACCTATTTGGCTAAGAAATGCAACAATAATGGCCTTAAAATATAGTAACAGTCAGATCAAATTTTCTCAAGTTGTGACATTTTTCAGCCACTAGTCAATTTATTCGTTGTCAAATTACAAATAGAAAGATCACATTTGCCTGCTCTATCACCTGTCTATGGACACACTATAGTGGAAGGAAGGATCTATTTATGGGATATTGCGAGAATCATTCACTCACTTTAAAAAAGACTTGGCTAATTGTGAGAAACTTCAATACTATTTTATATGATGAAGAAAGGTGAAAGAGATATCACTATTTTTGGTAAGCAAATTCTGTAGATCTAATTTTGAGTCCAACTTATCTTCTAAGTCTCTTTTCTTTTCTGTAATTTAAATATTAATAATGTATTATTATACTTAATAGCATATCAAAAATAAGTTCACCGTGTAATTTTTGTTTGCACCAGGGTGCATACTAGTTAATCTCCACATTTAATACTGTTAGATTATAGGGTTTTATATTATGACATTTTTCAGTTATCATAAATTACGATTAGATTTTTTGAGTTGGTAAAAACTCTTTGCACTAATTACCATAAGAATTAAAATTGAACGTATGTGCTTGAAAGTAAATATTTTAACATTGTTAAAATTTATAATGAAAGGACATTTACTCAACATAGCTAACAATGGAATAAAAATTCCAAAAGGAGAAAATTCAAAAAAAAAATACAATAAAAAATATTTTTACCATATAAACTATTATCATTTTACACATAAACTTACTAAGAGATATTTTATAGAAGAAATACACAATTTTTTTTAATAAAAAATATTCAACCAATTAGGAAAATACTTAATTTGTAATTATGATTTTACAGATTGACAATGGAATAAAGAAACAAAGAAGCAAACTCAACTAATGTTATGATTTTTATTCAAATATTTAAGAAAGAGGAATTAATATACAGCTCTTTCCTTTTTTAAGTTCAATTTCATCAAACAATGTGATAATTTCATTACTATAAAAACATCCTTGACGTCAAGACATTTAGTCGTGGTTGGTGTGAATCATTCATCCACACTAAAGTTTCTAGCCATTAGAAAATAGCTTTAAGCAATGTGGATGGAAGGTCTTAAAGAAAAAGTCAACATTCCACACTGTTTTAAATTTCTTTTGATGGTCAGAGGTTCAATTTTGGGTGAAGGATTCCCACCAGCCATGACTAAATATTTAGTTAAAGAATATAAAAAAGGTAATACTAGATCTCAATATCAGAAATGTATTAATAGTGGTAAAATCATTATTCAAATAACAAACAAGTAATAAAATTTTGGTAACTTCCTCTTTCAAAAGGGTTTGAATAAATCTCATAATATTAATTGAGTTACCTTCTGTGTTTCTTTGTAATTGTCAATTTGTAAACATCATAATTACACATGTAATATTTTTCCTAATTAAAATTATGTTATTAGATTTATAATTTGTTTTGGGTATCATTTTTAAATGGAATATCTTTTTTTTTTTTTTAAAGGATTTGACCAAATCTCATGATATTAATTGAGTTTTCTTTGTTGTTTCTGTAGACACGTAATTTTGTCCCTATCAAACGATCAATTTTTAATCATTTACCTTACTTTATCACGCATCCCACCCCATTTCATAATTCTTCCGTAAAAAAGTTAAAAAAAATCAAATTCTCAACAAATAACAACCTCTCCAATTAAAAAAGTGGATGCCTCAATGCCCTACCCAACCTCCTACCCCTACCTCACCCCCTACTCATGTGCACCCAACCCCAAAATTCTCATTTTCCTCACTGTAATACTCAATACACACATTTTTCCTACACCTAATTGATAAATACTTACACAATTCCACACATTGGAGGGATTCTTCCATTAACATAATACAATACATATACAAGACACTCAGAGGGACCCAGAGGAAATCACAATACATACAGCTACTCCTCTGATTTTTGTGATTGAGGAGGAGAAAGAAAACTCATACACGCAGAAACTCCATTTTTCTTTTCTTCTACACAGTAAACACACATACCACACACTCACTCACATATATACACACACAGAAGCCATCCTCACCATCAACACACATAGCAAACAAATTCACACAACACACACACCATCGCACATATGCATACCCACGCCGAAAGGGAGAAATGGAGTAAAATTGAGTGAAAAACAGGGGGGGAGAGAGAAACAGAAAGCCCTGCCACTGTTACTATTTCAGCGACCAGTTTCTTCGATGAAAAATGGCAGAAAACTACCAGATAATAGACTAGAACCCACCATCTTCCAAATTCTGACCAAAATCAGCTACCAAAAAGTCCAAAAATCCTATCAACCCGCTGTTTTTTGTTCCTACCATGCTCACGCCAAAAGCCACCCCCACCACTACAAAATAGCCGAAGCCAAGCCAATCATCCCCCCATCTCGTACAAAATAGATCGAAAAATGAGTGATACAGTGACTTCATGCATAGAATTGGGTACAATTTTATCTTCACTTCGCTTTTTTGGTCTGGGTTAGCGGAAAACAAAAAGGGTATACGAAGGTTTGTTTTGTTCTTGGTTGAGGTTCGACTCGAGATTTTGAATGTGGTTCTATCTTTGGTATATTGAAATCGACAATTAAGGTTCAACTCTATTCTTCCCTTCATTTATTTTACTGTTTATGATGTTTGGTGTTATGAGTTGTACATTTGTGTTGTTAGATCCTTGTTGGTGGTGAATAATTACTAGGTGCTGATTTATTGGTTGATTCCTTTGGATTATGATTTATATAATGAAATGATATCTAGTTAAGAATTACAATGAAGCTCGGGGAGGTATTGATGTTGATAAAAATAAATTTGGATTAATTGTAATTCATTGATGATGTGAAACGTGATAGAATCATGATAACTTGAATCGATAGGCAAATTATACGTTTTGGGTTAGGCAAACCATAGGATTCTACATTAACGAATGTGTGAATACTTTTTTGAAATGATTTTCTATTTATATCGCATTTTTTATCAAATGAATTTATTTGCGGGGCAATGCCCCAAAGTCATATATATATATTCATCATCGGGGAATGCCTTGTGATACTTTATACTTGGTATACCGATTGTTATGAAGGCTCGAGACATCGGATAAAGCATAGTGTAGGATTAGTATAGGTTAGCATATGTTAATTTCAGTACCTTTTATTTCGGACAGTAATAATTGGACTGGACACTATTTTGGACTTATTTTATTTGGTTTGTTTATTTGTTTATTTGTTTTGTGTGGTTTATACATTCTATAGTGTCATACTAGCCGATATACTCTACAAAGCAACCATGATCAAACCATGGGACCGTGGGGTGACTAACATCTTTCCTCGGTCAGCAAAATTTCTTAGCCAAAATCTTTATTTGCGGGTTAGTTTTTGAGTCAAGTCATTTTGAAAAAGGATTTCCAAAGGTGACTTGGCACACCCGGTCTATTTCAAGTGGCGACTCTAAATTTAATTGAGAAATGAATCCTTTTCAAAATAAATCTTCATTTTTGTCACTTTAATAATAAAAACCCTTTCAAAACTTGAAATTAATTTTTTGATTAAAAGGGGGTGTGACAGCTCTGGCGACTCTGCTAGGATTTTTTTTCCAGAATTCGAGCTTATTTTTGAGTTTTATCGTCTTAGTTTGACACTATAGGTGTATAAAAAATTTGTTACTGTTATTATTGGTGTTATTATTTTATCATTGTTGGATTCCTACTTGCACTTTGTTTACAGTATTTTTTATGTGTTACCACTTTATATCAAACATCATTTGCATAACCAAAGTCATTTCTTTCGCTACAAGTCCCTGAGTACACATCGTGTGCATAAATTCTAGTTGAGTCAGCCCATTTTATGAGGGAGAGCCGTCGGATGTATGGAGTGAGTGAAAAACTATCGTAGCTCCCCCGAAAAGCCTTGTTAGTGATCCCAGCCTAGGTCAGCCTTTAGGTCATGCTTATCTACATCATATTGAGATCTAGCGGAACCCACTTGATCCTTTGTAGGGGACTCACCCTTGAAGAATCTCTACGTCCTAATTGTTGCATATTTGAGGGTAACATGGTCATTTGGCAGACTGATTTGGGAAAAGCATGCGCTAGAATTAAAGGAAAGTTTTTAAGTAAGGAAGGTTGAAAAAAGTGAGTAAAAAAAAAAGAGTTTCGTAGTTTTTAGAGTTCTTTATGGCTTTTGTTTTTCACAATCCAAAAATTCAAAAAGATTTTTTACCCTTTTCACTCATTTACTCAAAAAATAAAACATCAAAAAGATTTGTTCTTTGTTTCCTTTAGCAAGTATTAATAATTCAAAAATTTCAAAAAGATTTTGCACTCATTTTCATCGTCTGTCTTTAGTCATGTCTCTCAAGTTAGGGTCCATTTAGTTATTTAATCCTTAATTGTCCAATATGGATGAACTGCGCACGCCTGATTCTCCTATCTCGAGAGTGATATACGTAGGCAACCCTTCGTGGGTTCGGTGATCTTATTTAAAAAATTCAAAAAGTTTTTCTTCAATCTTCATTTAGAGTAGGTGTCATATACATATTTTAAAAGAAACTACAAAAAGATTTTCCTTTAATAGTTTCAAATTTCATTTTTCATATGAAATTCTAAATCGAAAGCCCCAAAAAACTTTTCTTAGGTAATAATAGGTTTCATTTTGTATATGGAGTTTAAAGCTAAAAAATTCAAAACGGTTTTTGTCAATTCTTTGGACAATTTGTTATTTTCTTTTATTCTTAAAGTTTCAAAAAAGTAAATAAAGAGGGTTGATCGGTCATTTTATGTCCAAACTTCACGAACTACGCACACCCGATTCTCCTTTCTTGAGAGTGAAATACGTAGGCGCCTTTCTTGGGTTCGGTGATTGTTTTCAAAGAAAAGGCAAAAAGAAAAAGATTTTGAGAAAATGTTGAACTCTAACACATTTGTTATCTCTTGTTCAGTTAGTTTAAGGTGGTTTGTTTGTGGCATTCTGGCTGGTCCTCCACATCACACCAAATTTAAAGAAGGTTAGTTATGTCCAACAAGGATTTAGAGAGTGTCATTATGGATCAAATAAGGAACAAGGAAAATGAGAGTTTAAAGCAAGAAATTGTAAGTTTGAGGAAACAAATGATGAAAATGTATCAAGCTTGGGCTTGTGGGCTGCCTCCTTCTCCATTTCCTGCTATTGATCCTACAAATACCTGTAGTTTTCCATTACAATTGCAAGCTCTATTTCCTAATGTTGTTGATGCACCACAACATGCCTCATAATTCATTCCAAGCCAAAAGAGTCCCAATGCTTCCATAACTCATTCTCTAGCTCCTAAGTATAAGCCTACTACATTCGCAACACCATATGTCGTCTGTGATTTTATTGCTCAATCCTCTATTGAGGCTTCGACATTGGTCCACCCAATGGTTGTGCTTCCCCATGCTGCTAAAATATCTATGTTAAATACTCTTAGTGATCATTGTTATACTCCTGAGCCTACTTTTAAGTTAACTGGGCCACCAAAATTTCTTAACAAGAAGCCTAGTGTGTCAGAAGAGCTAGAGAAAATGATTAGAAAAATGAAGAGTGCAAAAATGCTTTGAAAAGTTCTCTAGGAATTGTGGGTAAAGAAGTTGTTTTATACAAAAGGTAAGGCATGTCTTCAAGTGTTAACCTTCCCCCAAACCTTGAGCTATCAAAATTTTAGGAGCATGATTGACATGAGGAATCTATGAAATATTTGAGATAATATTGCAATCAATTAAGGGAAACTGAAGGGAAGAAGAATGAGGGAGATGCAACTGCTATTGTAGTTTGACAACAGGCACGCCCAAGAAAGCCATATCATCGTTACACTCAGTCTTAAGCCCAAGTCCATAACCAAGCTCTATATAATCACTCCCAAAACCTATTATATTCCATTTCACTACCTCTATATCCAGTATATAGCGCCCAACCATATACTCACCCGTCATCTTATCCACAATGGCGTGCACCGGTCCCTCAACATCATCTACAATCCCTACATATTTACCAAGGAACTTCTAATTCCAAGTTTCAACTGAGGCTGAAATTTGCAAAAAAGGGGAAGTCAAAGAATAATTTTACACGAAATACGTCTGATAGCGGTGAAAGCTCCAGTCATGATGATGTGCAAATCAGTGGCTAAGATGTCAAGCTCAACAATTGGGAAGTACTCCTCTCCTTACTTAAAAGTGGTTTTGGTAGTTTATTTTGTTTTTATTTCTATTTTTTGAAATATTTCAGGGTTGTAGTTCGGAACCTAGCTAGTTTTGTTTCTTTGTCGTCTTTGTTTAAACCCTTCTATCTTTTATTTTAATGAAATGTGGTGTCATTGTTGTTTTGTCTTATTGTAAATTGTTTGTTTATTTTTTTTTGCACAGTTCATTTTATGTTGGTTCTAGTGATATGACATGCTGGCGGAGTTTTCAGCTAGATCTTAAAATCCAGTTTAAGCATGAAGTTTGAATCAAAGGTCTAAAGTTAGAAAAAATGCATTTGAGAAATTGATAGAGTGTTGACACATTTGGTGACCATGTTGAAACTTTCTTTCAAATTAAGGCAATTATTTGGAGAATCACAAGAATAACTTGGTCATCAATTGAAAAATATATCCGAACTAGGTCAAATAGTGGAAACATTATCCCTAAATCAAGAGAAACAAGAAGATAATCAGCTCCATGAGAGCATGGATCATTCGATGTGAGGGATGTAAAACAAAGGTGGAGTTGTATGTTTGAGAAGTATAGAGGAAAAAGTAGCACAAATGCTAAATTAAAGTTAGTTTTGCTAAAGTATCACAAATGATCTTCATCTTTTACTTTCATATTGTATGATGTGTACTTGCATTTTCTAGGATTGATATGATGAAGACATTTCATTCAACTATCCAAACATGATGTCATCCTTTGTTTACCCCATTTGAGATTTAGTTTTATTTTCTTCCATACCCCTCTTTTAGAATACAGATAGAGTCAACAAAGCTAAAAAAAAAGGTATCGAGCAAAAGAATAGAGTTGAAAAAATTTCAAAAGAAAAGAAGAAGAGAGAAAAAATGTGTCCAAAAAGAAAGAAAAGAGAAGAGTGTCAAAAAAATAGAGTAAAAAAAATCCAAATAAAAAAGAGTCAATAAAAGAAAAAAAGAAAAAAAGAAATTAGAATCAAGTAAAAGAACGAGTTATCGGAACTACGTGTGACCTGATTCTCCTCTCTCGGAGATGATATACATAGGCTGCCCTATTCTGGGCTCGATCTAACCAAATGAACAATTTAGAATTACCCATTCAAAAGAAATAAATTGGGGCATGAATTAATCTTCGTTGTTTGAGTTGATTCCAAAAGTTATAGTCCCACCGCACTTCAAGTGTCGTTTGGGCCTCATGCCATTCTTTCTTTTTAACCCCATCCAAAGCCAAGTTACAACCAAAGAAAGATCTTCAGATCAATCATTAAGAATGTTAAGGCTAAGCATGCAAGGGATATGATGACACATTTTGGATACTACTTGTCTTCCTCAGCATAAGGAATCAAGAGAGAAATAAAAATTGAGAGAGTCTTATTGGTGAAAACCTTCACGGGCACCGTAAAGCGATGGTAAATTGATAAAGATAAAAATTAGAGTCTTATCGGTGAAAACCCTTACGAGCATCGTAAGATAATTCTGAGTTGAGAGAAATGAAAATAGGAGAATCTCAATGGTGAAAACCATCACAGACACCATAGAGCAATGGTGAGCTGAGAAAAAAATGAGAGAGGCTTGTTGGCGAAAACCCTTAAAGGTATCACTAGACGTATGAAGTCTATAAGTGCAGTTGACATAAGAAAGCAACTTAGTTTTAAAGTCATTAACTCAACAACAATTGGTGGAAAGTTTGGATGGAAAGATCAGACAACTCAATCCAAAATGGATGTCATAATTATTAGAGTTAACTGTCATTTTCAAACAAATTTTCCTTTTCTTTATTTCAATGGGGACATTCGTTATCTTTTCTTTCTTCTCTATATATTTCTAATTTTTGTTCTCTTAAGTCAGTTATTCAAATATAAAGTCATTTTTCTTGTGCCTTTGAGTCAAATAAATGTCAAAGCAGGTGAGAAAGATTTCAAAATAGGCTACCAACTTCTTCAATTGCACAAAGCAAGACAAAAAGGCTAGCATATGAAAGAGACATAATTATGAGCCGAAATAAGGTATGCAAAAATTTATGTCAACAGGCAATGCCTGGGAACTCATGGAAATACCAAGATTTAATGGGTTTATCTGAGGAGCATGGCAAAATGGAGATACTGTGTTTTGTTTCAGAGTCACTCTTAATAATCTGAGTTTGGATCAATGATGCAGCAAGTCAATGACATATGCTAATGGTTGGAAGCATGATTAAATATGATGGGGGAAAGAGAGATTGTCACGAAAGCTAAATCCAAAAACCAACCATTATGTTTTTAAACTCACAAGTTTTCTTTGATGAAACAGGAAACATATTACCTTCAAATCAAGGGCTCCAGAGCATAAATATCAATTTCTACAATTCCTCACTTCTACAAATGCAGGAAGCAATGTTACTGTATAGTTTTGATCATCAAATCATGGTAAAAATTCATCATCCTATATCCCTCAAAGACACACTTCCCTGTTCAGGTATTTCAATGTTTAATTGCTAGGCGATACACTTCTTAAATTGAACCTTCACTCCTAGAATATGTACTTTCTAGTTGAGTCATTCCCCTTGAATCCTAGAAAATGTACCTTCTGGTCGAGTCATTCCCTTTGATTCCTAAATGATGTACTTTCTAGTCGAGTCATTCCCCTTGACTCATAGAATATGTACTTCCTATTCGAGTCATTCCTGTTGACTCATAGAAGATATTCTTCCTAGTCGAGGCATTCCCCTTGATTCCTATAAGATGTACTTCTTAGTCGAGTCATTCCTCTTGATTCCTAGAAGATGTACTTTCTAGTCGAGTCGTTCCCTTTGACTCCTAGAAGATGTACCTCCTAGTCGAGTCATTCCCTTTGACTCCTAGAAGATGTCCCTCTTAGTCGAGTTATTCCCCTTGATTCCTAGAAGATGTACTTTCTAGTCGAGTCATTCCCCTTGACTCCTAGAAGATGTACCTCCTAATCGAATCATTCTCCTTGATTCCAAGAAGATGTACTTTCTGGTCGAGTCATTCCCCTTGACTCCTAGAAGATGTACATCCTAGTTGAGTCATTCCCCTTGATTCCTAGAAGATGTACTTTCAAGTCTAGTCATTCCCCCTGACTCCTAGAAGATATACCTCCTAGTTAACTCATGCCCCTTAATTCATATAAGATGTACTTTTTAGCCGATTCATTCCCCTTGAATCCTAGAAGATGTACTTCCTAATCGAGTCATTCCCATTGATTCCTAGAAGATGTACTTTTTAGTTGAGTCATTCATTTTGACTCCTAGAAGATGTACCTCCTAGTTTAGTCATTCCCCTTGATTTCTAGAAGATGTATTGTCTTGTCGATTCATTCCCCTTGACACCTAGAAGATATACTTCCTAGTCGAGTCATTCCTTTTGATTCCTAGAAGATGTACTTTCTAGTCGAGTCATTCCCTTTGACTCCTAGAAGGTGTACCTCCTAGTCGAGTCATTCCCCTTTATTTCTAGAAGATGTACCTTCTAGTCGAGTCATTCCCCTTGACTCCTAGAAGGTGTAGCTTCTAGTTTAGTCATTCCCTTCGAATCTTAGAAAATGTACTTTCTAGTCGAGTCATTTCTTGACTCCCAGAAAATGCACTTTCGAGTCAAATCATTCCTATTAACCCATAGAATATGCATTTTCTATGTTTGTGTTTTTCAAGTAGCTATGATGTGACTTTCATAAAAGTCTTCTGATGATAAATTAGAGAAAAAATTTAATTCTTGATATTTGGAACTTCACTTTTGGACCATCCTAGAAAATAAGACTTTACTTTTCAGGAAAATGGAATCTCTCTATCATAACCTTTGTTTGGGATAATTTTGTTTCTAGTGTTGATGTATTTCTGGAGCCCGTCTAAAGAATAGGGTGATGAAATAGTAAGTTAAGAGCCTGCATAAAGAACAGTGTGATGAAATTGCAAGTTAGGAGCTCGCCTGAAGACCAGGATAATGAAATATCAAGTCAGGAACCTTCCTGAAGAACAGGATGATGCAATGGCAAGTCAGAAGCCTACCTGAAGAATTGACTGATGAAATGTAAGTCAAGAGCCCACCTAAAGAACAGGGTGATAAAACGGAAAGTCAGGAGCCCACATGAAAAATAGGGAGATGAAATGACAAGTCAAGACCCTGCCTAGAGAATAGGGTGATGAAATAGCAAGACAGGAACCCACCTGAAAAACAGGGTGATGAAATTGCAAGTCAGGAGTCCGCCTGAAGAATAGAGTGATTAAATAGCAAGTCAAGAGCCAGCCTAAAGAATAGGGTGTTGAACAGGCAAGTCAGGATCCCGCCTGGAGAACAGGGCAATGAAATGACAAGTCAGGAGCCCGCATGGAGAACCAGATGATGAAATGAAAAGTCAGGAGCCCTCCTGGAGAACGGTGTGATAAAATGGCAAGTCAGGAGCTATCCTGAAAAATAGGGAGATGAAATCAAAAGTCAGGAGCCCACCTGGAGAACAGGGTGGTAAAATTGCAAGTTAGGAGTCTACCTGGAGAACAAGGTGATAAAATAGCAAGTCAAGAGCCCGCCTAAAGAACAGGGTGATGAAATGGCAAGTCAGGAGTATACCTGGAGAATAGGGTGATGAAATGGCAAGTCAGGAACCCACCTGGAGAATAGGGTGATGAAATGGCAAGTAAGGAGCCTGCCCGAAGAATAGGATGATGAAATTGCAAGTCAGGAGCCCTCTTGAATAACAGGGTGAAGAAATGGTAAGTCAGAAGCCCGCCTGGAAAATAGGGTGATGAAATGGCAAGTCGGGAGATCACCTTAAGAACAGAGTGATGAAATTGAAAATCAAAAGATTAAAAAATAGCTAGTCAGGAGCCCACCTGGAGAACAGGGTGATAAAATTAAAAGTCAAGCAACAAGGTAAAGAAATTATAAGTTAGGAGCCCGCCTGAAGAATAGGGAGAAGATTTTTAAAATTAAGGATCAAGGTTCAGAATTACCACCGACAGAACATGGTTAATTTGTGAGTTGTTCTCCAACATCAGATTTCGTATGGAGAAAGAGTCTATTCTCAAGTTTGACCCAAAGTGGATAAGATCTTTTGTCAATTTTGAAAGCATCAGAAACTTAAGAGTTCAAAAAAAGATGCATAGATAGGACTTTTGTAATTTCATTTATCTTATTAACTTATAATTTTTATTTTTGATGTAATAATAGAGCCGTGGACCGGAACCTCGATAGGGCCTCACTCAACTCTCTAACTCAGTATAGTCCATATTCTTCTAACCCTTTGAGATATCTCCGACTTGATTCCCTTGTAACTTGGGTAGGTAGGACATCCTAAGTCAAGACTCAGTTGCCCTTCTCACTTCTGTTTCTTTTCTTGACTAATGGTCGGGTCAAAATTTGTCTTATTGTCAACTTCTTTATCTGGAAACACTTCGTGTTGACATCCAAAAAGGGGCATGATGTAGACACATGATTTTGTCCCTCCCAAATGATCAATTTTTAATCATTTACCTTACCTTATCATGCACCCCACCCCATTCCATAATTCTTCCATAAAAATACAAAAAATAACCAAATTCGTAACAAATAACAACCTCTCCAATTAAAAAGCGATCACCTCAATACCCTAACCAACCCCTACACCTACCTCACCCCCTACCTATGTGTACCCCACCCCAAAATTCATGTGTTCCTCACTGTAATACTCAACACATATATTTTTCCCATACCCAATTGATAAATACTTACACAATTCCACACATTGGAGGGATTCTTCCATTAACATAATATAATACATATACAAGACACTCAGAGGGACCCAGAGGAAATCACAATACACACAGCTACATACATACTCCTCTAGTTTTTGCCATTGAGGAGGAGTAAGAAAACCCACACACGCGGAAACTCCATTTTTCTTTTCTTCTACACAGTAAACAGACACACCACACACTAACATATATTCACACAAAGAAGCCTCCTTTACCATCAACATACATAGTGAACTAATTCACACAACACACACACCATCGCACATATGCATACCCACATTGGAAGGGATAAATGGAGTACAATCGAGTAAAAAACAAGGAGAGAGAGTAAAAATAAGGGAGAGAGAGAAATAGGCAGCCCCGCTACTATTACTATTTTGACGACCGATTCTTTGCTAAAAAATGGCAGAAACCTACTGGATGACAGACTAGAACCCACCATCTTACAAATTTCAACCAAAATTAGCTACCAAAACGTCCAAAACTCCCATCAACCTACTGTTTTTCATTCCTACTCGAGTTCATCGGAGCTCCCATGAAGTTGGAATGGAAAGCCAGCTATATTTCAACCAAGCTCACACCAAAAACCACCACCACCACCATAAAATAGTTGAAGCTAACCTAACCAACCCCCCAGCTCCAGCGAAATCTACTAGAAAATGAGTGACACAGTGATGTAGGGCATAGAATTAGGTACAGTTTTATCTTCACTTCACTTTTTTTGTTTGGGTTATATATAAACAAAAAAGGTATATCTTTACCCTTTCACTTTGTCATAAAAATAGTACAATTCGTACATGATAGTAAATCTTCAAAGTTAAACTTTTAGCTATCCATCTAATCAACCCATAATATGTAAAAACAATGGGCTTAATAATAAGAGAGGGAATTACATACATCATGCTCTCATTTAACTTCACAAAGTTAATATCACATGAACACGTGAAAATATTTTGAATTTAGGATACAACACAACAATTTCTACAAGACTTCATCATAAAATAAGTTTTTTTTATGCATGTTCAACAATACTTTCGAAACCTATTTTGTATGCATAAGTATATACTCTTTAGAGATTTTCTAAAATAGTAAATCTATGCCCATAGGCTCACGTACCTTAAACTAACGGAAACATTGAGAAACCTTGACTCTTGAGGCATAATCTCTCAAACCTAGATCGTTTTCTCTTCTTGTGCATAAGGAACATGAACTAGGGATTTTTATCAGTGATAAATTATGAATAATTATAACGCCCAATTTTCAAAACTGGAACACTACACAGTGCTCATGACCCCGAGGACCACAAGCTAATCCATGACTGCTATCTGTACCTATACACTGCATAATATAATATGATAATGTGGAAACGTGAACTGAAAGGCCATAACAATACTAAACAAACATCAGATAACACAATGTATGGAAACGGATAACAATACCAAAACAAATCTAAAATAACTGCCTGACATGCTGTAGTCTGAAAGCCTCTAAACTATCTGAATAAGGAGTTGATAGGACATATCCTCAACTCACTCCATCTACTGAAATAAACTAAAAACTGAAATATTAATATAATCATCATGTCCTTAAAGATGAGGGCTCACTTCTAACTCTGACTGCAAGACTAAAATCTACTGCTGATCTGGAGCTAGTGACTTTAAACCTATGGTACAATACACCATAGCACGAATGCATCAGTACTTTGAATGTACTAGTATGCAAGTAAGGTAGGCTAAAAACATTGGGTTCATATGCATGAACAAATATAACTAACTGACTAACATAAACGTAAGAATACATGCATGACTACGTAATTATAACTGAGATCGTGTTGGGACTGAATACTATATTACTGAATACTGAGGGACTAATACTATGTTACTGATAGATGGATAACTGTGTCTAACAGTTCTGATTAGGAAGGACTAGTCTGGTTGATTGTATCTGATAGTCCTGAAGTTGAAGACTGATTATATATGTTCTGATATCTGATAACATGAGTGACTGTGTCTGACAGCCCAGAATTTGATGGAACTAGCTGAGTTTCGTACTGTATCTAAGTAACTAAATATGAGATCAGTCTTATCTAGTGGGGGATCTCTGAGTATACTGATAATAAAGAAGATTTGACTTAGTCTGAAATCAGTCCTACCTAGTGGGTGATCTCTGAATCTGATTATGCTTCTACTGATTGACCATAGTTGAGATCAGTCCTATCTAATGGGTGATCTCATAGTCTATTTATAATAACAAGGATTGACTGTATCTAACTGTTCTAAATCTGTATTACTGAGCTGAATTGACTGTATTTGACAGTCCTGATTTTTGTAACTGACACTGTGGGATGCATTCATCTAATTCACATCCCCCATACTAATCTAACTGGGGTCCAAACTATAACCCCAGCTGGAAAGGTGTTAGTACCACAGCACTGGTAAAGAGAATTACTGTGGAGTCAGTCCTAATCTAGCGGGTGACCCCTGAAATTAGTCCTTTTTATTTAAATACGCTAACGAATGATCCCTGAGTATGTCAGTCCTAACTAACGGGTGGCATCTCATACCTATGCTGGCTACGTAGTTATGGAACATAGGGATTACTTCTAGGGATCTCATTCCTGTCTAGCGAGTAAGTCCCCATCCCTAGGCTCGCTCGGTGTTGAATCCTACTCCCATCTGAAAGACACTAAACTGAACTGATTGGCTAAACTGAACTGAGCTAATTAACTGAACTGATCTGATCCTAGTGGTATTTTCTAGTGGAGCTAAATTGAATTTACTGAGTTTTATTGACTGACGGAATGTACTGAGTTCTGAGGATTGACTGAGAATACTGAAGTTACTAAGATTGACTAGGAATACTGGGGTTATTGAGATTACTAAGCTACTAAAATTACTAAGATTTCTGAGAGTTCCTGAGTCATATGACTGACTGAGTTCTATGGATCATAGCTTGACTGAGGAGATTGTGAAAACACGACATGGCTCTAGGCACATAGCAAAATGTTTGGGTACAAGTACCCCTAGGACTCGATGAGAAGAAACTGACCTAGCATGGCTTACTTGAACACGTGACCACCAACACAATTCATAATTCATGTATTAAAGCACTTCATCAAACATGTGATATATGCATAAGCTTGTACATACATGGGGATTTCATGATATCATACTAGTTGGGCATTGTTCCTTCATCTAGGCATTTAATCATAGACATAATAGGCATAGAATGTGTAAACAAAATTATACCATAATCAAACATCATGATTCATCTCTAATTTCATCATCCAAGGCTTTTAATCCTAGGTTTACATGAATCTACATCATTACTAATCGATTACATATGCAATTTATCACCAAACATGGATTAGAATACAATTAGTCATTAGCAACATGAATAAGAGCAATTCAATCATGAAATTCATAAAGAAAATCCATAACTAGAATTTAGAAAAGAGATTCTTGGACTTCATGGATGAAAGGAGTCTATGAATGAACACTACGCATACCTTAGCTAGTTATTCTACGAATATTGATGGAGAGATTTTTGAAATTTGACGGTGAACTCTCTTGGAATTGAACCTTCTATGAAAATCCTAGGGCTTGTTCTTGAGATTTTTTGAGAGTAATTGAGTTAAAGCTACTGAATTATGGCCAAATCTCGTGTTGGAAACCGAAAAATGGGTAATTGCATGGTGGCGCGATGCGGAGCTATCGTGTTTCCACCTTGTCTATGACCTAGAAGTTTGGCGCGATGCGCCACTATCGTGGAGCAACACTGGAAATTGACAATTACCATTTGTGCTATCTTCGCAACGCACTGAAGGCTCAGGTGATACACTGTCTCACTAAAAAGTCTCTAACTCTTCATCCGGGTGTCGGATTTGGGTGAATTTAGTATCGATGGAAAGCTTATTTGATTCTTCACACGATAAAAGTGAAAATATTGAAAATACCACGTTTAAAAAAGTAGATTCATCTTTCAAAGAAAGCTTCTAACATTCTTGAAAAAATTTTTCAAGCTAGGAAAAGTATGGGGTATTATAATAATCATCCTAATTTCGTCTACAAAAAGGTCCAAAAGGTCAAAAAATCTCATCAACCCATTGTTTTTCATTCCTACCCAAGTTCGTCGGAGCTCTGGTGAAGTGGGAATGGAAAACTAGCTCCATTTCGGCAAAGCTTACACCGAAAGCCACTCCCACCATTAGAAAACAGTTGAAACCAACCCAACTATCCTCCAAACTCCGATGAAATCGACCAAAAAATGAGCAAAACAGTGACGTTGTGCACCAAATTGGAAAGGTTTTATCTTCACTTCACTTTTTGGGTTCGGGTTAGCAAAAAGCAAAAAGGGTATATCGAGGTTGGTTTTGTTCTTTGTTGAGATTCGGCTCAAGATTTCGAATGCGGTTCTATATTCAGTATATTGAAATCGACAATTAAGGTTCAACTTGATTCTTTCGTTCTTTTTTTTTTACTGTTTATGATGTTTGGTGTTATGAGTTGAACATTTGTGTTGTTAGATCCTTGTTGGTGGTGAATAATTACTTGGTGTTGATTTATTAGTTGATTCCTTTGAATTATGATTTATATAATGAAATGATATCTCGTTAAGAATTAAAATGAAATTCGGGGAGGTTTTGATGCTGATAAAAATAAATTCAGATTAATTTTATTCATTGATGATGTGGAATGTGATAGAATCAAGATAAGTCAAATCAAAAGGTAAATTATAGGTTTTGGGTTAGACAAGCCTTAGGATTGTATATTAATGAATGAGTGAATGCTTGTTTGAAATAATTTTCTATTGATATCGCATTTTCTATCAAATGTATTTATTTGTCGGGGAATGCCCCGAAGTCACATGTATATATTCATTATCGGGGAATTCCCTGCGATACTTTGTACTCGGAAGACCGATCATGATTTAGGCCCGAGGCATCGGGTAAAACATTGTTTAGGATTAGTGTAAGTTAGCATAGGTTTATTTTAGTACCTTTTATTTTGGACTGTAATAATTAGACTGGACACTATTTTGGACTTGTTTTATTTGGCTTGTTCGTTTGCTTTTTTTGTGTGGTTTATACATCCTATAGTGTCATACTAGTCGATATACTCAACCAAGCGACTGTGGTCAAACCACGGGACCGTAGGGTGTGTAACACCTTTCCCTCGGTCAATAAAATTCCTTAGCCAGAATCTCTGTTCACGGATCTGTTTTAGAGTCAAACCATTTTGGAAAAGGATTTCAAAAGGTGACTTGGCAAACCCGGCCTATGCCAAGTGGTGACTCTAAATTTAACTGAGAAATGAATTCTTTTTTAAATAAATCTTCATTTTTGCCACTTTAATAATAACAATACTTTCAAAACTTAAAATCAATTTTTGGGTTTAAAAAGGGTGTGAAATTTTCTATATATTATTGCCAATTTATAAGGATTATTGTCACGACCCGAATCAAGGGCCTGACCGCGACAGGCATCCCGAACATTGAAGGGCCGAGAGACCCCTTAGCATACTATCATTAGCAAAATTCATACATAAATAAAAGTGTGGAAGATATAACAATGTTCATTGGAAAAATTATAATCTGAAATGTGTCACAAGATATGACAATACTATACTTCAACTACCGTCTAGAAGCCTCATCTTTGGCTCTACGGATATCAACATGACTCGTGACTTTGCAAAATTCATGACAGTTGCACATCATAAGGTAGGGAACCTATAGGGGAGTTTAATTTTGAGAAAAAGAAGGCAATGAACGAGAACTAAAGTTTCACCATGATGCAAGCCAATTGCGGTGCTTCACTAGAATTAAATAATTGTGAATCTTTCCTTCACCGCGACGTGGTTCTTATCACGGTGATATACTGCCGTCGATGGTACCTTCTTGAGAAACAGGTATAATGGAGTTCTTCTAGCAGTAGTGATACAGCATGCGGAGAATTACATCTTTCTTGTTGCTTTTTGTGTAGCAGACAAGCAATGCGATGCCTCTCATGGATTTTTTTGAACAACTATGAAGCTGCATCGAAGATACTTGAAAGGTTAACATTATTTGGCTCAATGGTTTGTTGTAGTTTGGGAGAGATATTAATAATAAAATGGCCATCAATCAATGTACCAATAGAGATATAATATTTATTATAGCTCTGCTGAATACTAACTGCCTAGGCCGGGACAATGCCCCCGGTTGGACCATATACTGAAAGACTCGAAATATAAATATATGCCGTCTGAAAAATGGATGGCTCACCAATTCTATCAAATCCCAAGTGTTGTACTGATGTAATAGACCATGTGACTATACCGCATAACATGAAATATAGAGGGTCAATACACAAAGATACTGTTACGTAGAATAATCCAAAAACAAAATATATTTTATAAAACATAGGTGAGAGCATTTTACAAAAACATGTCTGCATAAAACAAATGAAAAATATATGGGCATAATTTAATGAGCTTAAAAAAACATCTTCTTGCAATCATAACTCAACTCTTTATTTCTCTTCTGAGCTAGATGGTACACCTACAATCTATAATTCCACGAGCTATATGGAATTCGTCCTTGACTCGACGGCCAAGCCCCCAACCCAAGTTTTCCACAAGGGATGGAGACTCTGCATCACTACTACACCACAAGGCTTTTTCTAGCATACAATCACCTATTTCAGGGAAACATAAAACCCGTGTCGGAAAATCACGATTTTGGGCTTTGAGTTATCTGAACTCATGCCTTCTTCAGGTAACCATCTAACTCTCTTAAGCCCTATTTTAAAATCTTAAAATCATGCTTTCTTCTTATAATAGTTTCTCTTTTATTATGTTTAGGGCACATCATAAATTGGATATCGTCATACCTAAACTTGCAAGTCCTTCATTTCATTCCACAACATCTCTACTGCCCTTTATATGTTAAAGCATATTATTCACCATCCAAAAGATTTAAAAATCAGACGA
The DNA here is from genome assembly GCA_026120095.1 of Capsicum chinense. Lineage (NCBI taxonomy): Eukaryota > Viridiplantae > Streptophyta > Magnoliopsida > Solanales > Solanaceae > Capsicum > Capsicum chinense. The sequence continues at coordinate 227,548,262 of JAPEIP010000006.1, read as the reverse complement.
GAGTTTACACTTCAAAGGCACATGAAAACAAAACACTTTCTCTCTTCAATACATTATCTACAGTGGTTATCTCTTTTATCAATTATATGAAACTCAGTATTGGGAACATAAACTTTTCTAAATCAAGGAAAACACCCTCTTATTCAGTCATAAAAACATTACAATTCATACATGACAGTAAACCTTAAAACTCAAGCTTTTAGCTATCCGTATAATCAACCCACAATATGTAAAAACAATGGGTTTAATAATAAGAGAGGGAATTACATATATCATGATTTCATTTAACTTCTCAAACTTAATATCACATGAAAACATGAAAATATTTCAAATTTAGGGTACAACACCATAATTTCTACAATACATCATAATAAAATGAGATTTTTAATGCATGTTCATCAGTACTTTCTAAATCCATTTCATATACATAAGTATATACTCTTTAGAGATTGTTTAAAACAGTCAATCTACGCCCATGAGGTTTGGGATAGTTCCACGTACCTTAAATTGACGAAAACATTGAGAAACTTTGACTCTTGAGGCTTAATCTCTCAATCCTAGATTATGTTCTCTTCTTGTGCTTAAGGAACATGAAATAGGTATTTTTATCAGTGATAAAATGTGAATAATGACCCTAGTTTAGTCTATAGATGTTAAGGGACGGTTAAGGGACATGAAAGGAACTTATTGCCCTTAAAATAGCATAAAAATGGAGCATTTACACCGCTATGCCATTAGCCATGCGGCACACAGCCCATGGCCTAGCACCCATGTGGGCGGCGCACAGCCCACGGCCTAGTACCCATGTGGGAGGTGCACAACCCATGGCCTAGAAAATCCAGTGATGGTAGGCGATGGCAATGCAACGCACGGTCATCTCTAGACCCTATATTGCAACACACACTTAGTTTTAAGGTCCTAAAACACCCCCACACCTCCCCCAATATTGATACATGGTCTACCATCAATATGAGGGTCCTAAAGGTCATTCTAAATTCATTAATGGAGCGTTACATCTATGGGGTGTTACATGATTCCAATGAACATCTTTCACTTCGAAAGCACTTCCCATACTAGGATAAAGATCATGACATATAAATTAAAATATAAATCATGGGATTAGAGTTTGCACACGTAGGAGCGACGGTTAGATTTGTAGCTTAAAAATATGGGGTGTTGTATCATTTCCCCATGGGATCATTCATCCTCGAATGATAGGTAGGAACTTGTTGAAGCTCTAAATGTATGGAATAAAAAACATAACCTTGCATTGGAAATTTTTCCTCAACAAAATATGCAAAGGCATCGAAAGAGCATCATGATAGCCCCTAGTGGATTGTGTAAGCACGAAGTGTGAGATAATAAGAATTGACATAGAGGTGACCTTGCACACGAATTCTTAGGATCATGATCATCACCAAATATAGCATGAGTTTATTTGGTGATAATATACCTGACTTACATTAGTACTAATCATGAAATGAGATTTCGTAGGAGATAGGAATAGAAGCATTCTCTACCTTGACAGAAACAATGAATAGACATAAAATTTAGAGACACTACTCAACTATGCCCCAAAAAATAAATAACATACTCCATCATTTCCAACTTACAATTATCCCATAACACATCTAACCACAAGAGTTTGAGTCCCGCCGTACAGTACTTATGTGTTGAAGCCTAACTCAGTGTTAAAAGTTGCTAACTTAAGCTATGGGACCCTGTACTCTACATCCCATTAAGAATATTACTTCACCTTATTACTATAATACAACAACCTCAAGTCTTGATTCAAGGAGTACAAACCACATAGCACATTGGTTTGCATTTTCATCAATCACATCATCCAAGCCTATCATTACTATACCCACTTCATGGATCTCCCCACTAAGATCAACAAATTCAATCGCTCTCACAAAGATTTTTGCCACATATCTCTTTCCTAACTATTTCACATAACGAGAGCCCATCTCCTTCTTTTCTCTTCACCTATTACTTTATCTATGAAAATCACTTCAAATTCTTACATTCAAGAACATCTACTCCCCTATCTAAGACATTACTACGCTTCCATAACCACCATCATACTAACATACAGAGGGTCATTGAGGGATACAAGCATAAGCATCATCAATAGGAGTAACACTATTTAATTATAGCCTATACTTGTTGCACTACTCAAGTTGGGACATGAGGTGAAGTTATGATACAATAGACACAAAGTGCTTCATATATCAAGTGTCTAGATCATAAGTAGAGAGTCGTTCGGCATAAACACAACACAACATGAGTTCTTAAGACAGACCACAGTGAGATACATGAGCGCTTACATCATGAGTCGTATAACATAAGGTCAAAATTCGTGAAGTTAACGATCGAGACAAGGATTGATATTTGAAGCTATTACCTCTCATTTTCAGAGTTGAGATAGTTATGAGTTTGCATAAACTTTATTATTTTGGGCTAAACCCAACATAAATGAATTGGTAACATATAGAATACATAGTTTCTTAGAACTAAACATGATATGAGACATGGATCTATAGATCATCAGCATCATAACATAGAGCTTGAATACATAAAAGGTTGAATTTACTTAGATATTCTTGCTTCTAGTTTGAAGGTCGAAACATGGACAGTAGTGCATAGAGAAGTTGAACCATAGACATAGGCATGAATTGAATACATAAGATATTTATAGAAAGACCTCTTAAATTGAAGTAGGAGGATCTTGCTTGAATAAGAATAGATTCACCATGACTCTTCCCTAAAACTTGACATCACAAGAAAATTTGGGAACCACCTTAATTCACCATCTCCCCATTAGATCAAAGTCACCACCCTAGAATTAAGAACATAACATCACTTCAAATATATAGACACAACTCTCAACACAAAAGGGATATCACCATATACATAAATGCTAAACTCTCTCTGATAAACTATACTTTGAAGGCCTTGCATTCCGGGAATGCTACTCTTAACTTTCACTAGCCTCTATAGCCATCACACTCTCATGAGCAAACATATCCACCCTCCTTATCACATAATGATCTATTCTCTACTACTTATCATACTAGCATTAGACCTTTAATCACAAACTCATAACTTAAGAAAATTTATAAAACTATACCAAAGGCGTATATGGACTACCTATATTTCCTTAATTCAACTCTAAAGAGAACCATACAACAACTCCCCATACTTCTCAATACTACAAAATTTGAGAACGTGATCTAGTTAAACGTGACACTTATACACATAAAACCTTATCTAACAACATGCTACTTGGGGGTTCAACTTATTCTTATATACTTACACTCTTATCCACTTAATGACTTAACCACAATTAAATGTTTTACTCTTGTCCTTAAGTATATATAGATCAACTATCCACTCATTATTCTATAAGTTGCCAATCTAGGCTATTGCGCACATTAAATCAGACCAACTACTTACTTCCATAAAACAAATATCCTTAATCTTAAGCTAATATTCTTACCACCATAATCCACATCTAAAGTTCAAACCTATAGTCTAATATCAATCATGTACCACCGATGAAGCATGCCACATATTATACTAGTCCATCAAATTGGGAAAACAACCCATATACCATATTTTGCTTAACTATGACCCATAAGTTCATTCTCTCCACATAATTACTACCACACTGTAAAATCTACCACACACCTTCTCACATGTAGTACTACCCTACAACTGCTAGAGGAAAGACAATTGGGGGTGGGGGGGAGGGTAAAGTCACATAACAACAATAGTCAATTTTAATCTTAAACTATAACCCATTACGATACTTTCTCATATTAAATCTACTTACTCATGCATATATCAAAACTGCCTTCAAAATTCCACAAACACCCGGGAGCCCCTACTCATAACTATTGGCTAATTTATCCCTTTCCATTCATTGCCTATAAATGATTTCTACAACCACCATAACTATCTACTTTGAGCTCCTTCATTATTTTGGATAAATAACAATCATAACCAATCACTTCCTTTACAACCTACCATACAATCTATAATTCTTGCTATAACATTAGTCTATCACTATAAAATGGCAACCCATCCCTTAATCAAGGGTTATAGAAATAAAACTAACTTATTTATGCAAAAGTTACCCTTACACTGACTTCTAAACTTATGACTTCATATGACTAATTTCAGGATCATCTTACTACAAATAGGTCATGACATATTAACATATACTACTACTTAGGTGGAAATACTGTTCCAACATTCTGCTATATATCTCTACCCTTAAGCATGATATCTGCAACAAGGATTGTAAAAGGGATTGAATACACTTTGTACCTCAGGATGAAAAGCATAATTGCATTAAGATGGAGGTATACACTCGAATCAATACACTTTGAAACACTAATGGACTCCTCTCAAGTCCTTGTGCTATCTCATCACTTCATGGATAACTCAATCAGAAAGAAACACATTGTTGGAGATTTAAAATCTTGGACTTGTATCTCCTCGACAATAAGACATAGCTAGTAAAATTAGAGTAAGGAAGAAATTTGGATAACTTCCATATGGACGACACTGTAGCACAAACTAGAGTATGAAAGAATGAAAAACATGTCCTAAATACCCGATAGCCTCCTGATTATAAGTATGATGCACAACATACCCATAAGTAAGACTCTACTAGAAAAGACTTCGTAGACACCCTGGGATCATGAACCATGCTATGATACCAAGTTTGTCACGATCCAAACTAAGGCCCTATCCATGATGGGCATACTGAACCTCGAACGATCGAGAGGCCCCTTAGCATACTATCATAAACAAAATCCACACATAAATCAAAGTGCAGAAGATATAACAATTTTCATTGGAAAACATATAATCAAAACGTGTCACTAGATATGACAATACAACACTTCAACTACCTTCTATGAAGCCTCTATTGAATACTAACTATCTAGGTTGGGACAAAGCCCCCGGCTAGACCATATACTGAAAGACTCAACATATAAGTAAATACCTTTCAAAAGATGAATGACTCACCAATTCAGTCAAATCCCAAGTGTTCTACTGATGTAATAGACCATGTGAGTATATCGCATAACCTGAAATATGGGGGTCAATACACAAAGGTACAAGTACGTAGAAAAATCCAAAAACAAAATATATTTTTATACAACATAGCTGAGAGTATTTCATAAAAATATGTTTGAATAAAACCAATGAAAAATACATGGGCATAATTTAATGAACTTAAAAAAATATCTTCTTACAATCATGACTCAACTCTTTATTTCTCTACTAAGATAGATGGTACATCCTACAATCTGTAATTCCATGGGCTATATGAAATCTGCCCTTGAATCGATGACCAAGCTCCCAACCCAAGTTTGCCGCAAGGGATGGAGTCTCTATATCTCTACTATGCCACAAGGTTATCGCTAGCATACAATCCCCTATTTCAGGGAAACATAAAACCCGAGTCAAAAAATTACAATTTTGGGCTATGCGTTGTTTGAATTCGTGCCTTCTTTGGGTAATCATCTAACTCTCTTAAGCCCCATTTTAAACTCTTAAAATCATGCTTTCTTCTTATAACAGTTTCTCTCTTATTATGTTTAGGGCACATCATAAATAGGTTATCATCATACCCAGACTTGCAAGTCCTTTATTTCATGCCACAACATCTACTACCCTTCTTATTTTAAAGCATATTATTGACCATCCAAAAGATTTAAAAATCAGGCGAGAGTTTAGACTTCAAAGGCACATGAAAACAAAATACTTTCTCTCTTCAATACTTTATCTACAATGGTCATCTCTTTTATCATTTATACGCAACTCTCTATTGGGAACATGAATATTTATAAATCAAGGAAAACACCCTCACATTTAGTCATAAAAATAGTATAATTCATACGTGACAGTAAACCTTCAAACTCAAGCTTTTAGCTATCCGTATAACTAACCCACAACATGTAAAAATAATGAGTTTCATAATAACAGAGGGAATTACATACATCATGCTCTCTTTTAACTTCTCAAACTTAATATCACATGAACACATGAAAACATTTTGGATTTAGGGTACAACACCAAAATTTCTACAAGATTTCATCATAAAACAAGATTTTTAATGCATGTTCATCAATACTTTCGAAACCCATTTCGTATGCATAAGCATATACTCTTTAGAGATTGTTTAAATCAATAAATCTACTCCCATGAGGTTTAGGATAGTCCCACGTGCCTTAGATTGACGAAAACGTTGATAAACTTTGACTCTTGAGCCTTAATATCACATCCTTAGATTGTTTTCTCCTCTTGTGCTTAAGGAACATGAACTAGAGATTTTTATCAGTGATAAAATGTGAATAATGACCCTAATTTCTTCTATAGATATTTAGGGACAGTTATGGGATGTGAAAGGATCTTATTGCCCTTAAATAACATAAAAATAAAGCATTTACGCCGTTATGCCATTAGCCATGCGGCGCATAACCCATGGCCTAGCACCCATGTGGGCGGCACACAGCCAATGGCCTAGCACCCATGTGGGCGACGCACAACCCATGGCCTTACATCACACTTAATTTTGAGGTCCTAAAACACCCCCAACACCTCCCACAATGTCTATACATGGTCTACCATAAATATGGGGATCCTAAAGGTCATTTTAAACGCATTAATGGAGAGTTACATCTATGGGGTGTTACATGATTCCTATGAACGTCTTTCACTTCGAAAGAACTTCCCACACTAGGATAAAGATCATGACACTTGAGTTAAAATATAAATTATGGGATTAGAGTTTGTACACGTAGGAATGATGATTTGATTTCTAGCTCGAAAATGCGGGGTGTTAGAAAATAATATCAGAATCAATATTTTTCCTAATAAGAATTGTGTTATTGAATGTTTTAAAAACAAAATTTTTGTCACTGTTTAATGGAATATTTCACAATAAGTTCATACGTAAAATGATCATTGTTTATGAGGTAAAAATAGTTTTTTGGATTATATTTCTATATTTTATAATTTTGCTATTGTTTAAAAATTCATTTTTTTAAGTACTCATTCTTAGTAAAAGTCTTTCACTGTAAGTTTTAACAATGTGAAATTATTTATTGTCTAACTTATACTAATTAATCAAAAAATAAAATAAAATTAAGCTCTTCAATTTAGTATCCTAAGGTAAACAGTGTGCAGAGAGAGTTACCAAACTCGTAAAATCTTACCGTAACTTATGGTAAGTGAAAAAACTATTGTAATATAAAATCATACACTATAAGACAATTAAACATATATAAATCCCTTTAAAATGTTCTTCTACACTTTGTGTGATATACTGTAAAATTTTTGTTTGATACAACAAAATTTATGTCTCTTTTATTTGTTTCACCACCTTATAAACGAAGCTGGTAAATTGTTGAGATTCACAAATTATATAAGCACTTTAGGTGCTCTGAGGAGTTTAAATATATAGGCACAAAATTTGTCTTTCTATTAAGTTCCATAAAAGTGATTTCAGATCGTAAATTTAGATAGATGATGTGGTGACAATGAAATGCAATCAACCCCTGCAACAATGACTTATACTTTTGTTAGAGAGCGCTTTAGCCCATGTGGGACTTCCTGACGTGAATTTCAATTTAGTCGAACTCCAAGACAGATATCAAATACCAAGTGTAAAACAAAAGAAAAAAGCTTGTTTTATCTATTTTGTTGTAATTTTTATCTATTTTTGTTATTGTTCATGTTTGTAGTGGTACATACTACATATAAACTTCATCTTTAAATTTTCTTTCTGATTCAAATTAAAGGATTTATAAAGTATGTTCAAATAATGCATGGTTCATCACTAGACATATAAGCATTTCTCTATTCTAATATTTCCTACAAATTTTTTTTTGGATATTTGAATGATTTGAATTTTATGTGCAATATTAGTTACATTTTTGTTATTCTGAATTTAATAAGGCTAATTATTTACCATAGTAAAGCTATAATTTATAAGGACAAGATGCGTAGTTAATTAATTAATATTTAGTGATAAAAATCTTTCTACTCTTTAATCTAGATTAATTTTATTTTTTACATGTTAAATAATTTGATGAATATATCAAAAAAACACTCAATCTCATTGCACATAACACCAAATCTGACGACAGATTAAAATAAAAGAAAATAATATGGTCAAGTAAACAAGTTAATAATCTTTCATGAATTTTATTCTCAAATATTTTCTGCATGTCATGCGAGTACTATAATAGTACTAAATAAAAGAGATGAATTTTTTAATCTCAAATATTTTTCACACATCGTGTGAGTACTCTATTAATACTAAATAACAGAGATGGATATTTTATTTTCTTAATAGACATACTAAAATAAAAGTTTAAAATTTCAGATACAAAAACTTAACGAAATTGAGATGACTCAACAACAGAATCAGAAGAAGAATTTTCACTAGCCCCAAAAGAACCCAAGGGACCTCCAAGGGTGCTATTGGGTGAAGGAGCTCGATGCTCGTTTTTGATAAGCAATGCTCTTTCAGCTTTCTGATGACTTCCACGATCTACTCCAATTCTTAAAGTTGAAGAAGACTGAGTTCTTCTTCTAAAAACTGAAGAAGGCTGAGTTCTTCTTCTGTAAGGTGAAGATGGTTGAGTTCTTCTTTTGAAAGTTGAAGAAGGTTGAGTTTTTTTTTTTGAAAGTAGAAGGTTGAGTTCTTCTTATGAAAGTTAAAAGAAGGTTGAGTTCTTCCTTTAGAAGTTTAAAGAGGTTGAGTTCTTTTAGAAGTTGAAAAAAATTGAGTTCTTCTTCTGGACGAAGAAGAAGGCTGAGTTCATCTTCTAGAGGTAGAAGAAGGATGAGTTCTTCTTCTGAAAGTTGAAGAAGGCCGAGTTCTACTTCTGGAAGTTGAAGAAGGCTGGGTTCTTCTTCAGGAAGTTGAAGAAAGCATAGTTCTTGTTCAGGAAGTTGAAGAAGGCTAAGTTCTTCTTCTCGAAGTAGATGGCTGAGTTCTTCTTCTGAAAGTTTAAGAAGGTTGAGTTCCTTTTCTTGAAGTTGAAGAAGGTTATGTATGGCTTTATCTCTTAGGACACGATAACAATACAAAGTGGTATCAGTACAAAGCTTCTAATATAATAAGAGTACAAGAGGAAATATCAATGGAATTATACTGATACAACTTATCATCAAATATAATATAGAGACTAGTCTAATATATAAGAGGGAGGTAAGTAATACTCTGAATGCCAAGAGCTCATTCTCAGTCTCTGAACCATGGCTACTTCGCATGACGCACACATCAATTGCGATAATCCGTACTATGATTTGCAAGTTGTAGAAGTGTAGTATGAGTACCAAACGAATGGTACTCAGTAGGAATTCACCAACTGACCTCCAAAGATAAATCAAATATATACAATGTATAAAAAGAATGGAAACTACACCCAAGATTCCATAAATCATATAACAGGTCAATGAGACAATAAGGATACCCTATTCTGTTAATGCCCAAGAGACTAACATTATAAGGCTAAGGAAGTATCATGGATGAACTATCCTATCCATGTCAAAATTTATAAATCTCAATATTATACCACATATCTCAAGCTAATATGCGAATAAAGGGCGAAAGAAAGGTAGATAACAATATACAAGGCCAAAGAATGAATATACAATATGAAAAAATGAATGAGGGGTATACGGTAGTATCATAGTTACATATAGCTATATATATATATATGTATATATACGTATAGTTATGAGGTTAACTCAAAGCATAACCTAAATCATCATGTCCTCATTTTAAGACCTCATTATAATCTGATCAGGCTTTAATATTCTTATAATTAGGGTTTCTAACCCACATGTCTAGACATGAATTAATTATGTATAGTAATGAAATCGTAATATAAAAAAGGACAAGAACATAACCTAAATCTTTATATTGAATCAATGACCAATCTATCATAAGCTAGCCATAATAATGATTATAATAATGATAATAGCAATATTAATAACAACGCGAGTAACCAACTATTCTTCACAACCAAACACCTAGTTGATCCTATGCGTACCCCCACCGCCCCAAGCTTGGAAGGTTCAATCAACATACAATAACACGAGGCTTATTCATCACCCATATCCATGCAACCGTCCTTTCCCAACTGATAGACACAGACGTATACTAGTGATAGGCAATGCGCATGCAAGAATGAATGTAAGATACACAATCAACATCACAGTCTCATCATCGTAACCATCATATCACCTTTATCAACCTCCAGCCTTGCCGGGTATCAACATATTAACACAATATTCTCCAAACTTGAACCAATTATATATATAATCACAACAGTATCCTCCGAACTCAAACCAGGTAAATATATCATCACAACAGTATCCTCCAAACTCAAATCGGGTATATATATCATTACAATAGTATCGTCCAAACTCAAACCGGATATATATATATCATCACAATAGTATCCTCTGGACTCGAGCCAAGTATATATATCATCACAATAGTATCCTCCAAACTTGAACCGAGTATATATATATATATATATCATCACAACAACATCCTACAGACTCAAAAAGACTATATATATCATCATAATTATTGATATATATATATATAGATATATAATAGATGCCCAAACACAAGAACCATGGTTAAAATAGTATAAATTCGTAAGCTTGTTGGTCGAAATAATCTTGGGGATTAAATCATTGTTAAAGTGTAGAAAGGGTCAGAATATCTCACGACCGAAGTAAATAATAGTGTTAAGACATGGACCAGAATCTGTATCGATCAAATCTTTAAAACAAAATTTTTAACCTCTTTTATACGTATAAATATTCCATTTAATTAGGTAATTATGATAGTAAAGATATCCATTGTTAAGGTGAAAAGTGAGTTTTAACCCTTATTTAGAAAAATAGTGATAAGGTTGTATTTCATCTAGAATCACATCAATACCAATATATTAATCATAAATGAACCAAATCTATGCATCCCATCACCACTATTTTAGTGAATGATATCGTAGGCAATATAAATATATATATATGTCCATATTCTACAACCGTATCCTTTACAAGCAGAAATACTTCTTGGATATCCAACCAAAATCATAACTGGACCCTCACCCCAATAATATATTCCAAATAATTACAACATCATTATAATGGCCTTAGGACCATATACATATCCAGAGCTCATATTGACAATTATATTTATAAGTCGTAGCATATCTATAATTTTCTCATATGTAGGAGGCATAATATTAATAAGCATATCACCTCTATTAGACATCTCATATCTATAGGTCATACATCATGACTAAGAAGAAAATAATCTCTATAGACCAAGTATCATAACTAAGAGGAAAATACATCTCTATGGGCTAGATATCATAAGTAAGAGGAAAATGCATCTCTATGGGCCAAATATAATAACTAAGAGGGATATGCATCTCTATGGGCCAAATATCATACCTAAGAGGAAAATGTATCTCTATGGGACAAATATCATAACTAAGAGGAAATAACATCTCTAGAGGCCCAATATAACATCTAAGGAAAATTAACATCTATATAGTCCATTGATAATAATCCTATGAAAATCATCACAATTTATCAATTCACCAAGTAAATCGCAAAAATAAGACTTAGTAGTCTCAACTAGGCCTACTATCTAAAACTAAGCACACAACAGCTGACACAAGTCTTGGCCTATATGGGCTGGATGATCCCACTTCTAATCCTCAATCTCCATATTTAGGCAAACTATGCCCAAAACTAGGCTAAGGTATCTAGTTCAGCTTCTAGATGTCAAGTAAGTCATAACCAATCCTAGAATAGGAAATTAATCTAGAAACATGCACAATTATGTTAATTCTCCCCAAGACACGTCAAGATCACTAGACTAGCCTAACTAAGGTCAATCACGTTAACCATGATTCCAACACTTGAACCATATCCCAAACCTAGCATCATAGAACATCTATACTACAAACTAATTCAATCTAGGGAGAAGGCAAGAGAATTCTAAAAGGGTCATAATCATACTACCTTATGGGTCCAAAACTCTCATCCAATCCTCAAACATCAATAATCAGGTCTAAGTAATTATACTCATTATCAACCTTAACATTCACATTCACATACACATAGAATATATAACACACATCATCATCGAAAGTGAAATATCATGGAAAATACACTGATACAACTTATCTTTGAATATAATATAAAGACTAGTAAAATACAAAAGAGAGAGGAAAGTAATAATTTGAATGTTGGGAGCTTACTCTGTATATCTAAACCATGGCTGCACCACATAACACATACATAAACGGCAATAACATGCTATGATCTGCTGGTTGTAGAAGTGTAGTATGAGTACCAAATGAATGGTACTTAGTAGACAACTACCAACTGAGATTCCAAGATAAAGCAGATATATATAGCATATAAATAGAATAGAAACTACACTCAAATGTCCATAGATGATATAACAAAGCTAGTGAGATATTAAGGATAGACTACTCTATTCATATCCAAAAGACTAACATAATAGGACTAAGTAAGTATCAAGGATGAACTATCCTAATCCAGTCATACTCATGATCTCAATAATATACTGTATATCCCCAGCCAATATAAGAATAAAGAATGAAAGAAGGATATACTATAATATACAAAGCCAAGGTTGAATATATGATCTGAATAAAAAAAGGAAGGAATATACGGCAATACCATAGTCACATATAGCTAGATATACATATATGTAGATACAATGTCATCTTATTGCATAACCTAGATCATCATATCTTTATTTTAAGGCCTCATTATAATCCTATTAGGATTTAATGCTATCCTAATCAGGGATGGTGTTTCCACATGGATAGACATGAAATAATCACGCATAATAATGAAATCATAAGATAGAAGAGGCCAAAAGCATACCTCAAATCTTGATACAGAATTAATAACCAATCTATCATAAACTAGCTATAATTATTATCATAACAATGATAATAACAATATCAATAACAGCGTGAGTAACTAGCTATTCTAGATAATCAAATACCTAACTGAGCCTATATATTCCCCTGCTGGCCTTGACTCTAAAGGCTCAATCAGTACACAACAACATAAGGCATAGTCATCACCCATATCTATGAAACAGTCCTATGTCGACTGATAGACATAGGTGCATAGTAGTGATAGGCAATGCGCATGCAGGAATGAATACAAGGTACACAATCAATATCACAACTATCCTCTGAACTCGAATATATATATATCATCATCACAACATCCTCCGGCCTTGTCGAGTATCAATATCATCATAACAGTATCCTTTGGCCTTGTCGGGTGTCAATATCATCATAACTGTATCCTTTGGCCTTATCGGATATCAATATCATTATAAGTATCCATATATATGTATACATATATAATAAGTGTAGAAACTTAAGTTATGGCTAAAAGAATGTAAATACGTAAGTCTGTTACCGAAAATGATCTTTGATACTAAATCATTGTAAAAATGTAGAAAGGGTCAGAATATTCATGATCGAAGTAAGTAATAGTGTCAACTCATGGATCAGAATCTATCTTGGTCAAGTATTTAAAAAATATTTTTAACCTCATTTATACATATAAATATTCCATTTAGTAGGCAATTATTACCGTAAAGAAATCCAATGTTACGGTGAAAAGTGGGTTTTAACCCTTATTTAGAAAAAATAGTGTTAAGATCTTATTTCATCTAGGATCACATCAATAACGATATAATAATTATGAATGTACTAAATCTATAAATGCCAGCACCAATATTCAGTCAATGAAATCTTAAGTAACTGAAATATATATGTATCCATATTCTACAACCCTATCCTGTACAAGGATAAATACTTCTCAGTTATCTAACCAAAATCATAACACGACCCTTAACCCAATAATATATACAAAACAATCACAACATCATACTCACGGCCTAAGTCCCAATAACAAAAGACAAGCAATACAAGGGCTAAAGTGAAGTGTGAGCCTCAAAAGGGCTAAAGTAAATGACAAGCCCCACGATGGTTAAAATAAATGACAATCCCCATGAGGGCTAAAGTAAAAGAGAAGTGAGGAAATACCTTCATAAACCATCATTAATCTTTAAGGACAATCTATCCATATATATATGAATGCATATAACATGAATGTTACAATACATTATCGGGTTCAACATGGTTAGCTCCATAGCTTCTCATGTAGTTAATAAATATGCCTTCTAGAGCCCTTAGTATCATGAATCAAAATACTAGCAACAAGAGGACTTTCTAGCCAAATCACTAGTTTGGTTACTAGGCAAAAGTATAACAATAGTAATATCAAAGTCCAAAGACCGAAATAGTGTTCTAGTCAATAATTTGAATGATAACATAGTCATGCGTATAATTAATAACGTAATCCATAGCTACACATAGAATTAGCGATAATGTAGTCAAAAATCATATTCATCACCTCAAATACTATTCCCATAACTCATTTACCACGGTTTCCCAACATGCTCCCAAGGCCATTTTGTAATACCCCATACTTCTACCTAGCTTAAAATCATTCCAAAATATCAAAGACTTTTTTTAAAGATGAATCCACTTTTATATATTTGGTATGTTTAATATTTTCACTTTCTATTAAGTGGAAAATTGAATAAGCTTTTCATCGATACCAAATTCTCCCAAATTCGACACCCGAGACAAGAGTTAGAGCATTTTTATTAAGGCAGTGTGCCATCTGAGCCATCAACGCATCACGGACTAAGACAAAATAGCAATCGTCAAAATCTAGTGAGCCTCTATGATTATGGCGCATCACACCAGGACTCAAATTCAGTATTGTCCTTTTTCCAGTGTCTCAGCACAGTGTCTTCGTGTCAGGCCAAACTTCCAGGTCATAAACAAAGTGAAAATGCGATAGCTCCATGTCGCAGTACCATGCAGATTCCTAATTGTCCAGTTCTAGTGACTTGGCGTGATAGTAGTGCGTTGCGCCAAGGATGAAAATCAAGAAATTTTCAAGAATTAAAATATGCATCCAAGGGTGTAAAGGGTCAATTTCTCACCTCTATATAAACTAAATAACACGTGACTCTGGCATATTTCACCTAAAATATATTATTTCTCTCAAGTTTCTCTCAAGAAAAAGATAGGATTTTCAATTGGAAATTCAAATCCAAGACTCAAATTCAAGAATCTCTCCATTAATCTTCATAGAATCAAGAACTAAGGTATGCACAGTGTTCATTCATGAATTCCTTTCATCCATGAAGCCCAAGAATCAAGTTTTAGATCTTCTGTTGTGAATATTTTGTTGTGGGTTAATTATGTTTATGCGATTATAGTTGTATGATTCCCAATTTGAAATCCTTATGTGCTATTATTGAACTTATGCTACTATGTGTTCTGAAGCATGTGAGATTGAGTTGAAATATGGAGTTTTATTGTATCAATTTGATGGTCATGCCTATGCCTTAAGTCATGCACCCTAGGTGTTTGATAAAATGTCTAAGAGAATAGAAATTATGCATTATAGCTTAATTGTGACCCGAGTGATAGATGCATGCTTTACCCTATGACTAAGAATGACTTCTATAATATTATGTGCATTATGAATAGTTGAGGGAATGTCCATGAGATTAGGTTAATGAAAGTATGACATGTTTATGGGCGATTCCATTCATGTACAAGACTATGATAACCATGTGCTTCATAAAATCCCCAAATTAATGTATTATGAATTTTTGATATTGGTCATATGTTCAAGAAGTGTCATGTCCTATCAGTTTCATGCTATCTTGTCCTAGGGGTACTTGTACCCCAAAATTTAGCTGTGTGCCTAGAGCCAGTGTTCTGTTTTCATGATACTCCCAGTCAAACCATGATCTGTATAATTCATTCAATCACATAGCTCAGGAAAACTTAGTAAACTCAGTATCAGTCCAGTCTTACTTAGTAATCTCATTAGTCTAGTAATTTCAGTGATCTCAGTATTCCCATAAATCTCAATAACATTAGTACTCTCGGCAAGTCCTCAAACTCAGTAGCATTCCATCAGTCAACGAAACTCAGTGAACTCAGTTTAGCTCCGCTAAGAAATACCATTAGTATTAGTTCAGTTCAGTTTATCAGTTCAATGTCTATTCAATTGGGAGTAGGATTCAGCACCGAGTGAACCCAAGAATGGGGACTCACCTATTATTTAGTGGAGGGTGAGATCCTTAGAAACAATCCTTGTGTTCCAGAATTACATAACCAGTATAGGTTGAGATGCACCCTATGCATTTAGGGATTTATACATCTTATTTGGGTTACCAACCAGGAGGGGTTGACGAAGGAGGTCCCTGTTAGAGAAGGTATACTGATATCTTTTATTTATCCGTGGCACGATACAAATACCCTTCTAGTTAGGGTTATTGGTTGGACCACACCAGTTCAGTTTTGGGGCATGTTGGTTAGATGATTACCGCCCACAGTCTCAGTTTTAGATCGAGTTTTAGTAATAGAACTTAGTTCAGTTCTACAGAAAACCAGGACTATCAGATACAGTCAAATTAGTACAGTGCGGAACCCAGCTAGTTCAATTAGTATTAGGAGTGTCAGATATAGTCACTCATGTTATCAGTATTTAGAATTAGTAATCATGTTATCACAAACTCAGTTACTAGTATATTAATTATACGAAACCCATGTTATCAATATTCAGTTTTAGGACTGTTAGATGCGGTCAATTAGACCAGTTCTTCATAATAAAAACTATCAAAAATAGTCATTACTTTATTAGTAATATGACATTAGTTCCTCAGTATTCAGTAGATCTAGTCATTTAGTATCCCAGTATCAGTACTCAGATATCAGTAAATCTACATTATCAGAATTGATGAGTAAGCTTTATCACAATCTCAGTTACAGTTACATATTCATGCATGTATTCTCAAGTTCAGTTATACAGTCAGTTATTATTTTTCATACATATGAACCCTAGTATTTGTCCTACCTCACTTATATACCAGTACATTCAATGTACTGATGCATTTGTGCTATGGTGTTTTATACCATAGGTTTAGAAGCACCAGCTCCTGAGCATCCTTAGTAGATCAGACATTCAGCAGCCAGACTAGCGATGAGTCATCATTATTCGAGGATAGCATAATTTTATTACTTTATTATTTTAGTAGTTCAAAGTTATTTAGGAACATGTCCCATCAACTCCACAGTTTTCAGACAGTTTAAAGGCTTTCAGACTCCAATATGTGTTCAAACAGTTTATTTTAATTTTGGGTATTTTTATACCCCATTACAAATATTGTATTATATTCAGTATTAGTTCAGTTTTGAACCTTATGGCTTTACATCTTATATTCTGCATATTTACTATGTATTATTCAGTGCTCAGTTACAGATATCAATCATGGGTTAACTTGTGGTCTTTCGAGGTCATGAGCACCGTGAAGCATTCCGGGTACTAGATTTGGGGCGTTACAAACTTGGTATCAGAGCCTAAGGTTCAATAGTATCCTAGGAAATCTAAAAAGCTGCATCTAGTAGAGTCTTGTACATGGGTGTGTTGTGCACCACACTTATGTGCAGAAGGCTATGAGATGATTTAGCAACTATTTCCCTTCCTTCATATTTCAGATCTTGCTATAGAAAGGTTCTTTAATAAATTCATGTAGGTTCTTAACATGCTCCACTCATGTCAACTCCACCTTACTTTCAAGGTAATCGAAACAGTGAAGATCAAGGTCCTAGGGGTAGGGCTTTCTCAAACAGTCCCCGCAGACAGTTATGGGATTGCCCACAGGCTCAAAAGAATCCCATCAGTTCTGTTATGTTTCAAAGTTGTACAGATCTCATTCATGATTATGAGAACTCATTCGCAAACCCAAAATTAGATATGCCGTCAGATTCCTTCTCAGAATCCTATGATAGTATATGACCTAGATTTAGAGGCATGAACCCAGGAGTTTAGCAGTATTATATTTGGGATAACGATATCCAAATTAAGCGGAGTATATATTCATGGGGATATTTGTACCAAGGTAGATCAGTAGGATTGAATAGTACAAGCAAGAATTTAAGAGTATTAATCTAAAATTAAGTATGAAGGTATGGATATGAATTAGGAGATGCAATATTAGTAGTATATGAATAAACAGAAGCAAATGATGTGTTTAGTAAGTTAAGCATGTGTCGTACAGAGTGTAAGTTTGTGATAATGATTGCAGTTTAGTTCAGAGTTTAGTAAATTGTTCAAAGACTTATGGTGATGGCTTAAAGCTAAGGTGGAGATGATAGATCAAGTGACTGAGTAGACTCTCAGATTCTAGTAGTAGTGTCAGTACATATAGAAAAGCAGTAAGAGAAGATGATTCCCGATCCATCCTTATCTTAGTGTAAAGTTTGGTACTTCAGTCAGCATGATGCCTATGCATGCTTCACATCTCAGTTCCATGAACACATTATATATTCATGTGCTTTCCGTAGAATCATGCATGATTCTAATCCCCAGTATAAGGAGTTTAGTTCTATTCCCCTCAGTAATACAAATCATGTCTCATGAATGCAGAAAACTTTAAACTCGGGTCATGCAGCTCATGACTCATGTACACATATCATGCTTTACAGTATACTCAACTTCCATGGCTTATGCTACACCTCTACTGATCAGTTAAATTCAGACTATGTTATGCATATCCTCAGTTTAGACCTTTTGGTAAGTCCATGATGTTTATATTCTATTCCTTAGGCTTTAGTCAAGTGTTAGGTTTAGTTAGTGTCCATTCATGCTTCAGGTCCTCCTGATTTAACCCTTCAGTGATCTCTCTTTATGAAAATAGTGTAGTGATAGGCAGTTGCTTAAAGTAGAGAGTGTAAATGTTACATATTAAGAGAAGATTGCTGCATGTTTGTTTTACACGAGGGTGTAGTTATGAAGATAGGCTTGAGTGTCATGTTAGTGTGAAGTAAATGGCTAGCAAGAGGTTATATTTAGAAGTTAGGAAAGTACAGAGGCATTCAGATCATTTACTTATGTTAGCTCCCATCGTGTAACTATCAAAATTCAGTTTCCATCTCAGTTACAGTTTCAGTATTCAGTACTCAGTAATTAGTGTTCAGTCTATGAATTTAGTACCTTAGTACTAGTGTAAACCTTAGTTATCAGAAACCAATATTCAGTCCCAGCTATAGTCTTAGTTACAGTTAAAGTCTCAATTATCGTCTTATCTATAATCTCAGTCCCAGTCATAGTTCAGTAATCAGGTCGGTAACTCAGTATATTTTCTAGCTTACTCGACCATAGCGTACTATTTTCAATACTCAATTGTTAGCCTTCCAGTATCTCAGTTTACAAGACTGTTCTAGAAGTATGTTGTACTCTTGGTGTTGCATTTTCAAATAATACAATTACCCTCAGTTCATGCTCAATATCTCATGTCAACCAATTAGTCCTAGTATCCTATGGATAATGCTCTACAGTTGCAGTCCAGTTATTTAAGACAATGTACAGTTTAGTCTTACACGCCCAGTATTCAGCTATTAGCTATCCAGTTAATAAGATAGATTAGTATATTTATGCATTCGTGCTTAGTGCCCATGTGAACCTTTTCAGCAATCTTAGTTGCAGTGCATAAGGTTTAGTCACTTTATCTTAGATGATATTCATAGGCCTTTCCTTCTAATACAAGAACCCCAGCCATGTAGCGATCTCCCATTCAGATGTCCTACTCAGACCAAGCCAAGATTTGCTTTCTCTCTATAGTCATTAGAACTCTATAGAAATAGTGTCATAGAAATGCTCCGATCGAGTATAATATTTCAGAATGAGTTAGTCCGCAAAGCTAGTACTTCAGTTTAGTAGTCAGAACAGAAAAGTTCAGGTGGTGTGGTTTCCCCATATTTCCACCTAATCGTACTATTTGTAATCTCATGAATATGATCATTCTAAGATGGACTAACTAGGTAGTTACGTGATCAAATTGGTTCATGTATAATGCCTTAGTTTCATATCCCAGATATTTAGTCATGATTCAGTTCGTTGGTGCTCTGTGCGTCATCACAGTTTTCCTCAATATCTCAGTCAAGTCAGTATTTTTCTAGGGATATAGTGTCCCAAGGGGTAGATACACTATAGATCCCTGTAACTTTCATGACATAAATATGCTTCTCTTTTATCGTAAAGAATACAGTTTGGAGTAGTGGGTACCTATAGGTTGACCCTCTAGCTCTAATCTCGGTCCTTTGCCACATATTCAAGATACTTAGTTCAGATCACGATATTCAGCTCATGTATCACATTCCATACCTAGTTGCGTTCTTATGTTTCTGCTCATTCATATTTGGTAATTAAGCTTAGTATAACGCCCCAAAAATGGGTCCCGGAGTGTCACACGGTGCTAGAGGCTATGAGTAGCCCCAAGCTAACCCTTTGAGCCATTTTCATTTAGTTCAACACAAATCAACGAGGTTTCAATAAATAACCCTCAAATATCAATAGAGTAACCATCATCCAAGAATAAAAGAATTTCAGAATGATAACAAAATACAACTTAGTAGTCAACTCCCAACATCTATATTAGTCTGACAAGCCTCTAAGAAAATCAATAAAACCAGCGAGCCATTGAGACATGCCCCAACTGACTCATACTCAGTTATCAAATGTAAACAATTTCGTGAAACCAACATC
>JAPEIP010000006.1:227499405-227518065 GCA_026120095.1 Capsicum chinense | reverse complement strand
ATCATAATCATGAGAGGATGAAATAAGTACAATAACACATGTGAGTCATCATATAATTTGTCAATAACTTTCAGTTCATCAAGAATATCAATTCTCATAATGTAAATATCATTTAAATCTTTTGAAAGAATAACTTTCACAATTCCATTTTCAAAATCACTTCACCATTCACCATAGACACAAGGAAACACACACTGGGAGATTCTATAATCGACATAAACCATGTGAGCTACATCGAGTCCAACGTACAACCCACGTTGGGGAGAGCCGTCCTATCCTTGCCATTGGAGTAGGACTATAGATATCAAATCCACACAAACTAGTGATCACTATATAAATTAGCCTCAGGCTCACTCCTATGGGGATACATTGTTCTAGGGAAGTAAGGTCGCTTTATACCTCCCACTCAGTGCTAAAGATTTCTCCCAGACTTAGCTTAGATCATTTCAAAGACAATCTACAACTAAATAATTTCAGTAATATATAAATATACATCGGGAGCTATCATGCTTCCCATCTATCAAAATCAGCCACGTTGTGGATTTCTTTCACACTCGATTTCAAAACAACTCCATTAAGACCAAAAGGTCAAATCATTCAAAATATCTCAAATATTCAACATCAACGTGCTTATAACACACACTTTCCCTAAAAAACACAATTTCCAATGGGGATTCACGATCCAAATATCAAAATTATGATAAATATCGTTCAAGATTCATGCTTTATATCTCCACACCTGTAAATTCATCTTTCAAAATCTTACACATGAAGATTTCATAATAATCATCATAAGATATGGGTTCATGCTTCAAATTCGTAAAAATCAAATAAAAATCATGCCTTTGTAAAGAAAAGTACTTTTGGGCACAAGAACAAAAGAAAGTTCTTGTTGAAAAACCCCACATACCTTGAATGATGAACTTTAGTTGATACTCGTTTTTGAGATGTTAATCGTGCCTTTGAATGATGGTTCTTGGAGTTCTTGAACTAGGAACTTGGAATATTGAATAAAGTTGCAGAATTAATGGTGAACTTCGGAGGTTCTTAAAGTTCTTGAACTAGGAACTTGGAATCTTGAATAAATTTACAGAAGTAATGGTGAACTTTGGAGGTTCTTGAAGTTGGATGTAGGAGCTTAGGGTTTTATTTTTTAGGAAATTTGATGAAATATAACATATAATGCTTCTAATAGGCTTTAATATAGGGTTTGGACGGATTTTGGGTTAGGGGGAATGACCAAAACGCTCATAAAAATAAAAAAAATTCTCGAATCTGTTCTTTGGTGGACTGTTTTGATAGTCTGTAGTAGATCAACCATAACGTTTTACTCCGATATCCAAATTGGATGAAACCAATTTTATTAGAAAGAGGACTCTCATATATTTTCATTGATATATAGTATCTTACCCAGATAATTGTGTACAAGGAGTTATGATCATTTGAATTTGACCCAAAAATTCATTTTTGTTAGGTTGAAGTAGATCGACCATAACTTTTCGCTCTAATAGACAAATTGGATAAAACCAATTTCATTGGAAAGAGGACTCGTAGAGATTTCCGTTGATATATAGTAGATCAACTAGATAATTATGTACATGGAGTTATGATCTTTCAAAATTGGAGCAAAAATTTGCCAAGCCTCAGTACTTTTTCCTGCACGTTTTACTGTTTACTACTATTCACGGTTCGATCGGAATGTTTATAACTCGTCGCTCGGGTGTCCATTTTGGATGATCCATATATTGTTGGAAAGCTTATTTGATACTCTACGCAATGATGGGTCATAATCTAAGACATTCCACACAAAAAATGTATAATTCATTCTAGAAGATAGAACCCAACACCTTTACGCACACAATTCAACGAAAAATTTCCCGGGGTATTACACTTAGACTCAGCCCAAGGTAATAACTTTTCTTAAGATTATACCTTCAGTTTTTTAATGCTTCAAAGTTGTACAGATCTTATTCATGATTATGAGAACTCATTCGCGAACCCAAAATTAGATATGCCATCAGATCCCTTCTCGGAATCCTATGATAGTATATGACCTAGAGTTAGAGGCATGAACCTAGGAGTTTAGCAGTATTAGATTTGGGTTAACATTGTCCAAATTGAGCAGATTATGTATTCAGGGGGATAGTTGTACCAAGGTAGATCAATAGGCTTGAACAATGTAAGCAAGAATTTAAGAGTATTGGTCTAAAATTAAGTATGAAGGTGTGGATATGAATTAGGAGATGCAATATTAGTTGTATATAAAGAAACATAAGCAAATGATGTGTTTAGTAAGGCAAGCATGTTTCGTACAGAGTGTAAGTATGTGATGATGATTGGAGTTTAGTTTAAATTTTAGTAAAGTGTTCAAAGACTTATGATGATGTCTTAAAACTAAGGTGGAGATGATAGATCAAGTGACAGAGTAGGATCTCAGATCCTAGTAGTAGTGTTAGTACATATAGAAAAGCAATAAGGGAAGATTATTCTTGAACCATCCTTATATTAGTGTAAAGTTTGGTACTTCAGTCAGCATGATTTCTACGCATGCTTCACATCTCAGTTCATGAACACATCTTATATTCATCCGCTTTCTATAGAATCATGTACGATTCTAGTCCCCAATATAAGGAGTTCTATTCTATTCCCCTCAGTAATACAAATCATGTCTGACGAATGCAGAAAACTCCAAACTCAGGTCATGCAACGCATGAATCATGTGCACATATCATGTTTTATAGTATACTCAACTTTTGTGGCTCATGCTATACCTTTACTGATAAGTCAAATTCAGACTATGTTATGCATATCCTCAGTTTAGACCTCTTGGTGAGTCCATAATGTTTATATTCTATACCTTAGGCTTCAGTCAAGTTTCAAGTTCAGTTAGTGTCCATTCATGCTTCAGGTCCTCCTGATTTAACCCTTCAATGAGCTCTCTTTATGAAAATAGTGTAGTGATGGCCAGTTGCTTAAAGGAAGGAGGGTAAATGTTACATGTTAAGAGAAGATTGCTGCATGTTTGTTTTACACGAGGGTGTAGTTATGAAGATAGGATTAAGTGTCATGTTAGTATGGAAGTAAATGGCTAGAAAGAGGTTATATATAGAAGTTGGGAAAGTACAGAGTATGAGTGTGCATTCAGATCATTGACTTATGTCAACCCCCGTCGTGTAACTATCATAATTCAGTTGCCATCTTAGTTAGAGTTTAAGTATTCAGTACCCAGGAATCAGTGTTCAGTCTCAAAATTCAATACCTCAGTACCAGTTAAAACCTTAGTTATTAGAAACCAGTATTTAGTCCCAGCTACAGTCTTAGTTACAGTTACAGTCTCAATTACCATTTTATCTATAATCTCAGTCCCAGTCCTAGTTCAGTAATCAGGTCGGTAACTCAGTTTAGTTTTGGGTTTACTCGACCATAGTGTACAGTTTTCAACTACTCAGTTGTCAGCCTTCAGTACCTCAGTTCACAAGAATGTTCTAGAAACATGTTGTACTCTTGGTGTTGCATTCTCAAATATTACAATTACCATCAGTTCATGCTCAGTATCTCATGTCAACTAGTCAGTCCTTATCTCCTATGAATAATGCTCTATAGTTGCAGTGTAGTTATTCAAGACGGTGTACATTTTAGTCTTACATGCCTAGTATTCAACTATCAGCTATCCAGTTAATAAGATAGATTAGTATATTTATGCATTCGTGCTCAGTGCCCATGTGAACCTTTTCAGTAGTCTCTGTTGTAGTGCATAAGGTTTGGTCACTTTATCTTAGATGATGTTTCATAGGCCTTGCCTCCTAATACAAGAACCCCAGCCATGTAGCAATCTCCCATTCAGATGTCCTACTCAGACCAGGCCAAGATTCGCTTTCTCTCTACGGTCATTAGAACTCTATAGAAAGAGTGTCATAGAAATGCTCCGATCGAGTATAAGTTTTCAGCATGAGTTAGTCTTCAAACCCACTACTTTAGTTTAGTAGTCATTTTAGTCATGTATTCTCGTATTAGATATGCACGATCAGATTTTCAGTACTCTCAGTCATGCAGTCATGAGTTAGCTCAGTCACAAAATCATGCATCAGATATGCATGCTCAGTATGAATCTTAGTAATGTCAATCAGGTAGTCATGTTTCATCTGTTCATGTTCAGTATGTACTTTAGCTTATCGTTTCTCCCAATTCAATCAGTCTCATTCCAGAATGAATGTCCCCAAGGGGGAAATATTGTAACACCCCATACTTCTACCTAGCTTGAAATCATCCCAAAAATGTCAAAGACTTGTTTTAAAGATGAATCCACTGTTATATATGAGGTATTTTCAATATTTTCACTTTCTATCATGTGAGAAATTGAATAAGATTTCCATCTATACCAAATTCTCCCAAATCTAACACCCGGGCGAAGAGTTAGAGCCTTTTTAGTAAGGCAGTGTGCCACCTAAGCTATCAATGTGTCGCGGAGCAGGAAAAAATGGAAATTTTCAAAATACTGTGAGCCTTCATAATTATGGTGTGTCACGCCAGGGCTCAAATTTAGAATTGTCGTTTTTCAGTGTCTCACTGTGAGGTCTCTGCGTCGCACCAAATATTCAGGTCGCAAACAAAGTGGCAATGCGATAGCTCCACATCGCGCCACCATGCAAATTCCTAATTGTCCTGTTCTATTGACTTGGCATGATAGTGGAACATTGCACCAAGTACGAAAATCGAGAAATTTTCAAGAATTAAAATATGCATCCAAGGGTCAAAAGGGTTAATTTCTCACCCCTATATAAACCCAATAAGACATGATTCAGCCATATTTCACCTAAAATATATTGTTTCTCTCAAGTTTCTCTCAAGAACAAGCTAGGGTTTTCCATTGGGAATTCAAATCCAAGACTAAAATTGAAGAATCTCTCCGTGAATCTTCATAGAATCAAGAACTAAGGGATGCACAGTGTTCATTACTAAATTCCTTTTATCCATGAAGCCTAAGAATGAAGTTTTAAATCTTGTATTGTGCAGAACCCAGCTAGTTCCATCAGTATCAGGACTGTCAAATACAATCACTTATGTTATCAGTATTCAAACTCAATAATCATATTATCACAAACTTAGTTAATAGTATATTAATTTTATGAAACCCATGTTATCAGTATTCAGTATCAGGACTGTCCGATACAGTCAATCAGACTAGTTCTTCATTATCAGAACTATCAGAAATAGTCATTCCTTCATTAGTAATATGACATTAGTTCCTCAGTATTCAGTAGACTCAGTCATTCAGTATCGGATATGTGAGCATATGCTAACATATTTGAGTCTTTTAACTCTAAATAATTGCAAGGTCTTGAGCAACTTTAGTTATTTTTTATTAGTTTATGTTTGATTTTGTAGTTTAAGCTGATATGATAGAGAAACAACAATAATGGAAGAATAAAGGTTGAAATTTAAAGAAATCTGAAGACAAGTGTGGCTGACGACATTTGTGATAAGTCGTCATCCCTATGATAAGCTATCAGGTTGGTCGTCATCAGTAGACAGAGAATTGTCCTAAAGTTGAAGTTGTGATGACATTTTGTGATAGGCCGTCAGGATGGTGATAAGGCGTCAAGGATACCGTCAGACATAGATAGGACATGAGAATTGGAGCAGGAATGTGATGATGTTCTTGATAAGCCGTCAAAATTCTAATAAGCCATCATCATCGTCGTTAGTCTTAGACAACAAGATCCAAAAGTGAAAAGAAGCTGACGACATTTATGATAAGTCGTCAGACTCCTGGTAAGCTATCACGGATGTCATCGTCTATTCCGAGGAAAAGCTGTAACCTTGATTTTGTTTCCATAATTAGGGTAAACTATTTAAAGATTTGTTTTAGGATTTTCTAGGGGGATTCTAGACATTAGTCGATACTTTGAGTTTTGTCAACATACTCTAATATTTTCTCTCTCTACTCCTAGACTTTA
The DNA here is from genome assembly GCA_026120095.1 of Capsicum chinense. Taxonomy (NCBI): domain Eukaryota; kingdom Viridiplantae; phylum Streptophyta; class Magnoliopsida; order Solanales; family Solanaceae; genus Capsicum; species Capsicum chinense. Next base: position 227,512,108 of record JAPEIP010000006.1, on the reverse strand, counting down.
ACAACACAACTATTTCAAGAGATTATTATTAGTGTTTCTGGGATTTTCCTTCATGATCTAATCTATGATTCACTAGTTATTATTCATCTCTATAAGTTTATATTTCAAATCATGAATTCAATTATGTGTTTCGTTCATGGAATCATGAAAGGCTAAACTCCTTTAACTTGAATTATGGGATCTAGGGTTAGGTTTTGATGAGTTGCTAAGTATTTAAGAATCAATAGGTTGTAGGATCTCTTGATAATTCTTAAGTTTTAATTAACATCTGTTGGTTCCAAACAGTAGACATACCTGTTTTGATTTGGTTGAGAAAGAAATCAAATATAGTTGGAAGTGAATTATTAACAGGGACTTTGAAATACTTCGTTTAATAATCAGCACTGTAACAAGGTTGGTTAACTTGAGGTAAAATCTGGGCAGTAAACAGAAATTCCCTAAGTCTGAGAGGATTAGGGAGTTAAACGCTTAAGTAGGTCGAGAGACATTTAAGCATAATATCGATAAAGGTAGCTTATTATCCTACCCACTGTGAGAATCTTGAACCACTTTTAGTATCTGTCATATACCGGAAGCCCTAGTGAACATAATTCTGGTTATTTCATAAAATCTTGATTTACAAACACTGAAAGTAAAGTTACAAACAACAACTTGTTATACCTAAACCCCCATTTCAGGAAACATTAAACTATCAGTGGATTAAATCGCAAACAACTTGAGTTCATACCATATACCCTATGGGATTCAACCCTAACCTTGTTGGGTTTTATATTGACAACGATCACTTACACCCATTCAAGAGTGTAATTTGAGTGTTATCAAAAATTACACCATTGTCAGGGAATACGGTTGTAAGCTGAAGTTTGTATGCGATAATTGACTGTTAGTTAAATTTCCTAGATTTACGTATATTTGGTGTTTTTATTTATTTCTAGGATTTTATAGTGTATGCCAAGCACCAAAAGTTTCGGAGAAACATTATTACCACTAAATTCGGAACTGCAACGAATAAGAAGAATGGCAAAATAGTAAGAGACTGATAGACTGGCAGCCTTAGCTAGAGTTCAGGTGAATGTGCAAAATATCGGGTAACATGCACGACATCCAACCCTGAGGATGAAGATTTAGGGGAGGAGGAGTTATTAAACCCTAGTATCCCAAGGCCTGTAGAGCAGATAGCTACACAAGTGCCACATAATGTTAACCAGAACCGTCCATTCCAAAGAAGAAAGAGTACCAGCTAGTCCAGTATAATCTAAATAATGATGATGATGGCAGTGATGGGGCACGTGCAACAGATGCAATTATTCCTCTACCATTGGCACCTGGAGCCACGTTCAACATTATGAGTACTATGATCCAACTCCTCAATCTGAAGGGGTTGTTTGGTGGCCTTCTTGGGGATTATCTGAACCTACATCTGGTGAATTTTGTCAATATTTGCAAATATTTTGATAACCTAGGAATGGGCCAGAACGCTATCCGATTGAGGTTGTTCCCGTTGTCTCTGTCTGGGGAGGCAACATTGTAGCTGAATGAGCTTACGCCTAATTCTATCACCTATTGGAGGGAACTGAAAGAAGCATTCCTAGAATGGTTTTTTCCACCCTCCAGGAGGGTACAGTTGAGAGATGAGATCAGCAACTTTAGACAGCTCCTTACTGAAGCTTTACATGAGACATGGGAGAGATTTAAAAAGATGCTGACATAGTGTCCAAACCATAATATGATGAACCTATACTTGATGGAGACTTTGTATAAAGACCTAAACTCTGTAACAAAACCAATTGTAAATGATTCTGTTGGTGGTTCGTTTGTTGATCTATCTTTTCATGATGCCTCAGATATGCTGAATAGGATGACTAAACAGAGTCGAGCTTGGTATACCAGGGAGTCTGTGGTAGCAAGCCCCATTATTTCTGTTGGTATGTCTGCTAAACAATGCAGGAGAGATTAGGAGAGGGATAAGGACATGGCCCATCTAAAGACTCAGATGGACTTACTCACCAAGCACTTATTATCATAGAAGACTGAGAAAGTAAAGTTTGTAACATCTCAAGACCGAGTTGATTTGAAGCCTGAAGAAGAGGCAAATTATGTTAATAATCAGGGGGGTTTCTGAGTCAATAGCCAAGGGAATCAAGGTCGGAACATTTATGACAAGCCTGGTTACAAAGATAGAGAGAAGGGAAATTAGAGAAGCAATAATGACAGGAGTGGTTTATATGTTTCTCCTGGAAATCGGGAAGCTGCTGCAACTAGCTCTGGAAAGATGTCCATGGAGGACATGATAGAAAAATTATTTAAGGGAGTTGAGGCTACCAAATTCGGTGTAACCACCATCAAGAATGATCTAAAATCCATTATTCAGTTAGTACACTTACAATCCACTGCCATCAAATAGTTGGAGCAGCAGATGAGCCAACTTTTCACTGTAGTTAACCAGAGAAAGAGCAGAACATTACCAATCGATATGGTTTAGAATCCATGGAATAATGGATCATGTATGGTGATTACAACTAGGAGTGGTAAGATATTACCTGACCCTTCTGTGGAAAAATCTATAGATAGTAAGGTAGTTGTTGATGAATCCAAAGAAAGCAATCCAGTGAAGTCTGAGTAGCTGGATAGTTATGTAAATGCTTTAGAGAAGGAAAGAGAGAAGGAAGAGGAAGTGGTGTTGAAAAATATCCCAAGGCCACCACCTCCCTTTCCTCAATGATTTAAGAAGAAGGTTGATAATGCAAAATACAGCAAATTCATGGAAATACTCAAGAAATTGACAATAAATATTCCTTTGGTTGAGGCACTTGAGCAAATACCAGGATACGCAAAATTCATGAAGGACCTTGTAACTAAGAAAAGAGCTGTGGGCTACGAATTAGAGCTCTCCACCATTGTAGTGCTATTTCGACAAGGACCTTAGTGCAGAAGAAGACAGACCCGAGCACATTTACTATTCCTTATACAATTGGGACTATGGAATTTGCCAAGGCATTATGAGATCTAGGAGCAAGCATTAATTTGATGCCACTGACTGTTTATAGAAAGTTTGGTCTGGGACATCTCACACCCACCAACATGCAACTCGTAATGGCGGATAAGGCAGTAAAGCGACCTGTCAGCATTCTGTATGATGTGTTGGTAAATATGTCCAACTATACATTCCCTACAAACTTCATCATTCAAGATTTTGAGGTGGACTTTGAGGTGCCCATAATTTTGGGTCGACCTATTCTCGCCACTAGAAGTGTGTTGATTGATTTAAGAGCGAATGAGCTCTTATTCAGGATGAATGATGAAGTGGTCTGATTTGATGTGGGTAGGTCAATGAAGCAACATAAAGAAATGAGTGTGTTCTCAATAGTTGATGTGTATTATGAGGACGAATAGGAAGTGTCCATAGCTGAGCAACTTGTTATCAAACCTTTGGCCTCAATTATAATGAATTATGATAGTGAAGGCATTGAGGAGTATGAAGAGACTGTTTGTGCTTTGACAGGAATGGGTTCATATCCTTATGATCCTAAAAAACTAGACCGTGACCTTGCTAATCGACCAAAACCACTAGCCAAGTCATCTATTGAGGAGCCTCTGGTGTTGGAATTGAAAGAACTGCCTAGACACTTACGGTATATGTTTCTGGGAAATGGGAACACGCTACCTGTTATTATTGCAGCTTATTTTGATGAGCAACAGGTAAACACACTTATTTCAGTACTTCAGAGGTATAAGAGAGCTATAGGCTGGACCATTGCAGATATTATTGGTATTCCCCCGGGCATTTGCCCATATAAAATTCAACTTGAGGAAGATTGTATTCCAACCATAGAGCATCAACGCCGTCTTAACCCACCAATGTAAGAGATGGTTAAGATGGATATTATTAAATGGTTGGATGTAGGAGTGGTTTACCCTATTTCTGACAGCAAGTGGGTGAGCCTAGTTCAATGCGTACCCAAAAAAATAAGGCATAATGGTGGTTGCTAATGAAAGGAATGAGTTGATTCCACTCAGGACTGTAACTGGGTGGAGAGTTTGCATGAACTACCATAACCTGAATTCTTGGACAATGAAAGACCACTTCCCGATGCCCTTTATAGACTAAATGGATGATCGATTGGCTGGAAAGGGGTGGTATTGCTTCTTGGATGGTTATTCTGAATACAACCAAATTTGTATTGCTCCTGAAGATCAGGATAAGATGACATTCACATACCCATATGGAACCTTTTCAGTTAAGAGGGTGCCATTTAGGCTATGCCATGAGCCTGTCATTTTTTAACGGTGTATGATGTCTATCTTTTCAGATATGGTGGAGGACACCATAGAGGTATTCATTGATAATTTCTCTATGGTGGTTGATTCATTCGAGATGTGTTTGGCAAATATAAATCTATCCTTGCAGAGATGTGTTGAATTTAATTTAGTGCTTAATTGGGAAAAGTGCTATTTTATGTAAAGAAGGGCATCGCTCTCGGCCATAAAATTTCCAAAGAAAGGATAGAAGTTGATTGAGCAAAAGTGGAATTTATTGAGAGACTACCACCTCCCATTTTAGTAAAGGGAGTGTGTAGTTTTCTTGGACATGCTGGCTTTTATCGGAGATTTATAAAAGATTTCTCAAAAGTTTCAAATCTACTTTGCAAACTTTTGGAGAAAGAAGTGAAGTTTTCCTTTGATAATGAGTTCTTGAAGGCATTTAAATGCCTTATAAAGAAGATGGTTGAGGCCCCTATTATTGTTTCACCTGACTGGTCAAGACCATTTGAGATCATGTGTCATGCTAGTGTTATTGCCCTTGGAGCTGTATTGGGACAAAAGAGGGACAAACTATTTCATCCGATATATTACGCCAGCAAAGCACTGAATGAAGTGCAAAAGAATTACGCCATCACTAAATAGGAACTTCTGGCTGTAGTGTATGCTTTTGAGAAGTTTAGATCTTATCTGCTTGGGACCAAAGTTGTGGTCCACATCGAACATGATGCCTTAAAGTATCTGATGGCTAAGAAGGAGGCAAAACCAAGTCTGTTTAGATAGGTATTGCTGCTACACGAATTTGACTTTAAGGTCAAAGATAGGAAAGGTTATGAAAACCAGGTTGCAGATCATCTATCTAGAATGGAAGGTGAATAGGAAATTAGTGATGAAACGAAGATCAATGATGCATTCCCTAATGAGGAGATCCTCTCTACCGCTGTGGAAAAATTGCCTTGGTATGCGGATTATGCAAATTATGTTTTGAGTGAGGTCATCCCAGAAAACCTTTCTTTCCATCAAAGGAAGAAATTCTTGCATGATGTGACTAGTTACTTCTAGGATGAACCGTATTTTTTTCGATGATGTGCGGACAATATTATAAGGAGATCCGTACCATAAATAGATGTATTGTGCATATTGGAAGTATGTCATGCTTACCCAGTTCGGGGTCAGCATACAGGCGGCCAAACGGCTAGGAAGGTGTTGCAGAGTGGCTATTACTGGCCAACATTGTTCAAGGATTCCCACGAGTTTGTGTTGAAATATGACCAATGTCAGAGGCAGGGGTCAATCTCCAAAACACATGAGATGCCCTTGACTAAGATGCTTGAAGTAGAATTGTTTGATGTTTGGGGCATTGATTTAATAGGTCCTTTTGTAAGCTCGTATGGGATGAAGTACATATTAGTTGTTATTGATTATGTCTTCAAATGGATCGAAGCTGTAGCATTTTCTGATAATGAAGGGAAGAGGGATGTTGCTTTTCTCAAGAAGAACATCTTCTCTAGCTTTGGAGTACCACGTACTATTATAAGCGATGGAGGATCTCATTTTTGCAACAAACTGTTTCAAGCAACTTTAGTAAAATATGTGGAGAAATAGTCCTGATTATCTACTCCATACCACCCAAAAATTAGTGGGCAAGTGGAGGTGTCAAATCGAGAGATTAATGACATCCTAGCCAAAATGGTGAACACTAGCCGAAAAGATTGGTATCGAAAGCTCGATGATTCCCTGTGGGAATATCGGAGTATGTTCAAGACACACATTGGCATGTCACCATTTCAACTGGTCTATGGAAAATATTTCCACCTACCAATAGAGCTGGAGCACAAAGCCTTATTGGCACTCAAAAAGCTGAATTTGAATTGAAAGGGGCCAACAGAGATAAGACTGGGGAAACTGAATGAGATGGATGAATTCTGTCTTAGGGAATATGAATGAGCAGATCTTTATAAAGAAAATGTGGAAAAATTCCACGATTGGAGGATAGAGAAATGAGACTTCCAAAAAGGTGACATGGTGCTTCTGTTCAATTCTAGACTCAAATTGTTCCCAAGTAAGCTGAAATCTAAGTGGTTGGGCATTTTTAAAGTTAGCCAAGTCTACTCATCTGGAGTACTGGAACTTGAAAATGATGTTGGCAGTACCTTCAAGGTAAATGGGCAACATGTCAAGCTTTACATTGGTCCGAGAGAATTAATAAAAAGTGTCACCATTATCTATCTCGATGAAGTCTAAAGTAATCGAGATATGTGAGTCATGCCACTTTAGTAAAATATGTGGTGAAATAGTCCCGATTATCTACTCCATACCACCCAAAAATTAGTGGGCAAGTGGAGGTGTCAAATCGAGAGATTAAAGACATCCTAGCCAAAATGGTGAACGCTAGCCGAAAAGATTGGTATCGAAAGCTCGATGATTCCCTGTGGGCATATCGGACTATGTTCAAGACACACATTGGCATGTCACCATTTCAACTGGTCTATGGAAAATATTTCCACCTACCAATAGAGCTAGAGCACAAAGCCTTATTGGCACTCAAAAAGCTGAATTTAAATTGAAAGGGGCTAACAGATATAAGACTGGGGAAACTGAATGAGATGGATGAATTCTGTCTCAGGGAATATGAATGAGCAGATCTTTATAAAGAAAATGTGGAAAAATTCCACGATTGGAGGATAGAGAAATGAGACTTCCAAAAAGGTGACATGGTGCTTCTGTTCAATTCTAGACTCAAATTGTTCCCAAATAAGCTGAAATCTAAGTGGTTGGGTATTTGTAAAGTTAGCCAAGTCTACTCATCTGGAGTACTGGAACTTGAAAATGATGTTGGCAGTACCTTCAAGGTAAATGGGCAATATGTCAAGCTTTACATTGGTCCGACAGAATTAATAAAAAGTGTCACCATTATCTATCTCGATGAAGTCTAAAGTAATCGAGATACGTGAGTCATGCCACGATGTTAAATCAGGTGCTGCATGGGAGGCAACCCATGAACCCCAGGATTGATCCATTCTAGGTATACTCTAACGCTTAGTTTAGCTTTATTTTCAATTTTAAGTTGAGAGTCTAGGGTAGGATGATGTTGTAACAATTTTTGATAGATAATTAGAAGTAATACAGGTACTTGAGGTAGTTAGATTGTTTTGTGACTTTTGAGAACCTCTCCATTGATCTGAGTTTATAACTGTGTGAATTGCATTCATCTATGACTGCGGTGCATCTTTTTGTGGCATTAGTCTGGCAACTTGATGAATTTTGCTGAATAAATTACATGAATCAGATAAGTAGTGATATGTGATATACTTGTGTGCCATGTGTGTGTGAGGTCTTACTCAGCTCCTGCTGTGTGCCAAATCTTGAACTTGTACTGTTAGCCCTGTCCAGGTTTTAGGATAAGGGTTAGGAAAGGATCATAGGCCAATTTTGATTGTAAACCACTTTCAGCCTAAATGACCTTCCCAATGTGAATAATATCCTTTGATCCCTGATTTGACCCTATATTCCTATTTCTTTCTGTGAAACCTCTCATATTCCTGTTTACTTCACAATGAACCTGTGTTGGCCTTGGTCCTCCTTGGACACTGTACACCTTGACTTAGGAAAACAACCTAAGTTGAGGGTGGGTATTATAGGGGTACGTGATACAAAATGAGCATGAAGTGAGGTAGAATAAGAGAAAACAATAAAAAGTTGGGTGCGGTGAAAAAGGAATAAGAAAAGAGAAAGCTATGTTAAAGATGATGAAAAGATAATATGATGATTGAAAAGACTGTATCCATCTTGAGCATGCGTGATCAGTAAAAGAAAAAAAAGGAAGAAAAAAAGATTGAGATGTGAAACCCTAAGAGTTTAGTGTAGTGTCAAGGAGGCATAGTCACTCTAAAATATACATGAATATCATACCAGCGCCTAGCCTACATTACAAGCCTAATAAAAGCCCTAAAGTGATCCTAACTGACCTACCTGAAGATTTGGGTACAGACTATAAGGGTAAGCCTATGGCATTTGACATGCAGTGTTTGGAACTTCATTCTAAGAGTGAGACTTGTAATTATCCCTATGTTTATGTATGCCAATTCTGATATGAGTGAAATAGGGATTTCTTTGTTGTGAGGGCATATTGGGTACGTTGCTAAGTCACTGACTTGTTCAGATAGTGTGATCCTGGTGTGTCATGATTCTTATTGCTAAATTTTTACCGTATGTTGATGCTTGTGAGTTGCATGGTTGTTTTTCAAAACATCAACAGTGAGTTTTAAATTGACTGACCTTGGAGACGGTGAAATTATTCTAAACTAATATGAGTAGTTAGCTACAAAACTGTACTTTGTATTCTCTTAGTTATGTTTTGGTTGCTTGAGGACAAACAATTGTTTTAAGTTAGGGTGTTGATGTGTGAGCATACACTAACAAATTTGAGGCTTTTAACTCTAAATAATTGCAAGGTCTTGATCAACTTTAGTTATTTTTGGTTAGTTTATGTTTGATTTTACAGTGTAAGCTGATATGATAGAGAACCAATAATAATGGAAGCAAAAAGGTTGAAATTTGAAGAAATCTGAAGACAAGTGTGGCTGACGCATTTGTGATAAGTCGTTAGCCATGTGATAAGCTATCAGGTTGGTTGTCATCGGTGGACAGAGAATTGGCATAAAGTGGAAATTGTGATGACATTTTGTGAGAAGCCGTCAAGGGTCTGATAAGTCATCAGGAATGTCGTTAGCCTTAAACAGGAGATGAATTTCAGCTAGAAGAGTTAACAACATGTTGTGATAGGCCATCAGGATGGTGATAAGGCATCAAGGATACTGTCTGACGTAGACAGGATATGACAATTAGAGCAGGAATGTGATGATGTTCTTGATAAGCTGTCAAAATCCTGATAAGTCATCGTCGTCGTCAGTCTTAGACAGCAAGAGTCAAAAGTGAAGAGGAGCTGACGACATCCGTGATAAGTCGTCAGACTCTTGATGAGCTATCGTGGATTTCATCATCTATTCCGAGGAAAAGCTATGACCTTGATTTTTTTCCCTAATTAGGGTAAAATATTTAAATCTTTGTTTTAGGGTTTTCTAGCGAGATTCCAGACATTATTCGATACTTTGAGTTTTGACAACATACTCTGATATTTTCTCTCTGTACTCCTAGACTTTAACTACACAACTATTTCAAGAGATTATTATCAATATTTTTGGGATTTTCCTTTGTGATCTAATCTATGATTCACTGGTTATTATTCATCTCTGTAATTTTATATTTCTAATCATGAATTCGATTATGTGTTTCGTTCAATGAATCACGAGTGGCTAAACTCCCATAACCTGAATTATGGGATCTAGGCTTAGGTCTTGATGAGTTTCTAAGTATTCAAGATTCAATAGGTCGTAGGATCTCTTAATAATTCTGAAGTTTTAATTAACGTCTGTTGGTAGCAAACAGTAGACACACTTTCTTTGATTTGCTTGAGAAAGAAACTCAAATGTGGTGCGAGATCTGGATTCACAATAAAAGACGAAAAAGTAATTCTATAAATTATCGAGTTTGCAGCAATCTGGACGAACTACGAACACCTGATTCTCCTCTGTGCAAGATACGTAGGCAGCCCTCCACGGGTTCGGTGATCCTCAAAACGAAGGTTGTATTTTCTTAAGAAAAGAAAAAGAAAAGTTTTGATCCTTATAAAAAAAATCAGTCAATTCATTTTCAAAAATTAAAAAAAAAATAATTATTAATAAATTCAATAAAATCATTTTCTTTTCAAATAAAACAGCGGATTTCTTCATGTCTCCTACTTCACGAACTACACACTCTTGATTCTAATCTCAGGGAGATACGTAGGCAACCTTTCTTAGGTTCGGTGATCCTCATTAAATTTGAAAAAAAAAAATAAAGGACGTTAGTCTTCTTCTAAAAGAAATACTTATATAAAGTGAAAAAAAGGTGTTTATTAAGATTTCAAAAATAAAAATAGAAAAGAAATTTTTTTTTTCCTAATTAAAAATTCAAAAAAAAAAGTTCTTGCTTCATCTTTTAAGCTTCCTGAACTACGTTTGGCCTGATTCTTGTTTCAACAAGATACGTAGACAACTCTTTTTTTGAGTTCGGTCTCATCTAAAAAAAATAAATCTTGACCTAATAATTGGTACCAACATACTTAAAAATATGAATAGAAAAAAAAATTAAGTGTATTATGAGATATGATAGAGTGAACCAACTAGATTGTGAACTACATATTCTTTTGATGCCTCTAATTATACTAAAGTTCACTTGGAAAGTTTTCTTGTTCTAAGCAAGTTTAAAATAAATCTTACCTCACTCTTTCATGTGCATTGAGTGGTGAGCTTTAGATAGAAAATTCAAAGGCATCACTCTGTTGAGACGAAATTTGAAGATACACTTGGTTTGGGAAAGGATCGTAGGCCTTCTTTGATTCGATCGTGCATTCCACAACCCACCAAATGGCATTAATCCCTAGTACTTCTTCATTTGAGCCTAAAACCTTTTCTTTGGATAACCACATCCGAGCCTATACCTTTCGAGTGCTTATATGAACTATCCCTCATTTGTCCTTCTTCATTGAGCGCACTAAATAAGTACAAGTTGTAAATAATGATTCATGATCAAAGGTGCCAGAGGGAAAGAACGTATTTCCCAGGAGAACAAAAATAAAAGACGACTTCAAATAAGAAAGAGCAAAACCCCATAAAAAAATGAAAAAAAGAAACTCCAACAAAGGTGGAGAATCCTCATCATCATAAAAAAAAAAGAAAAAAAAAGATTAAGAAAATACATTTATCAAAAATAAAAGAGGAAAATCTCCAGCACAAGGTTCAAACAAAGTAGACCCAAATACAAAACAAGGGGCAAAGAGGCACAACAAAGAAGATCGAGCGTCAAACCGCAAGAAATAATAAAAGCACGGAAACAGTGCAGTGATCATTGAGGAATTAGTCACTTAACTCCCAAATATCATCCTACCTGTCCCTAAGACTACAATATCAATCAATTACAAGTCCTACATGATTCCATTTTGAGTGTTCTCACATTAGTGGATACTTACATGATTTTCAAGCTTATGGTATCTCATTGATGCGTTGAATATCTTTCTGAGTGTGAGTGATTCTTAAATATCCTCAAATCTGTACTCTTTTATTATGAGTAAATTAGGAGTTTAGTTGTGGTAAGGGCACTTGAAATTTGAGGATAAGAAGAATTTTAAACACTTGATTGAGGCAAGATAAAAAGATCTTGTTGAAAATTAAGTATATTCAAGGTACCATTTGAAACTATAGGGAGAACTTCTAAGTTGATCTTGAATTTTGCTCAAAAGTAATTAGAGATAATTCGACCATAATGCTAATTGTTGGTACCAATTGAAGTCAAGAAATGAATTAATTTCATTCTTTCATTCTCTAGATATTTATAAAGCACATACTTTCAAAATTAATGAAATAAAAAAAATTATGTTTGTCGTGAACTACGTGAGACCTGATTCTTACTACGCAAGATACGTAGGCAGCCCTACAATAGGGTTCGGTCTTGCTGAATAAATTATTTTTTTACAACCCTAAAAAGTAAAATACTGGGGCATTTTTTTTCTGTTAAAAAAAAATTCAAAGTTCGTCGCATCCAAAACTAGGGCATATTTTTTTTATAAAAAGAAAAAATCTAATTTACGTCAATAAGTGAAACATCTCCCGAGTACACCTTAGGGAACAAAACTACCTAATTCTCTTTGTCCTCCTAGGGTACCATCCCCTAGTTGACATCTTTTTTTCCTCCTAGGTACCCCTAGTTGACATCTTTTTTTCCTCATAGGGTACCATCCCCTAGTTGACATCTTCTTCATCCTCATAGGGCACCATCCCCAAGTTGACATCTTATCTCATCTTTATAGGGCTCCATACCCTAGTTAACATCTTATCACGTCTTCATAAGGCTCCATCCCTTACTTGACATATTATTTATCTTCATAGAGCGTCAACCCCTAGTTGACATATTTGTGTACACAGGGTGCCATCCCCTAGGTGACATTTTATTCATCTTCATAGGGCGTCATCCCCTAGTTGACATCTTATTCGTCTTCATAGGGCGCCATCCCCTAGTTGACATCTTATCTCGTCTTCATAGGACGCCATTCCTTAGTTGACATCTTATCTCGTCTTCATAGGACGTCATCCCCTAGTTGACATCTTATTCGTCTTCATAGGGCACCGTCGCTTAGTTGACATCTTATTCATCTTCATAGGGCGCCATCCTTTAGTTGTCATGTTATTTCATCTTCATAGGGCGTCATCCCCTAGTTAACATCTTATTCGACTTCATAGGGCACCATCAACCAGTGGACATCTTATTTATATTCATAGGGTGCCATCCCCTAGTTGACATCTTATTTGTCATCATAAGGCGCCATTCCCTAGTTGACATCTTATCT
>JAPEIP010000006.1:227474725-227490507 GCA_026120095.1 Capsicum chinense | reverse complement strand
AGTTTCAAGGCCATTAACTCAACAACAATGGGTAGAAAGTTTGGATGAAAAGATCAAGCTGCTTAATCCAAAATGCATGGCATAATCATTAGTGTTGACTGTCATTTTTAGATGAATTTTTCATTTCTTTGTTTCAAAAGGCCATTCATTTTCTTTTATTTTTTATCTTAATTTTTATTTTATCTTTCTTGATTTAGTTATCCAAACAAAAATTGTCATTCTTTTTTTATCTCTTGTTTTTGAGTTAATTCTGTGTCAAAACAAGTGAGAAAAGATTTCAAAACTGGCTACCAGCTTCTTCAATTGTAAAAAGTGAGAAAAAAGGCCAGCACATGAAAGAGATATGATTGTGAGCCAAAATAAGGTATACAGAAAGTTCTGTTAATAGAAAATTCTGGGACCTCATGGCAATACTAGAGTCCAAAGGGTTTATCTGAGGAGCATGACAAAGCAAAGATACTGTATTTGTTTCAAAGCCACTCTTAATAATCTGAGTTTTGGTCAATGATACATCAAGTGAATGATATATTTAGTGGTTGGAAGAAAGGTTAAATATGATGACGGCAAGAGCGTTTACCACGAAAGCCAAAGCCACAAACCTTCCTCCATGTTTTTAAACTCACAACTTTTCTTTGTATGAAACATGAATACATGGCACCTTTAAATCAAGGATTTCAAAGCCTAAACATCAAGGAACCTAATTTTTCGCTTTTACAAATGCAGGAAGAAATATTGATGCACAGGTTTGATAATTAAATCATGGTAAAAATTCATCATCTTATATCCCTCGGAGACACACTTTCCTGTCCAGGGATATTAGTTTTCATTTGCTGGGTGATACACTTCTTAAATTGAACCTTTACTCCGAGTAGACGTAACTTTTAGGCGACTCATCCCTCTTGATTCCTAGAAGACGTACCATTTAGTTGAGTCATCCCCCCTGATTCCTATAAGACGTACCTTTTAGTTGAGTCATCCCCCTTGATTCCTATAAGACGTACCTTTTAGTCGAGTCATCTTCCTTTGATTCCTATAAGACATACCTTTTAGTCGAGTCATTCCCCTTGACCCCTAGAAGATGTACCTTTTTGTCAAGTCATTCCCCTTGACCCCTATAAGATGTATATTTTAGTCGAGTCATTCTCCTTGATTTCTAGAAAATGCACTTTCAAGTCGAGTCATTACACTTAATCCTTATAAGACGCACTTCTTTGTTAGTTTTCATTTGTCAGGTGACACACTTTTTAATTTAAACTTCTATCTCTAGAAGACGCACTTTCTAGTCCGAATTCCTCACTTTAATTCTTAGGAGACACACTTCCTAGTCTTGGTCATTCAATTTTACTCTGAATAGATGCATTTCTTGGTCAGAGTCTTTATTCATTATTGCAACATGCAAGTAGGTATGATCTGACTTTCTCAAAAGTCTTCTGATTGTAAACTGGGGCCAAAAAAAAAATTAATATCTATTTTGGAACTTTACTTTTATTGAAAACGATTTTCTCTTTACGATAATTTTATTTGGGATAATTTTCTTTCTATTTTTGATGTGATTTCAGGAGCCCGCCCGAAGCACAGGACGAATAAATGGAAAGTTAACAAGCAAGGTGAAGAAATTGAAAGTCAAGCCACAAGGTGAAGAATTTGAAAGTCAAGTAACAAAGTGAAGAAAATGAAAGTCAACAGATTGAAAATAGCAAGTCCGGAGCCCGCCTGGAGAACAGGGTGATGAAATTGAAAACCAAGCAACAAGTTGAAAAAGTTTTAAATCAGGAGCCCGCCTGAAGAATAGGGTGATGAAACTCAAGTCAAGAGTCCAACAGAAGATTCGTAGATAGGATTTTGTAATTTCATTTATGTTTTTAACTTGTAATTTTTACTTTTGATGTAATAACAGAGTCGCGGACCGAAACCTCGATGGGACCTCGCTTGACTCTCCAACTCGGCATAGTCCATCTTCTTCCAATCCTATGAGATAACTGTCACTCGATTCTCTCATAACTTGGGTAGATAGGATGTCCTAAGTCAAGACCTAGTTTCCCTCCTTCCTTGTGCTTCGTGCTTTTGAATAAAGGCCAGGACAAAATTTTGTCTCATTGTCTACTGCTTTGTATGAAAACTCCATGTGTTTACATCCAAAGGGGGCATGATGTACACACGTAATTTTGTCCTTTTCTGAAAATATTTGAATTATTTTTATTTTATTATCTTTTATTAATTTTTATTTTTATTTTATTCACCTTACAATACTTTTATTTAATTGATAGTTTCTCAAAAAAAAAAAAGGAGAAGAAAGAATTAAAAATAATTAAATACATAGCATCTTTGCCACCTCAACACCTCACTTTCAATTTTTCATTGCATACACGCAAAAGGCACACACCCTACTCATTTTTCCACATGTCACCCTCATTTTTTCACATGCCTCACTAGCTTTTCCACATGCCACACACTTATTCCCACAAGCCACTGATTATATACTTCCACATAGGATAATAAATAAAGAAAAAGAAAAACCAAATAAAAAATATAAAAGGAAAATTCTAAAAGGGGAAAAGTGGGAGGCTCATTCTTTCATCATCATCTTCTTCACAAGAAGAACAAAAAAAACTGATGGAGAGAAGAGAGAATCGCGCGAGAGAGAAAAAAATTGAGAGAGAAACGGTATCATGAACAGTGCCATGAACAGTGCTGTGAACAGTTTTGTGAACAGTCCCGTGAACAGTGTCATGAACAGTATTGTGAACAGTACCATGAATAGTACGTGAAAAGTGTCGGTTTTCGGGTTCGATTGGATTTACAAAGCTTCAGTTTTAGGTCTCAAATTCTTCAATACAGAGTTAGAGTTCGTCATTTTTGAGGTCCTATTAGGAATTCTATAGTCCGGGCTTTCTTGATTTTACTATCAATGAAATAGATTCTTCAAAGGTCCATCTCTCAACTCTATTTTTTTTATTATATCGAAGTTGGTTAATATCGTGATTTTGTGGTGCGGTTTTGAATATTTCGAGATAAATGTTAATTGTTGTTGTGGATATGAATGATTGGTATGCTTAAATGTCTGAATCTTCGTTGGGGTATGTATTGTTGGTTTTGGATTTTGAAAAGTCATTTGATAGTCGAACTGGTTTAATAATGTGGTTAAAAATGTATTTGGGGGATGAAATAGAGAAATTGATATAAAAGTTGAATTTAGTTTAGTTTTGGTTTATTGTTGTTTTTTTTTTTAATTCGTCATGAGCATGAATATTTTTGGAATGTAATAAAATTATGATATGTTGAAATGGATAGGCGAATGCTGGTTCGGGTAGGCAAAAATTTAGGAATAAGTTTTTTTGTTGAATGTTTGAATATGGAATTTGAGTTGAACAGTTTGGTTTTAGTTCTTGCATTTGGAAATGTATTCATTTAATCAGGGAATGCCCCGAGATCACCTGTATTTATTCACCGGGAAATGCCCCAAAGTATTCTGTATTTGGAGGACATTCGTGATGGCATCGGTTAAAGCATTGGAGCATAGTTTAGGATTAGTGTAGGTTTACTTTTTAGTACTTTTTTTTTTTACTTTGGTTTCTAATAATTGGCCTAAAAACTATGTTTCAAATTTGTTTTGTTTCATGTGTTTCATTTATTATTTTATGTGATTTGCGTGGTTTATTCATTCATAGTGTTAAATTAGCCGATATGCTCCACTAAGCGACCGTGGTCGAACCACGGGATCGAGGGATGCCGAATACCTTCTCCTCAGTAAACACAATTCCTTAGTGGGAATCTCTGTTCGTGGATCAGTTTTATTGATTAAAAATCGTTTTGAAAAGGGATATCCATGGGTGACTTGGCACACCCAATTTATGCCAACTGACGACTCAAAGTTTTGAACATAAATAATTCTTTTTGTAATGAATTTTCATCTTTTGTCACTTTACTAATAAAAACCCTTTCGAACATGACAACAACCTTTTTGGAGCTAAAAAAAGGGGTGTGACACAATTTATTTATTTATTTGAGTCTAAATTATATATTGTAAGTTTATCTTATTTTTATTAAGTTTGGTTTAATAGTTTTGAAAAATACAAAAAAAAATCACATTTTAGATAAGTTTTTATTTTTCATTATTATTATTTATTTATTTTAAAAAAAGGAAAAATTAAATTATGTTATTTTCTTTTTTTCAACTTTTAATAAATAATCTAGTGATATTAATGTTCTGTAATCATGTTCTAAGACTAATTATTTAACTTACTTATATTTTATTAGTTTTAAATAATTTTATCTTTTTTTATTATCATTATTTTTATTTAAAACATTTTTTTTTAAAAAGAAGACCTAAACTACCCAATCTTCCCACTCCCCTCAATCTCTCCCATGTCCTCCACTTTTTCCATATGCATGTTATGCATAATCCCCACTACACAACACACGACACACATACATGCACTAATATTTATACATGCACATGCACACAACAAAAGGGGGGAGAACCTGAAAAATAATAATTAAAAAAAAGAAAAGAATACTTGGAGAACAAAAAAAAATGGAGAGAAAAGTATGAAAACACATAAAAAAAAAGCAAGAAGAAAGGGAGAATGAGAGAGGAAAAAGGGATTTGAGTCTGAGGTTTGTTTTGGCTTTCGAGTTCGTGATTCGTTCGTTTTTTATTGTGAATTACTAGCACAAGAGGTAACCAACAATATTTTTGTGTAATTTAATATCATGATTATACGAAACTTGATTTCAATAATAGAAAGTTGTTTAGATTCATTGATTGTTTAATTGGTATAACCATTTATTTTTGCATGGTTAAGTTAAAGTAATGTTCCTATCTTGATAAAAGTTTATATTTAGTATTTTAGTGGTTAAAACTTTAGTTTGTTGAATAATTGCTCAAAAAATAAAACGAACAAAAAAAAAAATAAATTTCTCACTTGTATCTTTTGCTTTGGTAAATATAGTGTTGTATATTCATGCCATTATTTATTCCAGTTTTCGTTGTGCTGTGTTTAATTAGTGCTCGTAGTTGTTTGAACAATTTCATATTTTTTTTATATTATAATGTTTAATTAATGGTCATAGTGGAGGTATTTACTTACTATAATGAATAAGGATTTTACATTGTTTGAATTATTATTTTTTAATTGAACTAGGAAGTGATTACTTTTGTTTTAAATATTTTATCCATTTTGATGTTATTTTAATTTTTTTATTGAGAGGAAAACATTAGGATATTATCAAATTGATAGGTAAATATTAAACTCGAATAAAATTTTATTTCTATCAAGATGTAACTATATATTTGTTTTAGAGACATTTAAAAGAAATTTAAATACCAAGAATGTTCAACAACTAAAAAATGATAATGAACATGTTTGTGTATGTTTTTTTTTTAAAGAAAGAAATAATGAAAAATTAAATTAGAATTTTGCATGTTAACGAGTAATATTTGAAATGCTAATATGTCACTTTGGCTTGTCTTTACAAATGTTGGATTAATCCTTTTCGTTGAAAAAAAAAGTCTATATATACACCAAGCTTAGATCAATTTTATTATGCTTCAGTAAATAAATTAACTAGCTTGAATTTAAATGATACGGGTGGTTAATTTATTCAAAACTCCATAGCAGTAAAGAAAATAAAAGAGAGGAAAAAACAACTATGAGGGAGTGAACTTATAAAATAATGAGTTAGTTTCTTAACCTCTAAATAATAAAGATTAAACATACAAGAGAGTTAATGATGAAGTTGGAAAACCCTGCTACTGACCATTCATTATAATAAAATTTATCATACCATTTGAAGCCGATCTAATTGTGTTGGATAGATTCTAAACATGTCAAGTGCTTATTTAGATTGAAAAAAAATGAGAACGATCAATAAATGCCTCAAAGGCACGAGAAATATATCAAAATTCGTTGAATGATCGAAAAGTACTGCTACCGGCAAGCCACACATTAATATAATTAAAAATATATTTAAATGAAGTCAAAAGCAGGTTGGAAGTTACTTTTAGGTTAACAAATATTATAAATCCAAAAAATTAATTTAAGCCAGACATAAGTCATTAAAGAGACCGTGCTAGAACCATGGGACTCGAGGGGTGCCTAACACCTTCCCCTCAGTCAATAGAATTCCTTATCCGGATTTCTAGTTCGAAAACTAAAAATAAAGAGTCATTTCCTTTAGAATAGGCATTCAATAAGGTGACTTGGAACACCCAAACTCAATTCCAAGTGGTGACACTATAAATAAATTAATCCCTATTCAAAATGTCACTTTAATTGGAAAAACCTCATATTTCTCTAAAACCAGCTCCCTAGCGAGGTCAGATGCGGAAAAATTAGGAATGTGACAGATGGCGACTCTGCTGGGGATATAATCAGAATTCGAGCTTTTATATTGACTTGTTTGGCTTTATTTAATTTTGATATTGCATATTGTTGGCCTAAATGTGTTATTTGCCTACATGTTTAACTGCTTTGATATCATTTGAATTGCAATATAAAATGTCATCTGTCGCCCACCCATCTGAGTCTTCTGAGATACTTTATACTCGGAGATGCGGTATACGCTCTTGAGCTTGAGATACCATAGATGCGGCAATGCTCCTAGAAAGAATTCTTTAGTCACCTATGATTTAGGATAGGAAGGGACCAATAGTGAGGCCGTAAGGCCCTGCTACAGGTAAAGCTGTTCCTGCCCGACTCGAGTTGTCCTCTTATTTTATAGCCAGTCTAGATACCTAACTCCACCAGGTTAAACCTAGTAGAACTGAAACTTAGACATGATTATCGCTATTAGGCTCCACTTTATTTGCATAACGTTCATTTTTAACTTAGTGGAGGCTCGACAAAGTTTTGAATGTCTAAAAGTACCCTATTTTAAGACTATTTATTTTTTGTGTCACAAGTTGGATTAACTGTTAGGCTGTTTTGAATGTTGTTCGGCTTTGGAATCCATTAGCGTAAGAGAGGCAGAAAATTACTTTCCAAAACCTATCCTTTTCCAAAAATCAAATAAGGTGCGAGATTGGTTTCACAATAAAAGACGAAAAATAATTTTATAAATTATTGAGTTTGTTGTAATCTAAACAAACTACGCACACTTAATTCTCATCTCCGCGAGAAACGTAGGCAATCCTCCACGGGTTCGGTGATCCTCAAAAAACGATTCTTAAGAAAAGAAAAAGAAAATTTTTGATCCTTATAAAAAAAATCAATCAATTTGTTTTCAAAAATTAAAAAAAAAATTCAATAAATTCAATAAAATCATTTTCTTTCAAATAAAAAAATGGATTTCTTCATGTCTCCTGCTTCACGAACTACGCACACTTGATTATCATCTCAATGGGATACGTAGGCAACCTTTCTTAGGTTCTGTGATCCTCATTAAATTTGAAAAAAAAATAAAGGATGTTAGTATTCTTCAAAAAGAAATACTTATATAAATTAAAAAAAAAGGTGTTTATTAAGATTCAAAAACAAAAATAGAAAAGAAATTTTTTTCCCTAATTCAAAATTCAAAAAAAAAATGTTTTTGCTTCATCTTTTAAGCTTCCTGAATTACGTTTGACCTGATTTTTGTTTCAACAAAATACGTAGGAACTCTTCTTTTGAGTTCGGTCTCATTTTAAAAAAATAAATTTGACCTAATAATTGGTACCAACATACTTAAAAATATGAATTGAAAAAAAAATTAAGTGTATTATGAGATACAATAGAGTGGACCAACTAGATTGTGAACTATAGATTCTTTTGATGCCTCTAATTATACTAAAGTTCACTTGCAAAGTTTTCTTGTTCTAAGTCAAGTTTAAAATAAATATTACCTCACTCTTTCATGTGCATTGAGTGGTGAGCTTTAGCTTGAAAATTCAAAGGCATCGCTCTGTTGATTTAGAACTTGGCTTGAATGTCTGTTGAGGAAAAATTTGAAGATACACTTGGTTTGAAAAAGGATCGTAGGCCTTCTTTGATTCGATCGTACATTCCACAACCCACCAAATGACATTAATCCCTAGCACTTCTCCTTTTGATCCTAAAACCTTTTCTTTGGATAACCATATTTGAGCCTATACCTTTTGAGTGCTTATATGAACTATCCCTCTTTTGTCCTACTTCATTGAGCACACTAAATAAGTACAAGTTGTAAATGAAGATTTAAGATTAAAGGCGCTAGAGGCAAGGAACGTATTGCCCAGGAGAACAAAAAGAAAAGACGACTTCAAAGAAGAAAGAGAAGAATCGCATAAAAAAATGAAAAAAAAGAAACTCCAACAAAGATGGAGAATCCTCATCATCATAAAAAAAAGAAAAAGAAAAAAAAAGATTAAGAAAATACATTTATCAAAAATAAAAGGGAAAAATCTGCAGCAAAAGGTTCAAACAAAGTTGACCTAAATACAAAACAAGAGGCAAAGAAGCACAACAAAGAAGATCGAGCGTCAAACCGCAAGAAATAGAAAAAGCATGGAAACAGTGCAGTGCTCATTGAGAAATTAGTCACTTAACTCCCAAATATCATCCTACCTGTCCCTAAGACTACAATATAATCAATAACAAGTCCTACATGATTCCATTTTGAGTGTTTTCACATTGGTGGATACATACATGATTGTCAAGCTTATGGTATCTCATTGATGCATTAAATATCTTTCTGAATGTGAGTGATTCTTAAATGTCCTCAAATCATAACTCTTTTATTATGAGTAAATTAGGACTTTAGTTATGGTAAGGGCACCTGAAACTTGAGAATCAGAAGAATTTTAAACACTTGATTGAGGCAAGATAAAAAGATCTTGTCGAAAATTAAGTATGTTCGAGGTACCATTTGAAACTATAGGGATCACTTCTAAGTTGATCTTGAATTTTGCTCGAAAGTAATTAGAGATAATTCGACCATAATGCTAATTTTTGGTACCAATTGAAGTTAAGAAATTAATTAATTTCATTCCTTCATTATCCATATATTTACAAAGCACATACTTTCAAAAAAAATGATCTAAAAATAATTATGTTTGTCGTGAACTACGTTAGACCTGATTCTTGCTATGCGTGATACGTAGGATATCCTACAATAGGGTTCGGTGTCGCTGAATAATTTTTTTTACATCCCTAAAAGGTATAATACTAGGGCGTTGTTTTTTCCATTAAAAAAAAAATTCAAAGTTCCTCGCATCCAAAGCTGGGGCATATTTTTTTATATAAATAAAAAAAGTCTCTCTAACCTCAATAGGTAAAACATCTTATAAGTACACTTTAGGGAACAAAACTCCCAAATTCTCTTTGTCCTCACAGGGTACAATCCCCTAGCTGACATCTTCTTGTCCACATAGTGTACCATTCCCTAGTTGAAATTTTCTTCATCCTCATAGGGTACCATCCCCAAGTTGACATCTTATTGTCTTCATAGGGCACCATCCCATAGTTGACATCTAATCTCATCTTCATAGGGTGCCATCCCCTAGTTGACATCTTCACTCATTTTCATAGGGCGTCATCCCCTAGTTGACATCTTATTTGTCTTCATAGGATGCCATCTCTTAGTTGACATCTTTTACTTCATAAGGTGCCATCCCCTAGTTGAAATCTTATTCGTCTTCAGAGGAAGCCATCCCCTAGTTGACATCTTGTTAGTCTTCATAGGGTGCCATCCCCTAGTGACATCTTATCTCGTCATTATAGGGCAATATCCCATAGTTGACATCTAATCTAGTCTTCATAGCGCTTCATCCCCTATTTGACATCTTATTCGTCTTCATAGGGTGCCATCCCCTAGTTGACATCCTATTTGTCTTAATAGGCGCCATCCCCTGATTGACATCTTATCACGTCATCATAGGGCGCCATCCCCTAGTTGACATTTTATTCAACTTTATAGGGCTTCTTCCCCTAGTGGACATTTTATTTTGTCTTCAAAGGGCACTATCCACTACTAAACATCTTATCTCGTGTTCATAGGGCGTCATTCCCTAGTGGACATCTTATTTCGTCTTCATAGGGTGCCATCCCCTAGTTGACATCTTAGTTGTCTTCATAGGACACCATCCCCTAGTTGACATCTTATTCGTCTTCATAGGCGCCATCTCCTAGATGACATCTTATCTCGTCTTCATAAGGTGCCATCTCCTAGTTGACATGTTATTTATCTTTATAGGGTTTTTTCCCCTAGTGGACATCTTATTTCGTCTTCATAGGGCGCTATCCCCTACTTGACATCTTATCTTGTGTTCATAGGGCACCATCACCTAGTGGATATCTTATTTGGTCTTCATATGACACAATTCCCTAGTTGACATTTTATTCGTCCTCATAAGGCGCCCTCCCATAATTGATATCTTCTCTCGTCTTCATTAAGCGCCATCCCCTAGTTGACATCCTATTTGTCTTCATAGGGCCCCATCCCCTAGTTTACATCTTATTGGTCTTCATAGGGCGCCATACTTGAGTTGACATCTTATTCATCTTCATAGGGCGCCATTCGCTAGTTGACATCTTATTCATCTTCATAAGGAGCCATCCCCTAGTGTACATCTTATATCGTCTTCATCGGGTACAATTCCCTAGTTAATATTTTATTCATATTCATAGGGTGTCATCCCCTAGTTAAACATCTTATTTGTCTTGATAGGGTGCTGTCTCCAAGTTGACATCTTACTCATCTTCAAAGGGTGCCATCCACTAGTGGACATATTATTTCATCTTCATAGGGCTCCATCCCCTAGTTGACATCTATTCATCTTTATAGGGAGCCATCCCCTAGTTGACATCTATTCATCTTATTTCATTTTCATAGGGCGCCATCTCCTAGTTGACATCTTCTCTCATCTTCGTTTGGTGGTATCCTCTATTTGATGTCTTATTCATCTTCATAGGGCAACATCTCTTTTTGATATCTTGTTCGTCTTCGTAGGTCGCCATCCTCAAGTTGACATCATAACTCATCTTCATAGGGCGCGATCTACTAGTTGACATTTTATTCATCTTTAATGGGTGCCATCCCCTAGTTGCTTTCTAATTTATCTTCATAGGGAACCATCCTCTAAAGGACATCTTATTTCGTCATCATCGGGCGCCATCCCCTAGTGGATATCTTAATTTTCTTCATAGGGTGTCATCCCCTAGTTGATATCTTAGTCGTCTTTATAGGGTACCATCCCCTAGTTGATATCTTAGTTGTCTTCATAGGGCACCATTCACTAGTTGACATGTTATCTTGCTTTCATAAGGCGCCATAGCTTTGTTGACATCTTATTCGTCTTCATAGGGTGCCATCCTTTAGTTGCTATATTATTCAACTTCATAGTGCACCATCCCCTAGATGATATCTTATTCGTCTTCATAGGGCGCCATCCCCTAGTTGACATCTTATCTCATCTTCATAGGACGACATCCCCTAGTTGAAATCTTCTTCGTCTTTATAGGGCACCATTCCCTAGTTGATATCTTATCCCGTCTTTGTTGGGTGGCATCCTCTAGTTGATATCTTATTCGTCTTCAAAGGATACTATCCCCTAGTGGATATCTTATTGTCTTCATAGGGTGTCATCCCCTAGTTGACATCTTATCTCATCTTTGTAGGGCACGATACCCTAGTTAACATCTTATTTATCTTCATAGGGAGCCATCCCCTAGTTGATATCTCATTTGCCTTCATAGGGCGCCATCCCCTTTTGGACATCTTATTTCATCTTCATCGGGCGCTATTACCTTGTTGACATATTATTTTTCTTCATAGGACGTCATGCCCTAGTTGACATCTTATTTCGTTTGCATAGAGCTCCATCCCCTAGTTGGTATCTTATTTGTATTCATAGGGCGCCATACCCTAGTTGACATCTTATTCATGTTCATAGGGTGCCATTTCCGAGTTGATATCTTATTCATCTTCATAGGGCGGCATTCCCAAGTTGCCACTTATTCGTCTTCATAGGGCGCCATCCCCTAGTTGATATCTTATTCATCATCACAGGGTATCATCCCCTAGTTGATATCTTATCTCATCTTCATAAGGCACCATTTCCTAGCTGACATCTTATTCGTACTCATAGGGCGCCATCCCCTAGTTGATATCTTATCTCATCTTCATAGGTCCACATCCTCTAGTTTACATGTAATTAGTCTTCATAGGGTACCATCCCCTAGTTGAAATCCTATTCGTCTTTAAGGGCACCATTCCCTAGTTGACATCTAATTTATCTTCTTAGGGTGCAATCCCTAGTTGATATTTTATCTCGTCTTCATAGAGTGTCATCCAGTAGTTGACATCTTATTTGTTTTCATACGGTGCCATCTCCTTCTTGATATATTATTCCTCATCATAGGGCGCAATCCCCAAGTGTACTTCTTATTTCATATTCATAGGGCGTCATCTCTTAGTTGACATCTTATTTGTCTTCATAGGGTGCCATCCCCTAGTTGACATCATATTTTGTCTTCAGAGGCACCATCCCTAAGTTGACATATTATTCATCATCATAGGGCGCCATCCCTTAGTTGATATCTTATCTCATCTTTATAGGGTGCTATCCCCTAGTTGACATCTTATTCATCTTCATAGGGCTCCATCCGCCAGTTGAAATATTATTTCATCTTCATAGGGCCCCATCCCATAGCAGATATCTTACTTTATCTTCATAGGGCACTATCACCTAGTTGTCATCATATTCTTCATCATAGGGTGACATCCCCTTATTGATATATTATTCATCTTTATAGGGCGCTATCCCCAAGTGGACATCTTATTTCATATTGATAGGGCGCCATCCCTTAGTTGACATATTATTAATCTTTATAGGCGCCATCCCCTAGTTTACATCATATTTGACTTCATAGGGTGTCGTCCTTGAGTTAACATCTTATCTCATCTTCATAGAGCGCTATCTCAAAGTTGACGTCTTATTTCGCCTTCATAAGGCGCCATCCCTTAGTTGACATCTTATTCGTCTTCACAGGGGGACAACTCCTTGTTGGCATTTTATTAGTCTTCATAGGGCACCATCCCCAAGTTGATATCTTATTCGTCTTCATAGGGCGCCATCCCCTAGTTGACATCTTATTCGTCTTTATAGGGTGCCATTCTCGAGATGACATCTTATTAGTCTTCATAGGGTGCCATTACTGAGTTGACATCTTATTAGTCTTCCTAGGGTGCCATCCGTTGTTTAATATCTTATTCATCATTATAGGGTGCCATCCCCTAGGTGATATCTTATCTCATCTTCATAAGGCACCATCCCCTCATTGACATCTTATTCTTCCTCATAGGGCGCCATCCCCTAGTTGATATCTTATCTCATCTTCATAGGTCCACATCCCCTTGTTGACATGTAATTCATCTTCATAAGGTACTATTCCTTAGTTGAAATCTTATTCGTCTTTAAGGGCACCATTCCCTAGTTGACATCTAATTCGTCTTCTTAAGGTGCAATCCCCTAGTTGATATCTTATCTCATCTTAATAGAGTGTCATCCAGTGGTTAACATCATATTTGTTTTCATAGGGTGCCATCTCCTTGTTGATATATTATTCCTCCTCATAGGGCGCAATCCCTGAGTGGACATCTTATTTTGTATTCATAGGGCATCATCTGTTAGTTGATATCTTATTTATCTTCATATGGCGCCATTCCCTAGTTGATATCATATTTCATCTTCAGAGGCGCCATCCCCTAGTTGACATATTATTCATCATCATAGGGCGCCATCCCCTAGTTTATATCTTATCTCGTCTTCATAGGGAGCTATCCCCTAGTGGACATCTTATCTCGTCTTCATAGGTTTGCATCCCCTAGTTGATATGTTATTCGTCTTTATAGGGTACCATGCTGTAGTTGACATCTTATTCATCTTCATATGGCGCCATCCCCTAGTTGTAAAGTTATCTTGCTTTCACAAGGTGCAATCACCTAGTTGACATCTTATTTGTCTTCATAAGGCGCCATCCTCTAGTTGATAGATTATTCATCTTCATTGGGCGCTATCACCGAGTGGATATCTTATTTCATTTTCATAGGGCGCCAACCCCTAGTTAACATCATCTTTGTTTTCATAAGGCGTCATTTCCTAGTTAACATCTTATTTCGTCTTCATAGGGTGCCATCCCATAGTTGATATCTTATTCATCTTCATAGGGCGCCATCTCCTAGTTGACATCTTTTTCGTCTTCATAGGGCTCCATCCTCTAGTCGACATCTTATTCGTCATCATAGGGCCCCATCCCCAAGTGTACATCTTATTACGTCTTCATAGGATGTCATCCCATAGTTGACATTTTATTCGTCTTTATAGGGTGGCATGACCAAGTTGACATATTACCTCGTCTACATTGGGATACATCCCAATGTTGACATCTTATTCATCTTCAAAGGGTGGCATACCCTAGTTGACATGTTATTCATATTCGTAGGGCGCCATCCCCTAGTTGACATCTTATACTTCTTCATAGAGTGCCATCTCCTAGTTGACATCTTTTTTCGTTTTCATAGGGCTCCATCCTCTAGTTGACATCTTTTTCATCATCATAGGGCGCCATCCCCTAGTGTAAACATTATTACGTCTTCATAAGGTGTCATCCTATAGTTGACATTGTATTCATATTCATATTCATAGGGCGCCATCCCCGAGTGTACATCATATTACGTGTTCAGAGGGTGTCATCTCGTAGTTAACATCTTATTCATCTTCATAGGGTGCCATCCCCTAGTTGACATCTTATACTTCTTCATAGAGCGCCATCCCCAAGTTGACATCTTTTTCGTTTTCATTAGGCGCCATCCTCTAGTTGACATCTTATTTGTCATAATATGGCGCCATGCCCTAGTGTAAATCTTATTATGTCTTCATAAGGTGTCATCCTGTAGTTGACATCGTATTCATATTCATAGGGAGCCATCCCCGAGTGTACATCATATTACTTATTCATAGGGTATCATCCCGTGGTTAACATCTTATTCGTCTTCATACGGTGCCATCCCCTAGTTGATATCTTATTTATCCTCGTCCAGCGTCATCCCATAGTTGACATCCTATTTCGTCTTCATAGGGCGCCATCCCCTAGTTGATATATTATTTGTCTTCATAGGACACCATCCTCGAGTGGACATCTTATTTCGTTTTCGTAGGGCTCCATCCCCTAGTTGACATATTATTCATCTTCATAGGCGCCATCCCTTAGTTGATATCCTATTCGTCTTCATAGGGTGCCATCTGCTAGTTGACATCTTATCTCATCTTGATATTGTGCCATCCTATTGTGGACATCTCACTTTGTCTTCATAGGGCACCATCTCCTAGTTGACATTTTATTTGTCTTCATAGATCATCGTCCCCTAGTTGACATCTTATCTTGTCTTCATAGAGCGCTATCACCTAGTTGGCATCTTATTTTGTTTTCATAGGGCGGCATCCCCTAGTTGACATCTTATTTTTCTTCATAGTGAACCATCCCCTAGTTGACATCTTATTCATCTTCATAGGATGCAATTCCCTAGTTGACTTCAAATCTCATATTCATAGTGCGCCATCCCCTAGTTGACATCTTATTCATCTTCATATGGTGCCATTCCCTAGTGGAAATCTCATTTCGTCTTCATAGGGAGCCATCACCTTGAAGACATCTCATTTCGTCTTTATCGGGTGCTATCCCCGAATGGACTTCATATTTTGTCTTCATAGGGCGCCATCCCCTAGTTGACATCTTATACGTCTTCGTAGAGCACCATCCCCTAGTTGACATCTTTTGCATCTTCATAGGGTGCCATCCTCTAGTTGACATTTTATTCGTCATCAT
>JAPEIP010000006.1:227459265-227474625 GCA_026120095.1 Capsicum chinense | reverse complement strand
CATCCTATTTCGTCTTCATAGGGCGCCATCCCCTAGTTGATATATTATTTGTCTTCATAGGACACCATCCTCGAGTGGACATCTTATTTCGTTTTCGTAGGGCTCCATCCCCTAGTTGACATATTATTCATCTTCATAGGCGCCATCCCTTAGTTGATATCCTATTCGTCTTCATAGGGTGCCATCTGCTAGTTGACATCTTATCTCATCTTGATATTGTGCCATCCTATTGTGGACATCTCACTTTGTCTTCATAGGGCACCATCTCCTAGTTGACATTTTATTTGTCTTCATAGATCATCGTCCCCTAGTTGACATCTTATCTTGTCTTCATAGAGCGCTATCACCTAGTTGGCATCTTATTTTGTTTTCATAGGGCGGCATCCCCTAGTTGACATCTTATTTTTCTTCATAGTGAACCATCCCCTAGTTGACATCTTATTCATCTTCATAGGATGCAATTCCCTAGTTGACTTCAAATCTCATATTCATAGTGCGCCATCCCCTAGTTGACATCTTATTCATCTTCATATGGTGCCATTCCCTAGTGGAAATCTCATTTCGTCTTCATAGGGAGCCATCACCTTGAAGACATCTCATTTCGTCTTTATCGGGTGCTATCCCCGAATGGACTTCATATTTTGTCTTCATAGGGCGCCATCCCCTAGTTGACATCTTATACGTCTTCGTAGAGCACCATCCCCTAGTTGACATCTTTTGCATCTTCATAGGGTGCCATCCTCTAGTTGACATTTTATTCGTCATCATAGGGCGCCACCCCTAGTGTAAATCTTATTACGTCTTCATAAGGTGTCATCCTGTAGTTGACATTTTGTTTATATTCATAGGGCTCCATCCCTGAGTGTACATCATATTATGTGCTCATAGGGTGTCATCCCGTAGTTAACATCTTATTCATCTTCATAAGGAGCCATCCACTAGTTGACATCTTATTCGTCTTCATACGGTTCCATCCCCTAGTTGACATCTTATTTGTCCTCGTCCAGCGTCATCCCATAATTGACATCTTATTTCGTCTTCATAGGGCGCCATCCCCTTGTTGACATCTTATCTTATTTTCATGGGGCGCCATCCCCGAGTTGATATATTATTTGTCTTCATAGGACACCATCCTTGAGTGGACATCTTATTTTGTCTTCGTAGGGTGCCATCCCCTAGTTGACATATTATTCATCTTCATAGGTGCCATCCCCTAGTTGACATCATATTGGTCTTCATAGGGCGCCATCCGCTAGTTGACATCTTATCTCATCTACATATTGTGCCATTCTATAGTGGACATCTTACTTTGTCATCATAGGGCCCCATCTCCTAGTTGACATCTTATTCGTCTTTATAGTGCATCGACACCTAGTTGACATCTTATCTCGTGTTCATAGAGCACTATCACCTAGTTGACATCTTATCTTGTTTTCATAGAGCGCTATCCCCTAGATGACATCTTATTCGTCTTCATAGGGAACCATCCCCTAGTTGACATCTTATTCGTCTTCATAGGGTGCAATTCCCTAGTTGACTTCTAATCTCATCTTCATAGCGCGCCATCTGCTAGTTGACATCTTATTCATCTTCATAGGGTGCCATCCCCTAGTGGACATCTCATTTCATCTTCATAGGGCGCTATCACCTTGGAGATATCTCATTTCGTGTTCATCGGGTGCCATCCCCAAGTTGACATCTTATTTGTCTTCATAGGGCGTTATCCCCTAGTTGACATCTTATTCGTCTTCATAGGGGGCTATCCCCTAGTTGATATCTTATACATCTTCATAGGGATCCATCCTCTAGTTGACATGTTATTCATCTTCATAGGGCGACATCCATTAGTTGACATCATATTCGTCATCATAGAGCACCGTCCACAAGTGTACATATTATTACGTCTTCATGTGGTGTCATCCCCTAGTTTAAATCTTATTCATCTTCATAGGGCACCATTCTCTAGTTGATATGTTATTAATTATCATTGGACGCAATCCCCTAGTGTATGTCTTATTTGGTCTTCATAGAGCTCCATTCCCTAGTTGACATCTTGTTCAACTTTACAGAGCACCATCCCCTAGTTGACATCTTATTCGTCTTCATAGGGTGCCATCCCCTAGTTGACATCTTATTCGTCTTCATAGGGCGCCATCCCCTAGTTGACATATTAGCTCATCTTCATAGGTCTACATCACCTAATTGATAACTTGTCTCGTCTTCATAGGGCGCCATCCCCTACCTGACATATTATCTCATCTTTATAGGACGTAACTCCATATTTGATATCTTATTCATCTTCATTGGGCGCCGTTCCCTAGTTGACATCTTATTCATCTTGATAGGGTTCCATCCCTTAGTTTAAATTTAATCTCGTCTTCAAAGGGTGCAATCCCATAGTTGACATCTTATCTTGTGTTCATAGGGCGCCATCCCCTAGTTGACATCTTATCTCGTCTTCTTACGACACTATTTCTTAGTTGGCATCTTATCTCATCTTTATATGGAGTAATCCCCTAGTTGACATCTTATTCGTCTTTATAGGGCGTTATCCCCTAGTTGACATCTTATTCATCTTCATAGGGCGCTATCCCCTAGTTGACATCTTATTCGTCTTTATAGGGCTCCATCCGTTAGTTGACATATTATTTCGTCTTCATAGGGCACCATCCCATAGTGGAAATCTAACTTTGTCTGCATAGAGAACCATCCCCTAGTTGACATCTTATTCTTCTTTATAGGGTGACATCCCCTTATTGACATCTTATCTCATATTCATAGGCCGCCATCCCCTAGTTAAGATCTTATCTTATTTTCATAGGACAACATCCCCTAGTTGACATATTATCTCATCTTCATAGGGCATCATCCCCTAGTTGACATCTTATTAGTTTTAATAAGGCACCATCTCCTAGTTGACATCTTATTCATCTTCATAGGGCGCCATTTCCTAGTTGACATCCTATCCCATTTTCATTTGGCGACATCCCCTTGTTGATATATTATTCATCTTTGTAGGGCGCCATCCCCAAGTGGACATTTTATCTCATATTGATAAGGCGCAATCCTCTAGTTGACATATTATTAATCTTCATAGGCGCCAACCCCTAGTTTACATCATATTTGACTTCATAGGGTGTCATCCCCGAGTTGACATCTTTTCTCATCTTCATGGAGCGCTATCTCCTAGTTGACGTCTTATCTAGCCTTCATAGGGCATCATCCCTTAGTTGACATCTTATTCGTCTTCATAGGGCGAGAACTCCATGTTGGCATCTTATTCGTTTTCATAGGGCACCATCCCCTAGATGACATCTTAACTCGACTTCGTAGGGCACCATCCCCTAGTAGACATCCTATTCGTCTTCATAGAGCTCCATCCCCTAGTTAACACATTATCTCATCTTCATAGGGGCCTATCCCCTAGTTTATATCTTATTGGTCTTCATAGGGTGCCCTCCTCGGGTTGACTTCTTATTCGTCTTCATAGGGCGTCATCCCCTAGGTTATATCTTATTCGTCTTCATAAGGCTGTATCCCCTAGTTTATATCTTATTCATCATCATAGGTAATCATCACCTAGTTGATATCTTATCTTGTCTTCATAGGGTGCTATCCCCTAGTGGACACCTTTTCTCGTCTTCATAGGTCCGCATACCCTAGTTGATATGTTATTCGTCTTAATAGGATACCATGCTCTAGTTGACATCTTATTCATCTTCATAGGATGCCATCCCCTGGTTGACATATTATCTTGCTTTCATAAGGTGCCATCTCCTAGTTGACATCTTATTTGTCTTCATAAGGCGCCATCCTCTAGTTGATATATTATTCATCTTCATTGGGTGCTATCCCCGAGTGGATATCTTATTTCGTTTTCATAGGGCACCAACCCCTAGTTAACATCATCTTTGTCTTCATAGGGCGTCATTTCCTAGTTGATATTTTATTTTGTCTTCATAGGGCGCCATCCCATAGTTGATATCTTATTCATCTTCATAGGGCGCCATTCCCTAGTTGACATCTTATTCATCTTCATAGGGTGCAATTCCCTAGTTGACTTCTAATCTCGTCTTCATAGCGCGCCATCTACTAGTTGACATCTTATTCATCTTTATAGGGTGCCATCCCCTACTGGACATCTCATTTCGTCTTCATAGGGCGCTATCACCTTGGAAATATCTCATTTCATCTTCATCGGGTGGCATCACTGAGTTGACATCTTATTTGTCTTCATAGGGCGTCATCCCCTAGTTGAAATCTTATTCGTCTACATAGGGGGCTATCCCCTAGTTGATATCTTATACGTCTTCATAGGGATCCATTATCTAGTTGACATCTTATTCATCTTCATAGGGCGACATCTACTAGTCGACATCATATTCGTCATCATAGAGCGCCGTCCCCAAGTGTACATATTATTACGTCTTCATGGGGAGTCATCCCCTAGTTTAAATCTTATTCATCTTCATAGGGCACGATTCCCTAGTTGATATGTTATAAATCATCATAGGACGCAATCCCCTAGTGTATGTCTTAGTTCATTTTCATAGGGCACCATTCCCTAGTTGACATCCTGTTCGTCTATATAGAGCACCATTCCCTAGTTGACATCTTATTCATCTTCATAGGGTGCCATCCCCTAGTTGACATCTTATTCGTCCTCATAGGGCGCCATCTCCTAGTTGACATGTTATCTCATCTTCATAGGTCTACATCCCCTAATCGATAACTTATCTCATTTTCATAGGGCGCCATCCCCTACCTGACATATTATCTCATCTTTATAAGACATAATTCCATATTTGATATCTTATTCGTCTTCATAGGGTGCCGTTCCCTAGTTGACATCGTATTCGTCTTCATAGGGCGCCATCCCCTAGTTTATATTTAATCTCGTCTTCAAAGGGTGCAATCCCATAGTTGATATCTTATCTTGTGTTCATAGGGTGCCATCCCTTAGTTGACATCTTATCTCGTCTTCTTAGGGCACCATCTCTTAGTTGACATCTTATCTTCTCTTTATAGGGAGTAATCCCCTAGTTGACATCTTATTCGTCTTTATAGGGCGTTATCCCCTAGTTGACATCTTATTTATCTTCATATGGCGCTATCCCCTAGTTGACATCTTATTCGTCTTCATAGGGCTCTATCCGCTAGTTTACATATTATTTCGTCTTCATAGGGCACCATCCCATAGTGGACATCTTACTTTGTCTTCATAGAGCACCATCCGCTAGTTGACATCTTATTCTTCTTTATAGGGTGACGTCCCCTTATTCACATCTTATCTCATCATCATAGTCCGCCATCCCCTAGTTAACATCTTATCTTATTTTCATAGGACAGCATCCTCTAGTTGACATCTTATCTCATCTTCGTAGGGTGGCATCCCCTAGTTGATATCTTATTAGTTTTAATAGGGCACCATCTCCTAGTTGACATCTTATTCGTCTTCATAGGGCGGCGTTTCCTAGTTGACATCCTATCCCATTTTCATTAGGCGACAACCCCTTGTTGATATATTATTCATCTTTATAGGGCGCCATCCCCAAGTGGACAACTTATTTCATATTTATAGGGCGCAATCCTCTAGTTGACATATTATTAATCTTCATAGGCGCCATCCCCTAGTGTACATAGTATTTGACTTCATAGGGTGTTGTCCCCGAGTTGACATCTTTTCTCATCTTCATAGAGTGCTATCTCCTAGTTTATGTCTTATCTCGCCTTCATAGGGCGTCATCCCTTAGTTGACATCTTATTCGTCTTCACAGGGCGACAACTCCTTGTTGGCATCTTATTCATTTTCATAGGGCACCATCTCTTAGATGATATCATAACTCGACTTCGTAGGGCACCATCCCTTAGTTGACATCCTATTCATCTTCATAGAGCTCCATCCCCTAGTGGGCATATTATCTCATCTTCATAGGGGCCCATCCCCTAGTTTATATCTTATTGGTCTTCATCGGGCGCCCTCTTCGGGTTGACCTCTTATTCGTCTTCATAGGGCGTCATCCCTTAGTTTATATCTTATTCGTCTTCATAAGGCCGCATCCCCTGGTTGATATCTTATTCATTGTCATAGGTCACATCACCTAGTTGACATGTTATCTTGTCTTCATAGGGTGCTATCCCCTAGTGGATACCTTTTCTCGTCTTCATAGGTCCGCATACCCTAGTTGATATGTTATTCGTCTTCATTGGATACCATGCTCTAGTTGACATCTTATTTATCTTCATAGGACGCCATCCCCTGGTTGACATATTATCTTGCTTTCATAAGGTGCCATCTCCTAGTTGACATCGTATTTGTCTTCATAAGGCGCCATCCTCTAGTTGATATATTATTCATCTTCATTGGGCGCTATCCTCGAATGGATATCTTATTCCATTTTCATAGGGTGCCATCCCCTAGTTAACATCATCTTTGTCTTCATAGGGTGTCATTTTCTAGTTAACATCTTATTTTGTCATCACAGGGTGCCATCCCATAATTGATATCTTATTCATCTTGATAGGGTGCCATTCCGGAGTTGACATATTATTTGTCTTCATAGGGCGCCATTACCGAGTTGACATCTTATTCGTCTTCCTAGGGTGCCATCCCTTAGTTTATATCTTATTCCTTATAATACGGTGCCATCCCCTACTTGATATCTTATCTTATCTTCATAAGGCACCATTCCCTCGTTGATATCTTATTCGTCCTCATAGGGCACCATCCCCTAGTAGATATATTATCTCATCTTCATAGGTCCACATCCCCTTGTTGACATGTAATTCGTCTTCATAGGGTACCATCCCCTAGTTGAAATCTTATTCGTCTTTAAGGGAATCATTCTCTAGTTGACATCTAATTCATCTTCTTAGGGTGCAATCCCCTAGTTGATATCTTATCTCGTCTTCATAGAGTGTCATCCAATAGTTAACATCATATTTGTATTTGTAGGGTTCCATCTCCTTGTTGATATATTATTCCTTTTCATAGGGACCAATCCCCGAGTGGACATCTTATTTCGTATTCTTAGGGCGTCATCTCTTAGTTGACATCTTATTTGTCTTCATATGGCGCCATCCCCTAGTTGATATCATATTTCATCTTCAGAGGCGCCATCCCCTAGTTGACATTTTATTCATCATTATACGGCGCCATCCCCTAGTTGATATCTTATCTCATCTTCATAGGATGTTATCCCCTAATGGACATCTTATCTCGTCTTCATAGGTTCGCACTGCCTAGTTGATATATTATTCTTCTTCATAGGGTACCATGCTGTAGTTGACATCTTATTCATCTTTATATGGCGTCATCCCCTAGTTGACATGTTATCTTGCTATCATAAGGTGCCATCCCCTAGTTGAAATCTTATTTGTCTTCATAAGGCGCTATCCTCTAGTTGATAGATTATTCATCTTCATTGGGTGCTATCCCCGAGTGGATATCTTATTTCATTTTCATAGGCCGCCAACCCCTAGTTAACATCATCTTTGTCTTCATAGGGCGTCATTTCCTATTTGACATTTTATTTCGTCTTCATAGGGCACCATCCCATAGTTGATATCGTATTTTATCTTCATAGGGCCATCCCCTAGTTGATATCTTAGCTCACCTCCATAGGGCGCCATCCCTTAGTTAATATCTTATCTCATCTTCATAGGGTGGCATCCCCTAGGTGACATCTCTTTCGTCTTCATAGGGCGCCATCCCCTAGTTGACATCCTTTCCCATCTTCATAGGGCGACATCCACTAGTTGACATCTTATCTCATTTTCATAAGGCTTCATCCCCTAGTTCACATCTTATCTCGCCTTCATAAGGCGCCATCCCCTAGTTGATATATTATTGATCTTTATAGGGTGCCATCCCCATGTAAACATCTTATTTCGTCTTCATATGGTGCCATCCCATAGTTGACATCTTATTTGTCTTCATAGGGTGCCATCCCTTAGTTGATATTTTATTCGTCTTCAAAGGGTGCTATCCCCTAGTTGACATCTTCTCCGTTTTCATAGGGCGCCATTCCCTAGTTGATATTTTTCCCCGTCTTGATAGGTTGCCATCCACTAGTTGACATCTTATCTCGTTTTCATAGGGCACCATCCCCTAGTTCACATCCTATCACTCCTTCATAAGGCGCCATCCACTAGTTGATATATTATTTGTCTTCATAAGGCGTCAACCCCGTGTGAACATCTTATTTCATCTTTATTATCCCGTACTTAACATCTTATTCATCATCATTGGGCGCCATCCCCTAGTTGACATCTTATCTCATATTCATAGGGCGCCATCCACTAGTTGACATGTTATCCATCTTTT
This sequence comes from Capsicum chinense, assembly GCA_026120095.1. Lineage (NCBI taxonomy): Eukaryota > Viridiplantae > Streptophyta > Magnoliopsida > Solanales > Solanaceae > Capsicum > Capsicum chinense. The sequence goes on along the minus strand of JAPEIP010000006.1, from coordinate 227,466,299 downwards.
TAGAGCGCCATTCCCTAGTTGACATCTTATTTGTCTTCATAGGGTGCCATACCCTAATGGACATGTTATCTCATCTTCATAGGTCTCCATCCCCTAGTTGACATCTTATCTCGTCTTCATAGGGCGCCATCCCTTACCTAACATATTATCTTGTCTTTATAGGACGCAATTTCGTAGTTGATACCTTATTCGTCTTCTTTATCTTCTTTATAGGGCGCCATCCATTAGTTTATAGTTTATCTCATCTTCATTGGGCGCCATTCCCTAGTTTACATATTATCTTGTCTTCATATGGTGCCATCCCCTAGTTGACAACTTATTCGTCTTCATAAGGCGCCCTCCCCTAGTTGACATATTATCTCATCTCCATAGGACCCTATCCCCTAGTTGATATCTTATTGGACTTCTTAGGGCGCATTCCCCGAGTTGACATCTTATTCGTCTTTATAACGCGCCATCGCCTAGTTCACCTCTTATCTCATCTTCATAGGGTGCTATCCCCTAGTTAAAATCTTACGTATCTTAATAGGGCGCCATCCCAAAGTTGACATCTTATTTGTGTTCATAGAGCGTCATCCCTTAGTTGACATCTTATTTGTCTTCAAAGGGCGCTAACCCCTAGTGGACATTTAATTTTGTCTTCTTAGGCCGCCATACCCTAGTTGACATCTTTATCGTCTTCATAGGGCTCTATCCCCTTCTTGACATCTTATCTCATCTTCATAGGGCACCATCGTATAGTAGACATCTTACTTTGTCTTCATAGGGAACTATACCCTAGTTGACATATTATTCTTCTCCATAGGGCGCCATCCCCTAGTTGATATCTATCTCATCTTCATAGGGCGCTATCCCCTAGTTAACATCTTATCTCATCTTCATAGGGCGCTATCCCCTAGTTAACATCTTATCTCATCTTCATAGGTTGGCATCCCCTAGTTGACATCTTCTTCGTCTTCATAGGTCGCCATCCCCTAGTTGACATCCTTTCCCGTCTTCATAGGACGCCACCCACTAGTTGACATCTTATCTCGTTTACATAGGGCACCATCCCCTAGTTCACATCTTATCTCGCCTTCATAAGGCGCCATCCCCTAATTGATATATTAATGATCTTTATAGGCCGCCATCCCCATGTAAATATCTTATTTCATCTTCATATGGTGCCATCCCGTAGTGAACATCTTATTTGTCTTCATAGGGTGCCATACCCAAGTTCACATCTTATTCGTATTCAAAGGGTGCTATCCCCTAGTGGACATCTTGTTCGTCTTCATAGGGCGCCATCCCCTAATTTACATTTTTTCCCATTTTGATAGGGTGCCATCCACTAGTTGACATCTTATCTCGTTTTCATAGGGCACCATCCCCTAGTTCACATCTTATCTAACCTTCATAAGGCGCCATCCACTAGTTGATATATTATTTGTCTTTATAAGGTGCCAACCCCGTGTGAACATCTTATTTCATCTTCATATGGTGCCATCCCATAGATGACATCTTATTTGTCATCATAGGGCGCCAACACTTATTGTACATCTTTTTACATCTTCATAGGGCGCCATCCCATAGTTGGTATCTTAATTCTCTTTGTAGGGCGCCATCCTTTAGTTGACATCTCATCTCGTCGTTATAGAGCTCCGTCCTATAGTTGACATCTTATTCATCTAGAAAGGGTGCCATCCCATAGTTGACATTTTATTTGTCTTCATAGAGCGCCATCCCCTTGTTGACATTCTCTCTGGTCTTCATATGGCACCATCCCCTAGTTCACATCTTATCTCGTGCCATCCCCTAGTTGACATCTTATTCATCTTCATAGGGTGCCATCCCCTAGTTGACATGTTATCACATCTTCATAGGGCACCAACACCTAGTTGATATCTTATTCATCTTTATGGGACGCCATCCCCTAGTTCACATATTATCTTATCTTCATAGGGCCCCATCCCCTAGTTGATATCTTATTGGTCTTCATAGTGGGCCCTCTACGAGTTACCATCATATTCATCTTCATAGGGAATCATCCCTAAGAATATATCTTATTCGATTTCATAAGGCTCTATCCCCTAGTTGACATCTTATCTCATCTTCATAGGGCGCCATCCCCTAGTTGATATTTATTCGTCTTCATAGTGCGCCATCCCTTAGTTGACATCTTATTCATCTTCAAAGGGCGCCATCTCCTAGTGGATATTTAATTTCATCTTCTTTGGGCGCCATCCCCTAGTTGACATCTTTAATGTCTTCATAGGGCTCTATCCCCTAGTTGACATCTTATCTCGTCTTCATAGGGCGCCATCATACAGTGGGCATCTTACTTTGTCTTCATGGGGAAGTATACCCTAGTTTACATCTTATTCTTCTTCATAGGGCGCCATCCCCTAATTGACATCTTCTTTGGTCTTCATAGGGCACCATCCCCTAGTTCACATCTTATCTCACCTTTATAGGGCGCCATCCCCTAGTTTTCATCTTATTCATCTTCACAGGGCACCATCCCCTGGTTGACATCTTATTCATCTTCAAAGGGTGCCATCCCCTAGTTGACATATTATCTCATCTTCATAGGTCTCCATCCCCTAGTTGACATCTTATCTCGTCTTTATAGAGCGCCAGCCCCTAGCTGACATATTTTCTCGTCTTTATAGGACGCAATTTCCTAGTTGATATCTTATTCCTCTTCATAGGTCGCCGTTCGGCATTTGACATCTTATTCGTCTTCATAGGGCGCCATCCAATAGTTTATATTTTACCTCTTCTTCATAGGGCGCCATTCCATAGTTTACGTCTTATCTTGTCTTCATATGGTGCCATCCCCTAGTTGACATCTTATTCGTCTTCATAGGGCGCCATCCTCTAGTTGACATCTTATCTCCTCTTCATAGGGCACCAACCCCTAGTTGACATCATATTCATCTTCATGGGGCACTATCCCCTAGTTCACGTATTATCTCATCTTCATAGGGCCCCATCCCCTAGTTGATACCTTATTAGTCTTCATTCTGTGCCATCCCCGAGTTGACATCATATTCGTCTTCACACGGCGTCATCCCCTAGTTTACATCTTATTCGTCTGCATAAGGCGCTAACCCCTAGTTGACATATTATCTCATTTTCATAGGGCACAATCCCCTAGTTTACTTCTTATTCTTCTGTATAGGGCGCCATCTCCTAGTTGACATCTTATTCGTCTTCATAGGGCGCCATCCCCTAGTTAACATCTTATTCGTCTTCAAAGGGAGCCATCCCCTAGTGGACATTTAATTTCATCTTCTTAGGGCGCCATCCCCTAGTTGACATCTTTAACGTCTTCATAGGGCTCTATCCCCTAGTTGACATTTTATCTCGTCTTCATAGGACACCATTCCAATGTGGACATCATACTTTGTTTTCATAGGGCACTATATCCTAGTTGACTTCTTATTCTTCTTCATAGGGCTCCATCCCGTAGATAACATCTTATCTCATCTTCAGAGGGCGACATCCCCTAGTTGACATATTATTTGTCTTAATAGGGCACCATACCTAGTGACATCTTATTTGTCTACATAGGGCGCTATCCCTCAGTTGGCATCCTATCTCATTTTCGTGGGGCGCCATTCTCTAGTTGAAATCTTATTCTTCTTCATAGGGCGCCATCCCCTAGTTGATATTTTATTCATTATCGTAGGGTGCCATCCCCGTATGAACATCTTATTTCATCTTCATATGGCGCCATCCTATAGTTGACATATTTTACGTCTTCATAGGGAGTCATCCCCTAGTCGACATCTTATTCTTCTACATAGGGAACCATCCTCTATTTTATGTCATATCTCGTCTTCATAGGGCACCATCCCCTAGTTGATGACATATTCATATTCATAGGGCTCCATCACTTTATGGAAGTCTTATTTGGTCTTCATCGAGGGACATCCTCTAGATGACAACTTATATGTCTTCATAGAGCACGATCTCCTAGTTGACATCTTATCTCATTTTCAAAGGGCCGCATCTCCTAGTTATTATCTTATTCATGTTCATACGACACCATCCCCTAGTTGAAAACTTATTCGTCTTCATAGGGTGCCATTCTCTAGTTTACATCATATCTCGTCTTTCTAAGGTGCCATCCCCTAGTTGAACTCTTATTAATCTTCATAGGGCGCCATTCCCTAGTGGACATCTTATTAAATCTTCTTAGGTCGCCGTCACCTAGTGGATATCTTATTTCATCTTCATCGGGTGCCATCCCCTAGTGGATATCTTATTTGTGTTCATAAGGCGTAATCCCTTAGTTGACATCTTATTTCATCTTCATAGGGCGCCATCCCATAGTTGATATCTTCTTCATCTTCATAGGGCGCCATCTCCTAGTTGACAACTTTTATATTCTGATAGGGCGCCATCCCCTAGTAGACATCTTATTCGTTTTCAAAGGACGCCATCCCCTAGTGGATAATTAATTTCATATACTTTGGGCACCATCCCCTAGTTAACATCTTTAATGTCTTCATAGGACTCTATCCCCTAGTTGACATCTTATCTCATCCTCATAGGGCGCCATCATAAAGTGGGCATCTTACTTTGTCTTCAAAGGGCACTATACCCTAGTTGACATCTTATTCTTCTTTATAGGGCACCATCCCTTAGTTGACATCTTCTCTGGTCTTCAAAGGGGACCATCCCCTAGTTCACATCTTATCTCGCTTTCAAAGGGTGCCATCCCCTAGTGTACATCTTATTCATCTTCACAGGGCTCCATCCCCTAGTTGACATCTTATTCGTCTTCAAAGGGCGCCATCCCCTAGTAAACATGTTATCTCATCTTCATAGGTCTCCATCCCCTAGTTGACATCTTATCTCTTCTTCATAGGTCGCCATCCCCTAGTTGAAATATTATCTCATCTTTATAGGATGCAATTTCCTAGTTAATATATTATTCGTCTTCATAGGTCGCCGTTCCCTAGTTTATATCTTATTCGTCTTCTTAGGGCACCATCCATTAGTTTATATTTTATCTCGTCTTCATAGGGGGCCATTGCATAGTTTACATCTTATCTTGTCTCCATATGGTGCCATCCCCTAGTTGACATCAGTTTAGACTTCATAGGGCGCCATCCTCTAGCTGACATCTTATCTCGTCTTCATAGGGCAGCAACCCCTCGTTGACATCATATTCATCTTCATGGGGCACCATCCACTAGTTCACATATTATCTCATCTTCATAGGGCCACATCCCCTAGTTGATATCTTATTGGTTTTCATACTGCGTTATCCCCGAGTTGACATCATATTCGTCCTCACAGGGCGTCATCCCCTAGTTTAAATCTTATTCGTCTTCATAAGGCGCTATCCCCTAGTCGACTTATTAGCTCATCTTCATAGAGCGCTATCCCCTAGTTTACAACTTATTCTTATTTATAGGGCGCCATCCCCTGGTTGACATCTTATTCATCTTCATAGGGCGCCATCCCCTAGTTGACATCTTATTCGTCTTCAAAGGGCGCCATCCCCTAGTGGACATTTAATTTCATCTTCTTAGGTCGCCATCCCTCAGTTAAAATCTTTAACTTCTTCATAGGGCTCTATCCCCTAGTTGACATCTTATCTCGTCTTCATAGGGCACCAGCCCATAATGGACATCATACTTTGTTTTCATAGGGAACTATATCCTAGTTGACATCTAATTCTTCTTCATAGGGCTCCATCCCGTAGTTAACATCTTATCTCATCTTCAGAGGGCGACATCCCCTAGCTGGCATATTATTCGTCTTATTAGGGCACCATCCCCTAGTGACATCTTATTTTTCTTCATAGGGCGTAATACCCCAGTTGACATCTTATCTCATTTTCATTGGGCGCCATCCTCTAGTTGACATCTTATTCTTCTTCATAGGGCGCTATCCCCTAGTTGATATATTATTCATCATCGTAGCGTGCCATCCCCGTATGAACCTCTTATTTCGTCTTCATGTGGTGCCATCCCATAGTTGACATATTTTTAGTCTTCATAAGGCGTCATCCCCTAGTCGACATCTCATTCTTCTACGTAGGGAACGATCCTCTATTTTATGTCATATCTTGTCTTCATAGGGCACCATTCCCAAGTTGGCGTCTTATTAATCTTCATAGGGCTCCGTCATATTGTGGAAGTCTTATTTCATCTTCATTGGGCGCCATCATCAAGTGGACATCTTATTTTGTCTTCATCGGGGGACATCTTCTAGATGACAACTTATATGTCTTCATAGAGCGCGATCTCCTAGTTGACATCTTATCTCATTTTCAAAGGACCGCATCTCCTAGTTGACATCTTATTCATGTTCATATGGCACCATCCCATAGTTGAAAACTTATTCGTCTTCATAGGGCGCCATTCTCTAGTTGAAATCATATCTCGTGTTTCTAAGGTGCCATCCCCTTGTTAAAATCTTATTAATCTTCATAGGGCGCCATCCCCTAGTGGACATCTTATTAAATTTTCTTAGGTCGCCGTCACCAAGTGGATATCTTATTTCATCTTCATCGGGTGCCATCCCCTAGTGGATATCTTATTTGTGTTCATAGAGCGTAATCCCTTAGTTGGCATTCTATTTAATCTTCATAGGGCGCCATCCCATAGTTGATATCTTCTTCATCTTCATAGGGCGCCATCCCCTAGTTGACATCTTATTTTTCTTCAAAGGGTGCCATCCCCTAGTGGACATTTAATTTCATCTTCTTTGGGCGCAATCCCCTAGTTGAAATCTTTAATGTGTTCATAGGGATCTATCCCCTAATTGACATCTTATCTTGTCTTCATAGGGCGCCATCATATAGTGGGCATCTTACTTTGTATTTATAGGGCACTATACCCTAGTTGACATCTTATTCTTCTTCATAGGGTGCCATTCCCTAGTTGATATCATCTCTGGTCTTCATAGGGCACCATCCCCTAGTTCACATCTTATCTCGCCTTCATAGGGCGCCATCCCCTAGTTTACATCTTATTCATCTTCACAGTGCGCCATCCCCTAGTTGACATCTTATTCGTCTTCATAGGGCGCCA
>JAPEIP010000006.1:227430460-227443888 GCA_026120095.1 Capsicum chinense | reverse complement strand
CCTAGTGGATATCTTATTTGTCTTCATAGGGCGTAATCCCTTAGTTGACATTCTATTTCATCTTCATAAGGCGCCATCCCTTAGTTGATATCTTATTGCTCTTCATAGGGCGCCATTCCCTAGTTGACATCTCATATATTTTCATAGGGTGCCATCCCCTAGTTGACATCTTATTTGGCTTCATAGGGTGCCATCCTCTAGTTCACATCTTTTTCGTCATCATAGGGCGCCATCCCCTAGTGCACATCTTATTACGTCTTCATTGGATGTCATTCCGTAATTGACATCTTATTTGCCTTCTTAGGGAGCTATCCCTTACTTGACATCTTATCTCATCTTTATAGTGCGCCATCTCCTAGGTGATATCATATTCGTCTTCAAAGGGTTTATCCTTTAGTTGACATCTTATTCGACTTCATAGAGCGTCATCCCCTAGTTGATATTTTACACGTTTTCCTATGGTGTCATCCCCTATTTGACATCTTATTTGTCTTCATAGGGCACCGTCCTTTAGTTTACATCTTATCTGTCATCATATGGTGCCATCCCCTAGTGTACATCTTATTACGTCTTCATAGGGTGACATTCCGTAGTTAAACTCTTATTCATCTTCATAGGGCACCATTCCCTAGTAAACATCTTCTCCCGTCTTCATAGGGTGTCATAACCTAGATGACATCTTATGTCATTTTTATACAGCGCCATCCCCTAGTTCACATCTTATTTCGTCTTCATAAGGCGCCAACCCCTAATTTACATTATATTCATCTTCATAGGGCACCAACCCCTAGTTGACATCTTATTCGTCTTCGTAGCGCACCATACCAAAGTAGACATCTTATCTCATCTTTAAAGGGCGCCATCCCCTAGTTGACATCTTATTCATTTTAGTAAGGCGCCATCCCCTAGTAGATATATTATCTCGTATTCATAGAGAGCCATCCCCTAGTTGATATCTTATTCATCTTTATAGTGCGCCATCCCCAAGGTGACATCTTATTCGTCTGCATAAAGGGCCATGCACTAGTTGACATCTTAGTTGTCTTCATAAGGTGCAAACCCTATTTGATATCTTATCTCATCTTCATAGGGTGCCATCCTCTAGTTGACATCTTATTTATGTTCATAGAGCACCATCCCCTTGTTGACATCTTATTTAACTTCAGAGGGTGCCATTCCCTAGATGATATCTTAATCGTCTTCATTGGGCGTCATCCCCTTGTTGCCATCTTATTCATTTTAAAGGTCGCCATCCCCTAGTTCATATCTTATTTCGTCTTCATAAGGCGCCATCTCCTAGCGGACATCTTATTCATGAACATAGTGCTCCATCTCCTATTTCACATCATATGTAATCTTAATAGGGCGCCATCCCATAGTGGACAGCTTACTTTTTCTTCATAGGGCACTATCTCCTAGTTGACATCTTATTTTTTTCTTCATAGCGCACCATCCCTTAGCTAACATTTTATCTCATCTTCATAGAGCGCCATCCAAAAGTTAACATCTTATCATATCTTCATAGTGCATCATCCACTAGTTGACATCTTATCTCATCTTCATAGGGCGCCATCCCCTAGTGGACATATTATTTCATCTTCATCGGGTTCCATCGCCATCCCCTAGTTGACATATTATTCGTCTTCATAGGGCGCCATCCCCTAGTTGACATCTTATCTCGCCTACATAGGGTGCCATCCTCTAATTGACATCTTATTCGTCTTCATATGGTGCCATCCCCTAGTTGACATCATTTTGGTCTTCATAGGGCGCCATCCCCTAGTTGACATCTTATTAGTTTTCATAGGGTGCCATACCCTAGTTGATATCTTATCTCTTATTCATAGGGCACCATCCCTTAGTTGACATCTTATCTTGTCTTCATAGGATGCTATCCCCTAGTTGACATCTTATTGGTCTTCATAGGGTGCCATCCCCTAGTTGACATCTTATTCATTTTGAAAGGGCTCCATCTCATAGTGGACATCTTACTTTTTCTTCATAAGGCACCGTCTCCTAGTTGACATCCTATTCTGCTTCATTGCGCGAATCCCCTAGTTTACATTTTATCTCATCTTCATAGGGATCCATCCCCAATTTGATATTTTATCTCATCTTCATAGGGCGCCATCTCCAATTTGACATCTTATCTCATCTACATAGGGCGCCATCCACTAGTTGATATCTTATTAGTCTTCATAGGGCGCCATCAACTAGTTGACATCTTATTCATCTTCATAGGTTGCTGTTGCCTAGTTGACATATTATTCATTTTCGTTGGGTGTCATCCCCTAGTTCACATCCTATTTATTCTTTAGAGGCACTATCCCCTATTTGAAATCTTATATGTCTTCACAAGGCACCATCCCCTAGTTTACATATTATCTCGTCTTCATCGGGCCCGATCGCCTAGTTGATATCTTATTGGTTTTCATAGGGTGCCATCCCCAAGTTGACATTTTATTCGTCTTCATAGGGTGTCATCCCCGAGTTGACTTGATATTAATCTTCATAGAGTTCTATCCAATAGTTGACATCTTAGTCGTCTTTCTAGGGTGCCATCCCCTAGCTGACATCTTATTCGTCTTCCAAGGGTGTCATCCCCTAGTTGACATCTTCTTCGTCTTCATAAGGTGCCATCCCCTAGTTGATATCTTATCCCATCTTCATAGGGCGCCATCCATTAGTTGACATTTTATTAGTCTTCATAGGGCGCCATCCTTTAGTGGACATTTAATTTCGTCTTCTTAGGGCGCCATCTCCTAGTTGACATCTTTTTCGTCTTCATAGGAAGTCATCCCCTAGTTTACATCTAATTCGTCTTCATAAGGCGCCATCCAAAACTTGACATCTTATCTCATTTTCATAGGGCATCATCTACTAGTTAACATCTTACCTCGTCTTCATAGGGCGCAGTCTTCTAATTGATGTTTTATTCATCTTCATAGGGCACCATCCCCTAGTGGACATCTTATTTCATCTTCATCGGGTGCCATCGCCATTCCCTAGTTGACATCTTATTTGTCTTCATAGGGCGCCATCCCCGTGCTGATATCTTATCTCGTCTATATAGGGTGCCATCCTCTAGCTGACATCTTATTGGTCTTCATATGGTCCCATCCCCTAGTTGACATCTTATTCGTCTTCAAAGGGCGCCATCCCCTAGTGGACATTTAATTTCATCTTCTTAGGGCGCCATCCCCTATTTGATATCTTTAATGTCTTCATAGGTCTCTATCCCCTAGTTGACATCTTATCTAATCTTTAGAGGGCGACATCCCCTAGTTGACATATTATTCGTCTTAATTGGGCACCATACCCTAGTGACATCTTATTCATCTTCATATGGTGCCATCCCCCAGTTGACATCTTATCTCATTTTCATTGGGCACCATCCCCTAGTTGACATCGTATTCTTCTTCATAGGGCGCCATCCCTTAATTTATATATTATTTGTCATCGTAAGGTGCCATCCCAGTATAAATATCTTATTTCGTCTTCATATGCCGCCATCCCACAGTTGACATATTTTTTGTCTTCATAGGGCGTCATCCTCTAGTTGACATCTTATTCTTCTTCATAGGGAACCATCCTCTATTTTATATCATATCTCGTCTTCATAGGGCACCATCTTCTAGTTGACATCTTATTCATCTTCATAAGGCTCCATCACATTTTGGAAGTCTTATTTCATCTTCAAAGGGCGCCATCACCTAGTGGACATCTTATTTCATCTTCATAGGGCATCATCCCTGTTTGACATCTTATTACATCTTTAGAGGTGCCATTCCCTAGTTTACATTTTATCTCATTTTCATAGGGACCTACCCTATTGTGGAAATCTTACTTTGTCTTCATAGGGTGCCATCTCTTATTTGATATCTTATTCGTGATCATAAGGCTTCATCCCTTGGTTAACATGTTATTTCGTCTTTATAGGGCAACACGCTTTTGTTGATGTCTTAGTCATCTTCATTAGGCCCCATCCTATAGTTGACACCTTATCTTGTCTTCATTAGGCTCTATCCCTTAGTTGACATCTTATTTATCCCTATAGAGCACCATCCCTTAGTTGACATCTTATTCGTCTTCATAGGGCGCCATCCCCTAGGTTACATTTTATTCGTCTTCATAGGGTGTCATCTCAAAGTTGACATCTTATTTCATCTTCATAGGGCGCCATCACCTAGTGGACATCTCATTTCGTCTTTATCAGGCAACATCCCTTAGATGACATCTTATTTGTCTTAACAGAGCACGATCTTAAGTTCACATCTTATCTCATTTTCATAAGGCGACATCCCCTAGTTGACATCTTATTCATCTTTATAGAGTGCCATTCCTTCATTGACATCATATCTCATCTTCATTGGGCTCCAGCCCCTAGTTGACATCTTATTCATCTTCATAGGGAGCCATCCCCTAATGGATATCTTACTTCATCTTCTTAGAGCGCTATCTCCTAGTGGACATCTTACTTCGTCTACATCGCTCGCCATCCCCTATTTGATATCTTATTTTTCTTCATAAGGTGTCATTCCCTAGTTGACATCTTATTTCATGTTCATAGGGCGATATCCCCAAGTTGATATCTTATTCATATTCATCGGGTGTCATCCCCTTGTTGATATCTTATACGTCTTCACAGGGAGCCACCCCCTAGTTTACATCTTATTCGGCTTCATAAGGCGCCATCCTCAAGTTGACATCTTATTTATCATCATAGGGCGCCATTCCCTAGTTCACATCTTATTACATATTCATAGGATGTTATCCCGTAGTCAACATCTTATTCGTCATCATAGGGAGCTATCCCTTAGTTGATATTTTATCTAGTCTTTATAGGGAGCCATCCCCTAGTTGACATCTTATTTATCTTAATTTGGTACCATCCCCTAGTTTACATCTTATCTCACCATCATAGGGCGCCATCCCCTAGTTTATATCTTATTCGTTTTTATAGGGCGCCATCCCCTAGTTGACTTGTTATCTCGTCTTCATAGGGTGCCATCCACTAGTTGACATCTTATTCATCTTCGTAGGGTGCTATCCACGAGTTGACAGCATAATCGTCTTTGTAGGTCGCCAACCCCTAGTTGATATCTTATTCGTCTTTATAGGGCGTCATCCCCTATTTGACATCTTATCTCATCTTCATACGGCGCCATCCTTTAGTTCATATCTTATTTGTCTACATAGGGCGCCATCCCTTAGTTGACATCTTATTCGTCTTCATAGGGTGGCATCCTCTAGTTGAAATGTTATTCATTTTTAATGGGCGCCATCTCCTAGTGTACATCTTATTTCATATTCATAGGTAGCCATTCCTTAGTTTACATCTTATTTGTATTTAGAGGGCACCATCACCTAGTTTACCTATTATCTCGTCTTAATAGGGGGCAATCCTATAATGGATATCTTACTTTATCTTCATAGGGTACCATCCCTTATTAGACATCTTATTCTTCTTCAGAGGGCGCCATCCCCTAGTTGACATCTTATCTCATCTTCATATGGCGCCATCCCTTAGTAGACATCTTATCTTGTATTCATAGAGCGGCATCCCCTAGTTGATATCTTATTCGTTATAAAGGGGTACCATTCCCTAGTTGATATCTTTTTCGTCTTCATGGGGAGAGATCCCCTAGTTGGCATCGTATCTCATTTTCTTTGGGCGCTATCTTCTAGTTGACATCTTATTCCTCCTCGTAGGGCGCTATCCCCTAATTTTTATATAATTCTTCTTTATAGGGTGCCATCATGAAGTGGAGATCTTATTTCGTCTTCATAGGGCGCCATCCAAAAGTTGACATCTTATTTATCTTTATAGGGCAGCATCCCCTAGTTGACATCTTATTGCATCTTCAGAGGCACCATCCCCTAGTTGACATTTTATCTCATCTTCATAGGGAGCTATCCCATAGTGGACATCTTACTTTGTCTTCATAGGGCGCCATCTCTTAGTTGATATCTTATTCGTCATCATAGGGCTCCATCCCCTAGTTAACGTCTTATTTCATCTTCATAGGGCACCATTCTTTAGTTGATATTTTATTCATCTTCATAGGGCACTATGCCATAGTTGACACCTTATCTCGTCTTCATAGGGAGCTATCCCCTAGTTGACAGCTTATTCGTCTTTATAGAGCTCTATCCCTTAGTTGACATCTTATTCGTCTTCATAGGGCGCCATCCCCTAGGTTACATATTATTCATCTTCATAGGGCGTCATCCCCTAGTTGACATCTTATTTCATCTTCATCGGGCGCCATGACGTAATGGACATCTTATTTCATCTTCATTGGGCGCCATCCCTTCGATGACATCTTATTTGTCTTCATAGAGTGCCATCGCCAAGTTGACATGTTATCTCATTTTCATATGGCGGCCTCTCCTAGTTGAAAGCTTATTCGTCTTCATAGGGAACCATCCCTTAGTTGATATTATTTTTGTCTTCATGGGGCGCCATTCCCAAGTTTACATCATATCTCGTCTTCATAGGGCTCCATCCCCAAGTTGACATTTTATTCATTTTCATAGGGCGCCATCCCCGTGTGGACATCTTACTTCATCTTCTTAGAGCGCTATCACCTAGTGGACATCTTATTTCGTCTTTATCGTGCGCCATCCCCTAGTTGATATCTTATTTGTCTTCATAGGGCGTCATCCCCTTGTTGACATCTTATTACATCTTCAGAGGCGCCATCCCTAGTTGACATCTTATCTCATCTTCATAGAGAGCTATCCTATAGTGGACATCTTACTTTGTCTTCATAGGCCGCCATCTCTTAGTTGATATCTTATTCATCTTTATAGGGCATCATTCCATAGTTGATACCTTATCTTGTCTTCATAGGGAGCCATCCTCTAGTTAATATCTTATTCGTCTTTATAGAGCGCCATCTCTTAGTTAACATCTTATCCGTCTTCATAGGGCGCCATCCCCTAGGTTACATCTTATTCATCTTCATAGGGCATTATCCCCTAGTTGACATCTTATTTCATCTTCATCGGGTGCCATTACCTACAAGACATCTCATTTCATCTTCATCGGGCGCCATTCCTTAGATGACATATTATTTGTCTTCATAGAGAGCGATCACCAAGTTGGCATCTTATCTAATATTCATATGGCGGCCTCCCCTAGTTGACATCTTATTCATCTTCATAGGGCACCATCCCTTAGTTGACATATTTTTAATCATCATAGGGCGCCATTCCCTAGTTGACATCATATCTCGTCTTCATAGGGCTCGATCCCCTACTTGACATCTTATTCATCTTCATAGGGCGCCATCCATTAGTGGACATCTTACTTCATCTTCTTAGAGCAGTATCACCTAGTGGACATCTTATTTCATCTTTATCGCGTGCTATCCCCTAGTTGATATCTTATTTGTCTTCATAGGGCGTCATCCCCTAGTTGACATCTTATTTCATTTTCATAGGGAGACATCCCCTAGTTGATATCTTATTTGTCTTCATAGGGTGTCATTCTCTAGTTGAAATCTTATTCATCTTCACAGGGAGCCACCCCCTAGTTGACATCTTATTCGGTTTCATAGGGTGCCATCTTCAAATTGACATCTTATTTATCATCATAAGACGTCATCCCCTAGTGCACATCTTATTACGTCTTCATAGGATGTCATCCCGTAGTTAACATCTTATTCGTCTTCATAGGGAGCTATCTCTTAGTTGACATCTTATCTCATCTTTATAGGGAGCCATCCCCTAGTTAACATCTTATTCGTCTTTAAAGGGTGCCATCCCTGAGTTGACATCTTGTTCGTCTTCATAGAGTGCCATCCACTAATAAATATTTTATACGTCTTCATTGGGCGCCATCCCCTATTTGATATCTTATTCATCTTCATAGGGTGCCATTCTCTAGTTGACATATTATTCATCATCAAAGGGAGCCATCCCCTAGTGTACATCTTATCATGTCTTCATAGGGTGTCCTTCCATAGTTGATATCTTATTAATCTTCATAGGGCAGCATTTCCTAGTTGACATCTTCCCCCATCTTCATAGGGCGCTATCCCCTAGTTGACGTCTTATCTCGTTTTCATAGGGAGCCATCCCCTAGTTCACATCTTATCTCGTCATCATAGGGCGCCATCGCTTAGTTGATATTTTATTCATCTTCATATAGCGCCATCATCTAGTTGACATCTTATTCGTCTGTACAGGGCACCATACCCTAGTTGACATCTCATCTCGTCTTTATAGGGCTCCAACCCCTAGTTGACACCTTATTCATTTTCTTAGGGCACCATCCCCTAGTAGACATATTATCTGGTATTCATTGGGAAATATCCCCTAGTTGATATCTTATTCGTCATAATAGGGCGCCATCCCCGTGGTGACATCTTATTTCTCTTTATAAGGCGCCATCCACTAGTTGACATTTTATTCATCTTCATAAGGTGCCAGCTCCCAGTTGATATCTTATCTCATCTAAATAGGAAATAATTCCCCAGTTGACATCTTATTCATCTTCATTGGGTACCATCTCCTAGTTGACATCTTACTCCATGTTCATAAGGCACCATCCCCTAATTAACATCTTATCTCGTGTTTACATGGCTCCATCCCATAGTGTACATCTTACTTTGTCTTTATAGGGCATCATCCCCTAGTTGACATCTTATTCTTCTTCATAGGGCACCATCCCTTAGTTTATATTTTATCTCATCTTCGTAAGAATCCTTCCCCAAGTTGACATCTTATCTCATCCTCATAGGGTGCCATCACCTAGTTGACATCTTATTCCTCCTCGTAGGGGGCTATCCCCTATTTTTTTTTTATAATTCTTCTTTATAGGGCACCATCCCCAAGTGGACATCTTATTTCATCTTCATAGGGCGCCGTCCAAAAGTTGACATCTTATTTATTTTCATAGGGCGTTATCCCCTAGTTGACATCTTATTACATCTTCAGAGGCGCCATCCCCTAGTTGACATCTTATCTCATCTTAATAGGGAGCTATCCCATAGTGGATATCTTACTTTGTCTTCATAGGGCGCCATCTCTTAGTTGATATCTTATTCGTCATCATAGGGCTCCATACCCTAGTTATCATCTTATTTCATCTTCATAGGGCACCATCCTTTAGTTTATATCTTATTCATCTTCCTAGGGCGCCATCCCGTAGTTGACACCTAATCTTATCTTTATAAGGATGTATGCCCTAGTTGATATCATATTCGTCTTTATAGAGCGCCATCCCTTAGTTGATATCTTATTCGTCTTTATAGGGCGCCATCCCCTAGGTTACATCTTATTCGTCTTCATAGGGTGTCATCCCCTAGTTGACATCATATTTCATCTGCATCGGGTGCTATCACCTACTGGACATCTCATTTTATCTTCATCAGGCGTCATCCCTTAGCTGGCATCTTATTTTTCTTCATAGAGCGCGATCGCCAAGTTGACGTCTTATTCATCTTCATAGGGCACCATCCCTTAGTTAACATATTTTTTGTCTTCATGGGGCGCCATTCCCTAGTTGATATCATATCTCGTATTCATAGGGCTCCATCACCTAGTTGACATCTAATTCATGTTCATAGGGCGCCATCTCTTAGTGGACATCTTACTTCATCTTCTTAGAGAACTATCACCTAGTGGACTTATTATTTCATCTTCATCGAGCGCCTAGTTGATATCTTATTATTCTTCATAGGGCGTCATCCCCTAGTTGATATCTTATTTGTCTTCATAGGGCATCATCCCCTTGTTGACATCTTATTTCATCTTATTAGGGCGATATCCCCTAGTTGATATCTTATTCCTCTTAATAGGGTGCCATTTCCTAGTTGAAATCTTATTCGTCTTAACAGGGAGCCACCCCCTAGTTGACATCTTATTCGGTTTCATAGGGCGCCATCCTCAAGTTGACATCTTATTTATCATCATAAGGCACCATCCCCTAGTGCACATCTTATTACGTCTTCATAGGATGTCATCCCATAGTCAACATCTTATTAGTCTTCATAGGGAGCTATCTCTTAGTTGACATCTTATCTCGTCTTTATAGGGAGCCATCCCCTTGTTGACATCTTATTCGTCTTCAAAGGGTGCCATCCCTTAGTTGACATCTTATTCGTCTTCATAGAGTACCATCCACTAGTAAATATATTATGCGTCTTCATAGGGCGCCATCCCCTATTTGACATCTTATTCATATTCATAGGGCGCTATTCTCTAGTTGACATCTTATTCATCATCATAGGGAGCCATCCCCTAGTGTACATATTTTTATGTCTTCATAGGATGTCCTACCATAGTTGACATCTTATTCATCTTCATAGGGCAGCATATCCTAGTTGACATCTTCTCCCATCTTCATAGGGCGCTTTCCCCTAGTTGATATCTTATCTCGTTTTCATATGAAGCCATCCCCTAGTTCACATCTTTTCTCGTCTTCATAGGGTGCCATCGCCTATTTGACATTTTATTCGTCTTCATATAGCGCCATCACCTAGTTAATATATTATTCATCTTCATAGGGCATGAAACCTGAGTTGACATCTCATGTCGTCTTTATAGGGCTCCATCCCCTAGTTGACACCTAATTCATTTTCTTAAGGCCCCATCCTCTAGTAGACATATTATCTGGTATTCATAGGGAGCTATCCCCTAGTTGATATCTTATTCGTCTTCAATAGGGCGCCATCCCCGAGGTGACATCCTATTTCTCTTCTTAAGGTGCCATCCACTAGTTGACATTTTATTCATCTTCATAAGGTGCCAGCCCCTAGTTGATGTCTTATGTCATCTACATAGGGCTCAATCTCCTAGTTGAGATCTTATTCATCTTTATTGGGTACCATCCCCTAGTTGACATCCTATTCTATGTTCATAAGGCTCCATCCCCTAATTAACATCTTATCTCGTCTTTACATGGCTCCATCCCATAGTGTACATCTTACTTTCTCTTCATAGGGCATCATCCCCTAGTTGACAACGTATTCTTCTTCATAGGGCACCATCCCTTAGTTTACATTTTATCTTATCTTCGTAAGGAGCCTTCCCCAAGTAGACATGTTATCTCATCCTTATAGGGCGCCATCCCCTAGTTGACATCTTATTCCTACACGTAGGGTGCTATCCCCTATTTTTTATATAATTCTTCTTTATAGGGCGCCATCCTAAAGTGGACATCTTATTTTGTCTTCATAGGGGACCATCCAAAAGTTTATATCTTATTTATCTTCAGAGGGCGTCATCCCCTAATTGACATCTTATTACATCTTCAGAGGCACCATACCCTAGTTGACATCTTATCTCATCTTCCTAGGGAGTTATCCCATAGTGGACATCTTGCTTTGTCTTCGTAGGGCGCCATCTCCTAGTTGATATCTTATTCGTCATCATAGGGCTCCATCTCCTAGTTAACATCTTATTTTATCTTCATAGGGCACCATCCTTTAGTTGACTTCTTATTCATCTTCATAGGGTGGCATCCCATAGTTGACACCTTATCTCGTCTTCATAGGGAGCTATACCCTAGTTGACATCTTATTCATCTTTATAGAGCGCTATCCCTTAGTTTACATCTTATTCGTCTTCATAGGGAGCCATCCCCTAAGTTACATCTTATTCGTCTTCATAGGGCGTCATCTCCTAGTTGACATCTTATTTCATCTTTACCAGGCGCCATCACCTACTGGACATCTCATTTCATCTTCATCGGATGCCATCCCTTAGATGACATCTTATTTGTCTTCATAGAGCACGATCTCCAAGTTGACATCTTATCCCATTTTCATAAGGTAGCCTCCCCTAGTTGACATCTTATTCGTCTTCACAGGGCACCATCCCTTAGTTAACATATTTTTTGTCTTCATGGGGCGTCATTCCCTAGTTGATATCATATCTCGTCTTCATAGGGCTCCATCCCCTAATTGACATCTTATTTATGTTTATAGAGCGCCATCCCCTAGTGGATATCTTACTTCATCTTCTTTGAGCTCTATCACCTAGTGGATATCTTATTTCGCCTTCATCGCGCCCCATCCCCTAGTTGATATCTTATTTTTCCTCATAGGGCGTCATCCCCTAGTTTACATCTAATTTTAGATTCATAGGGCGACATCCCCTAGATGATATCTTATTCGTCTTCATAGGGCGCCATCCCCTAGTTGAAATCTTATTCGTTTTCATAGGGAGCCACCCCCTAGTTGACATCTTATTCGTATTCATAGGATGCCATCCTCAAGTTGACATCTTATTTATCATCATAAGACGCCATCCCCTAGTGCACATATTATTACATCTTCATAGGATGTCATCTCGTAATCAACATCCTATTCGTTTTCATAGGGAGCTATCTCTTAGTTGACATTTGATCTTGTCTTTATAGGGAGCCATCCCCTAGTTGACATCTTATTCGTCTTCAAAGGGTGCCATCCCCTAGTTGACATCTTAATCCTCTTCATAGAGTGCCATCCACTTCTAAATATTTTATACGTCTTCATAGGGCGCCATCCCCTATTTGACATCTTATTCATCTTCATAAGGCGCCATTTTCTAGACATCTTATTCGTCATCATAGGGAGCCATCCCCTAGTGTACATCTTATCATGTCTTCATAGGATGTCCTCCCATAGTTGACATCTTATTCATCTTCATAGGGCAGCATATCCTAGTTGACATCTTCTCCCACCTTCATAGGGCGCTATCCCCTAGTTGATATCTTATCTCGTTTTCATATGAAGCCATCCCCTAGTCCACATCTTATCTCGTCTTCATAGGGTGCCATCGCCTATTTGACATTTTATTCGTCTTCATATAGCACCATCACCTAGTTAACATATTATTCGTCTTCATAGGGCATGAAACCCAAGTTGACATCTCATCTCGTCTTTATAGGTCTCCATCCCCTAGTTGACACCTAATTTATTTTCTTAGGGCGCCATCGTGTAGTAGACATATTATCTGGTATTCATAGGGAGCTATTCCCTAGTTGATATCTTATTCGCTTCATAGGGTGCCATTCCCTAGGTGACATCTTATTTCTCTTCATAAGGCGCCATCCACTAGTTGAAATTTTATTCATCTTCATATGGTGCCTGATGTTGGGCGTATTTATACCTCTAAGCACCATAACTTACCCATGTTTTAGCTAAGTTTTGAGGATAAAATACATAATTCTTGCACTTTTAGTCTATTTTTAGTTAAGTGAGCTGACCTATGTGATTAGCATACTTGTCAGGTACTAGTGAGGAAGATTACAGCACTTTGGGGACCTGTGGACAGCAAAGAAAAACTTCACATAACAAGGAAAGCAGCTCTTGGACTGAATGTGATGCATGGGAACTTTTTCCCGGGCAAACTCAATATTTTTAAATAGTTAAGGATGCAGTAGCAATTTATTAGAGAAGGATGTTATTAAAAGCATGATTGCTGAATTTTTAG